>CM024758.1:74515825-74586103 GCA_014218235.1 Colocasia esculenta
GGATGAGTCAGAAAATAAAAAATCATAAACAGACTTCAATAATATCTTCTAATGACCCATCAGAAATTGGGTCACTAAAAAGATTTGGATAGGTTGATAGTTATTGTGACCGATTATCCAAAATAGGAAACAAGTCGGAAAATCGTTAACACGGAAATACGACGCAATCACAAATTAAAAAAAATGTTGGAAAGACTTCTACATTATATATTAATGACCCAATATCATATTGGTCCAATGGACCACATATGGCCAAAAATCAAGTGAACAAGAAAATGCTAGAAATTCGCACTTTATTAAGCTGAAATTAGAAAAGAGGTAATTAGAGTTGAATTGGAAGAGATCTTGCATTCTTGCAACCCAATTTGTGCTTAACTATGTGGGAGGTTTCCTAAAGCCTCACACACTCAAATAAAGAAGAAATCCTCAAAATAGAAACTAGTATGTCAAACCGCAACTCTTCTTTCCTAGTTACAATTGACTCGTAACACCATGGATTCTTAAATACTCTTCACCAAACCCTTGGGACGGGTTTACATCTTGTTGGGGTCGTGTGGGGGAGTTCTTGGTGGTTGGGGAGCAGGAGATCGTCCACACCAAGCCGTTCTTCTTCACCTTCTCGTCTGCTGCGACCTGCACAAACCGTCCACTTGAAGTCGACCAAAGGTGAATCAACCATAACCAAACCTTGCAAGCCTATACTCCTGGAAATAGGGTCAAGTCTACTTCTAACCAAGTGAATGCCCAAATTGCCATGCAGTATACACAGAGTATTAAGTGTTTTCCTCCAAGTGCTGAACACGGGTTTTCTGGAAAAATGGACTTCTTCAACCAGAGGTAGGTTTTATTTGGCCAAACCTTAACATATCCTATACCACTGTGCGAGCATCAATTAACTTTCGTTTCCCACTGGTTCATCGAATTCAATGAGTAGATTTTGAATTATAAGCATTTTTTTCCAAGTCGCGCACTGTAGGGCCTTTCCCGTTCTTTATATGTTGCATGTGATTCAAGACTGAATTAGAGCAAACCCACAACATGAAAGTTTTTTCTACTAGTTGTCCTCGTCATGTTGTATGTTGAATGTTTTGTCTAAATGTCATTTAGTAAGAGTTATAAGCAGGCTATGAGAGTCGCTGCATGATACTGCGTTTTCGGGTTGCACTTGTTTTTACGTTGTGTTGATTTCTCACACTATCTAGGTCATTTAAAATTATTTAAAAATCATAGTCTCATCTATTTCATGTTCCCCAACAACTTTCACGATGACATTTGTCCTAAAGCCCTAATTATTCTGACATCATACCTTGCAAAGTAAATCTTGCATTTAACTGCATAGTCTTCTATACCTCATGTTGACTTGATTAAGCTGTCGAGACCATCATTATTTCTAATTCCGATTTACTGGAACACCCTTGCATGTCTAGGTTGGTTTAAAACTATTTTTTGTTATTTTTCATGTCTGTACATTTGTTCTCTAATTTTGAAGCGCCATGTTCAATATAAGCAGTCCTGGACAGCAATCCAAGAACATGTCTTTTCTCTGTCGGATTCAGGCGCAGACCCTGTGAACTCGACGGCCGATAGGCCACGTTCAGAGGTCTTGTCGCAACAGCAACCCACTCGTGTTCTGAATGCGACGAGCGCTCCCGTCGCTATCTCTCTGCCTGTTCTGTTGCCTTGTCGCGTTCTTCACATCCCCTTGTCCTCGTGTTCTGATCTGACCCCCGCGCGACCTTTACAAGTGTCGCCGCGATCTCAGGATTTTTACATGAAACCACTTATTTTCTTGCAAATCTTACGCTATACCTGAGGTCTATTTAAATATGATATTTAGTGTGTAATTCAATGTCTTAGATCTGATCATTGCATGATGTTTTTTAATGGCTTAAAAGTGTTAACCCATTTAAAAAGTTTTAATTACACGAATACTATTCTAATTGCTTTCGTAATGACGTGATCATTCATGCTACTTATGATTTAATCTTCCTACTGTTCTACCATGTTTAATGATAATTGTTATCTTAAATCTTAAACCATGATTAGTTAAAGCGCATAGTTTTTATTCATGTCATCATTGTTAAGTTTTTCCGCGAGTTTAAAACCGATGGTTTGTGGATTGAGACACGCGTACATCACTACACACTTACACGTCTAGGCAGCCCTTTCTTGGGAATTTGGAAGCTCTCTACCGGTCATTCCGAATCGGTAGACTAGTGACCTTTTCTCCAAGGCCTCCGTAAATCTCCTCTGACCATGGATTCCCACATGCCGACGAGTTGGTTGTACCATTGAAGTTCCCTGGAGATAGCGTGCACTTCCTTTCTCTTCTTGTTCTCGTGAGTGTTTTACAATCTAGACTAAAGCCATTAATGTAAAGATTGAACTAAATTATAAATCGTACCGTTATGCTTCCGAATTTATCTCTTGACCATTGTTATCATGCAATCATGTCACATTACTTACTCCATCATCATCATGAACATGACATTACACATGCTTACTTATTGAAACTCTCATTGGCCATTATTAATGACTGTGGTATCTACATTTAAATTTAAGTGAGATGCTGACCGGGCACGGCGAGTGTCCAAGGGCTCCAGTCTAGCCCCAATGACGAAGAGTCATAAATATACTATTAACCATGGGGTATAATGATTACTGGCGTTGCATCTGCGCTGGGAGTCGTGCGTGCGTGTTGAATGATAGATACAATAACCACATACACGTGTCCTAGTGTACATTCTTGATGGATCTTTTCTTGGTGTACATTAGTGTCTACGTGCCTGATTAGTGTTACATGATCGTGCTCGTGCGTGCTTGCTTGCTTGCGTGATATGCCCATCCTGCATTTATTGCAATTAGTGATATCTTGCGTTCTTGAAAGCTATTGACATCAATGAAATCTTGCGTGCTTGTACAAAGTGATCTATTGCTAGTTCTATCTTGTTATATCCTTCTAGATCCTGTTCTATCATGATCACTCTATCTAGCTGGTTCATGTATCATGTTTTAACGAGTTTTATTCGCACATGCATATCATGACATTCATCGTGCTTACCTAGTTCTAAACTTTAATCACTTATATCATTGCCCGCACATTGAGATATAAATCCTACTGGGCTAGTTTGCTCATCCCCTACTTTTACCCAATCTAGGTGACTATGAGTTCAAGAGGAAGAGCAAGTCGAGGATGGGAATGCGTCCGAGTGATGAGCGTTCCAATTCTAAGTCTATTATAGTTAGTTTATTTGAGGTTTGAACATGTAGTAGGAAGTGAGGTATATGTATTTTCCTTTTATTGAGTCTTAGTCCTGTATTAGTTTCCATTTGGAATACAATAAGTTGAGATTTGAATGCAATTTATATTGAGTTCAACATTTGGGCCCTATGAGATGTTGTGTTTGTTAAACACTTAGTGTGTGCTAGCTAGAGGCTTATTTGCCGACTGTTCACGTCTCGAGATATCGTCTCGAATTATTCCGCATTAATATCCGCTACATATATCTCGGGACGTGACAGTTTATTGGTATCAGAGCCTAGGAAAACAATAGGATATATGTCTCAGGAATAGAGATACCTATGGACCTAGGTCATGAAATTAAATATAGTACCTGGTGAGAATGGTAGAGACTGGGAATATGTTAGAAAATTAAACACTCCTACCCATTGACTTTATAATGTATCTAGAGACATTAATTGGTTTCCATCCTTTTCTCAGGAACCCTCATAACTCTTACACTCAACTGCAATGGCTCGCAACCAATGGCAAGCTATGCAAGAAATAGTAGCTGGATTGACTCAGGCCCTGCAAAATGTGGTTCAGGCTGGAAATCAGGCTGCTGCAGTTAAACGGAGCCGGTGATCTGCACCGTAATTTTAGGAGTTTGAACCCTCCTCGTTTCTCTGGATCCCCTGATCCGGACGAAGCAGAGAACTGGCAGGAGGAGATAGAAAGGATCTTCCAAGACATGCAATGCACTAATAGGGAAAAAGTGGTACTGGCCACTTTTCAATTCACTAAGGTTGCCCGAGCATGGTGGAAGGCACATCGGCCCACCTGCCTAATGTTGGCGAACTGGAGTGGGCCGATTCCTGGAGATATTCGGGGAAAGTATTTCTCTGAGAGAGTCAAGGAGAATAAGGCAGCGGAGTTTGCCGCACTGAAGCAGAAAGGAATGTCCGTGGCTGAGTATGAGGCTCAGTTCGCGCGTCTTGCTGTGTATGCCCCACACGGTGGGAACTGAAAGACTTAAGGCAAATCGTTTCATGGATGGGCTCAGGCACATGTTCATTGAAAGGCTCGGACCACACACAACATTCAACTTACATTGAGATGGTCCAAGAGCTCAGCTGGTAGAAGACACCATGGCTAAAGTAGAGGGCATGAGGGGCAAGGACAACTCCAAGCCAGTCTTCGTCAGAAGGAGCACCTAATATTGCTCCAACTTTTCGTAACAACAACAACACCAAGAGGCCGAATGCCGGAAGAGATGTTGCTGGAGACAAGAGAGTCAAGTGGAAGGTAGTCAGTTGGCTGAAACTGCAATTCTGTGATAACTGGGGCACCGAGCTGAAGAAATGCTGGAAGAAGCTCGAGGCGTGCTTGAAATGCGGAGGTCATCCACCGTTTTCTGATTGTCTTATGCTGAACCAGCCAGGTAGAGCTCAGAATGTACCACGGCGTCAGGGACGCCTTAATGCTGTCATAGAAGTTGACCTACCCGAGGAAGGGGGTATGGTGGAAGGTACCATTTTCATACACTCGCAACCTGCATTTGTGCTTATGATACTGGAGCTGCATATTCATTTGTTTCCACACATTTGCTGCAACTGTACCTGTCAATTCTATACCCTTGAAATCCAAGAACTTGTAGCCTCTCCACTAGGCTCAGAATCTGAACTCACTCACTATACTTGCCGAATGTGAAACTATAATTGGGGACACAATATCCCTGCCGACCTTATCTGTTTAGACATGAAGGGTTATGATGCCATTTTGGGTGTCGATTGGCTAATTGAATATGATGTCGATGTAAACTGTCGCCGGAGGGTCACTTTTAAAGACCAAACTTTCAACTCTATCGCTACTTGGCACCGTTATCACAAACACCCTATCTTGATATCCTCCTTAAAGGCTTCTAAGCTGATCAACCAGGGTTGTGATGCTTTCCTAGTTTCCGTCTTGGCACTGAAAAGAAGAAACCAACCCTAGAAGACATTCCAATAGCCAGGGACTATCCTGATGTATTTCCAGAGGAATTACCTGGTATAAACCACTTGAGCGGGAGGTAAACTTACCATTGAGTTACTCCCTGGGGAAGCCCCTATTTCAAAAGCTCCGTATCGCATGTCCCCTGTTGAATTGCAGGAGTTGAAAAGATAGATCCAAGAATTGCTAGATCAGGGTTTTATCAGGCCTAGCACATCCCCATGGGGAGCGCCGATGCTATTTGTCAAAAGAAGGACGGGACAATGAGGCTATGTATTGATTACCGTCAGTTAAACCAGTTGACAATAAAAATAAGTATCCACTGCCCCCCATCGACGAGCTGTTTGACCAGATCTCCGGTGCACAATATTTCTCCAAGATAGATCTAAGATCAGGCTACCATCAACTAAGAATAAAGGAGGATGATATTCACAAGTCTGCATTCCGGAGTAGATATGGTCACTATGATTTGTGGTCATGCCGTTTGGTTTAACAAATGCTCCAGCGGCTTTCATGCAACTTATGAACAATATTTACAGACCGTACTTGGACCAGTTTATAGTGGTGTTCATGATGACATCCTTATTTACTCCAAATCTAAAGAAGAACATGAGGAACATTGAAGGTGCTCTGCAAGTGCTCAGAGATAATCAACTCTATGCTAAACTTAGTAAGTGCAAATTCTGGATGGACGAAGTGTCCTTTACTTGGTCACATCATATCCAAGGAGGGAATCTCTGTGGACCCATCTAATGTGGAGGCGGTAAGAACTGGGAAAGGCCGACAACTGTGTCGGAGATTAGAAGCTTATGGTTTTAGCCGGTTATTATCGTCGCTTCATTAAGATTTCTCAAAGATAGCAGTACCATTGACCAGGCTTACCAGGAAGAGAATCCATTTGCATGGACTGATGAATGTGAAGAAAGTTTCAGGGCATTGAAAGAGCACCTTACCTCGGCACCCGTACTGACACTGCCAGTTGCTGGGGGTAGTTTTGAAGTATACACCGATGCATCCGGGATCGGCCTAGGCTGTGTGCTGATGCAAATGGGAAAGTTATATGCTACGCATCCAGACAATTGAAGAAGCACGAGGATATTATCCTGTACATGATTGGAGCTAGCTGTTGTAGTCTTCGCCTTGAAGATATGGCGTCATTATCTATATGGTGAGAAATTCATTGTGTTTTCTGACCATAAAAGCTTGAAGTATCTGTTTTCTCAGCAGGACTTGAATATGAGACAGAGGAGGTGTTTGGAGTATCTCAAAGACTTCGACTTCACGATCCAATATCATCCAGAAAAGCAAATGTTGTGGCAGATGCTCTAAGTAGAAAGCCATGATCACATTGTCAAGTTTAATGGTGGATGAATGGAAGTTGTTAGAGGACTTCGCCAAATTAATATTGATGCTGACATCAAAGAGAAGGGATGCCTTGTTGCTAGTGTTAGAGCACACCCTACACTATTGGGGACATCACAACACTCCAAGATAATGACCCTATACTTATGGAGATTAAGGCTAATCTAGACCAGAGGCCGGATTTCTCATTAACTGAAGATGGAAGACTATTGTTCCGGGATCGAGTCTGTGTACCTGACCATGCGGAGACAAAGAAAATGATCATGATGAGGCTCACAAGACCAAGTATACCCATTCATCCTGGAACTACCAAAATGTATCAAGATTTGAAAAGAAGCTTTTGGTGGCCTAATATGAAGAGAGAGGTGGCGGAATATGTCGCCCGATGCTTAACATGTCAAAGGGTCAAGGTAGAACACTTGCGACCCGCAGGTAAACTCAACCCCTAGAAATCCCAGCATGAAGTGGAAGGCATAGGGATAGACTTTATTTTCGGACTACCCAAATCTAGAGGTGGATTCGATGGTATCTCGGTTATAGTCGACCGCTTAACTAAGTCAGCTCACTTCTTGCCAGTGAAGAATAAGTGGTCAGTAGATGTGTTGGCTGCATTATATGTGAAGGAAATAGTCAGATTACATGGAGTACCAGTGTCTATCGTGTCTGATAGATAGAGACCCTAGGTTTACATCCCACTTTTGGAAAGGACTGCACTAGTCCTTGGGATCTAAACTAAACTTTAGCACGGCTTTCCATCCACAGACAGATGGTCAGATGAAGAGAACCCACCAGGTGATCGAAGATATGCTTAAGCATGTGTCCTAGATTTTGGAGGTAGCTGGCATGACACTTACCTCTGTAGAGTTCGCCTACAATAATAGCTATCAAGCTAGCATTCAAATGGCACCATTTGAAGCACTCTAGGCAGGAGTTGTCGATCTCCAATATGCTGGTATGAAGTTGGCGAAAACAAATGCTAGGACTAGAAATGATAAGGGAAACCACAGAGAAGGTAAGCTTATTAAAGAAAGAATGGCAGTGGCACAGCAAAGACAAAAGGCATATGCAGATAATAGAAGAAGAGACCTGGAGTTTTAGGTTGGGGAGCATGTATTCTAAAAGTGTCTCCAGGCCGTGGGATTAGGCGTTTGGCATTAAAGGCAAGTTGTCACCAAGGTTTGTCGGGCCCTTTCAAATCCTTTAAAGAGTCGGCGAGGTGGCATATCGTCTCGCTTTACCACCACAAATGGATGGAATACACAGTGTGTTCCACATATCCATGTTGGAAAAGTATGTACGATCCGTGGCATGTCTAGATTGAACTCTTTGAATTCAACAAAGAGGAACCTATCAGAGAACCCAGTTAAGATCGTGGACCGGAACTGCGCCAACTAAGGACAACGTCATCCACTAGTAAGGGTTAGATGGAATCAACGCATAGATGAAGATGACACGGGGAACCGAGGAAGCAATGCGCAAAAGATACCCGAGCTATTCACAAGTAAGTACACCTCACTTGTACAATAACTTTCTATACATGAATTTGGGGACCAAATTCTCTTAAGTGGGGGGGTGTGCACCCCAGAAATTTAACTATATAAAAATTCAATAAATGGAATAAATAATTTCCATAATATAAGTATTTAAAAACATACGAATCATTATCATATGTGCTAAAAACATCGAAAAAATTCGTAAAAAATATAAATCACCCCAAACATTATTACTAAATTTCCACAGGAAATTTTTGCCAATAAAATCAGATTAGGCAAGTTTAAAGTGTTTTGCGAATTATTATCGTAATTCATAAATAAGTTGAAAAATCATTATCACACGTACTTGGATGAGTCAGAAAATTAAATAAAATCATAAACGACTTCAAATAATATCTTCTAATGACCCATCACGAAATTTGGGTCAATAAAAATACTTTGGATAGGTTTAAGAGTTATTGTGACCGATTATCCAAAATAGGAAACAAGTCCGAAGTCGTTAACACGAAATACGACGCAATCACAATTAATAAATAAATGTTGGAAGACTTCTAACATTATATGTTAATGACTCAATATCATAATTGGGCAATGGACACATATGCCAAAAATCAAATGAAGCAAGAAAATGTATAGAATTCGCACTTTATTAAACTGAAATTAGAAAGAGGTAATTAGAGTTGAATTGAGAAGAGATCTTGCATTCTGGCAACCCAATTCGTGCTTAACTATGGTGGGAGGTTTCCTAAAGCCTCACACACTCAAATGGAGGAAGAAATCCTCAAAATAGGAAACTAGTATGTCAAACTGCAACTCTTCTTTCCTAGTTACAATAGGACTCCTAACACCATGGATGCTTAATACTCTTCACCAAACCCTTAGGGACGAGTTTACATCTTGTTGGGGTCGTGGGGGGAGTTCTTGGCGGCTGGGGAGTAGGAGATCGTCCACACCAAGCCGTTCTTCTTCCCCTTCTCATCTGTTGCGACCTGCACAAATCGTCCACTTGAAGTTGACCAAAGGTGAGTCAAACCATAACCAAACCTTGCAAGGACTATACCCCTGGAAATAGGGTCAAGTCTACGTTCTAACCCAAGTGGAATGCCCAATTCATGCAGTATACACAGAGTATTAAGTGTTTTCCTCCAAGTGGTCTGACACAGGTTTTCTGGAAAACGGACTTCTTTAACCTAGAAGGTAGGATTTCTCAGGCCAAACCTTAACATATCCTATACCAATGTGTAGAGCATCAAGTTAAATTTCGTTTCCCACTGGGTTTCATCTAATTTCAATTAGTAGATTTTGAATTATAAGTGTTTTGCCAAAGTCGCGCACTGTTAAGGCTTTTCCCGTTCTTTATATGTTGCATATGTTGCATGTGATTCAAGACCGAATTAGAGAAAACCCACAACATGAAATGTTTTCTACTAGTTGTCCTCGTCATGTTTTATGTTTGAACGCTTTGTCTAAATATCATTAGTTAGAGAGTTATAAGTAGGTATGAGGGTCGCTGCATGATACTGTGTTTTCGGGTTGCACTTGGTTTTTACGTTGTGTTGATTTATCACGCATCTCTAGTCATTAAAATTTTAAAAATCATAGTACGCATATATTTCATGTTCCCTACAACTTTCATGATGAGACTTTTGTCCTAAAAGGCCTAATTATTCCGGCATCATACCTGCAAAGTAAATCTTGCATTAACTGTTCACAGTCTCTATACCTCATGTTGGACTTGATTAAAGCCTATCGAGACCATCATTTATTTTCTAATTCCGATTTAATGGAAGCCCCTTGCATGTCTAGGTTGGTTAAAACTATTTTCGTTATTTTTCATGTACTGTCATTTTGTTCTCTATTTTTGAAGCACCTTGTGTCAATATAAGGCAGTCCTAGACCGCATCCATGAACATTCTTTTCTCTCGGATTCAGGCGCAGACCCTGTGAACGTGATTGCCCGATAGGCCACGTTCTGTGGTCTTGTCGCGACAGCAAACCCGTCGCGTTCTGAATGCGACGAGCGCCCCGTCGCTATCTCCTACCTGTTCTGACTGCCTTGTCGCGTTCTTCACATCCCCTTGTCGCATTCTGATCTGACACCGTCGCGACCTTTACAAGTGTCCGCCGTGATCTCAGGATTTTTACATGAAACCACTTATTTCTTGAAAATCTTACCGCTATACCTGATGTCTATTTAAATATGATATTGTAGTGTAATTCACCTGTCTTAGGTCTATCATTGCTGATTGTTATTTTAATGGCTTAAAGTGGTAAACCCATTTAAAAAGCTTTAATTACACGAATACTATTCTAATTGCTTCGTAATGACGTGATCATTCATGCTACTTATGATATAATCTTCCTACTGGTCTACCATGTTTAAATGATATTGTTATATTAAAATCTTGCAAACCATGATAGTTAAAGTGCATAGTTTTATTCCATGTCATATTATTAAGTGTTTTCCGAGTGTTTAAACCGATGGTTGTGGATTGAGACACGCGTACATCACTACCACTTACGTCTAGGTAGCCCTTTCTTGAGAATTTGAAGCTCTCTACTACGGTCATTCCGAATCGGTAGACTAGAAACCTTTTCTCCAAGGCCTCAGTAATCTCCTCTGACCATGGATTCCACATGGCGACGAGGGTGGTTTGACCATTGAAGTTCCCTGGAGATAGCGTGCACTTCCTTTCTCTTTTTGTTCTCGTAAGTGTATTTACAATCTAGACTAAAGCCTTAATGTAAAGATTGAACTAATATAAATCGTACTGTTATGCTGCCGAATTTATCTCTTGACCACTGTTATATGCAATCATGTTCACATTACTTATTTCATCATCATCATGAACAGACATTATACATGCTTACTTTTAAAAATCTCGTTGGCCATTATTAATGACTGTGGTTATCTACATTTAAAATTTAAGTGAGATGCTGACCGGGCACGGCGAGTGTCCAAGGGCTCCATTCTAGCCCCAATGACGGAGAGTCCTAAATATACTGTTACCATGGGGTATAATGATTACTGGCGTTGCATCTGCGCTGGGAGTCGTGCGTGCGTGTTGAATGATAGATACAAAAACCACATATACGTGTCCTGGTGTACATTCTTGATGGATCTTTTCTTGGTGTACATTAGTGTCTACGTGCCTGATTACTGTTACATTATCGTGCTCGTGCGTGCTTGCTTGCTTGCGTGATATGGCCATCCTGCTTTATTGCAATTAGTGATATCTTGCGTTCTTGAAAGCTATTGACATCAAATGAAATCTTGCGTGCTTGTACAAAGTGATCTATTGCTAGTTCTATCTTGTTATATCCGTCTAGATCATGTTCTATCATGATCACTCTATCTAGGTGGTTATGTATCATGATTTAAACATGTTATATCGCACATGCATATCATGACATTCATCGTGCTTACCTAGTTCTAAATGTTAATCACTTATATCATTGCTCGCACATTGAGATATAAATCCTACTGGGCTAGTTGCTCATCACCTACTTTTACCCAATCTAGGTGACTATGAAGTTCAAGAGGAAGAGCAATTCGAGGATGGGAATGCGTCGAGAGTGATGAGCGTTCCAATTATGAGTCTATCTATAGTCAGTTATTTTGAGTGTTAGAACAATGTAGTAGGAAGTGAGGTATTATGTAATTCCCTTTATTGAGTCTTAGTCCTGTATTAGTTTCCATTTTGAATACAATAAGTGAGATTTGAATGCAAATTATATGAGTTCAACATTTGGGCCCTATGATGATGTGTGTTGTTAAACACTTAGTGTGTGCTAGCTAGAGGCTTATTTTTCGACTGTTCACGTCTCGAGATATCGTCTCGAATTATTCTGCATTACATATCTACTGCGTAATTCTCGGGACGTGACAGTTTAGTGGTATCAGATCCTAGGAAAACCAAATAGGATATATGTCTCAGGAATAAGAGATACTATGGAACGTAGGTCATAGAATTAAATATAGTACCTGGTGAGAAGGTTAGAGACTGGGAATATGTTAGAAAGAATTAAACACTCCTACTCATTGACTTTTATAATGTATCTAGAGACATTAATTGGTTTCCATCCTTTTCTCAGGAACCCTCATAACTCTTACACTCAACTGCAATGGCTCACAACCAATGGCAAGCTATGCAAGAAACAGTAGCTGTATGACTCAGGCCCTGCAAAATGTGGTTCAGGCTGGAAATCAGGCTGCTGCAGTTGAAACGGAGCCGATGATCTGCACCGCAATTTTAGGAGTTTGAACCCTCCTCGTTTCTCTGGATCCCCTGATCCGGACGAAGCAGAGAACTGGCAGGAGGAGATAGAAAGGATCTTCCATGACATGCAATGCACTAATAGGGAAAAAGTGGTACTGGCCGCTTTTCAATTCACTAAGGATGCCCGAGCATGGTGGAAGGCCACATCGGCCCTCCTGCCTAATGTTGGCGAACTGGAGTGGGCCGGATTCCTGGAGATATTCTAGGGAAAGTATTTCTCTGAGAGAGTCAAGGAGAAGAAGGCAGCGGAGTTTGTCGCATTGAAGCAGAAAGGAATGTCAGTGGCTGAGTATGAGGCTCAGTTCGCGCGTCTTGCTGTGTATGCCCCACACTTGGTGGCAACTGAAAGACTTAAGGCAAATCGGTTCATGGATGGGCTCAGGCCCATGTTCATTGAAAGGCTCGGACCACACAACATTCAAACTTACATTGAGATGGTCCAAAGAGCTCAACTGGTAGAAGACACCATGGCCAAGTAGAGGGCATGAGGGGCAAGGACAACTCCAAGCGGTCTTCGCAAGAAGGGAGCACCTAATATTGCTCCAACTTTTCATAACAACAACGTCAACAACAACAACAAGAGGCTGAATGCGGAAGAGATGTTGCTGGAGACAAGAGAGTCAAAGTGGAAGGTAGGCAGTTGGCTGAAAACTGCAAATTCTGTGATAAACGGGGGCACCGAGCTGAAGAATGCTGGAAGAAGCTCGGGGCGTGCTTGAAATGCGGAGGTCGTGACCACCGTATTCCTGATTGTCCTATGCTGAAGGACCAGCCAGGTAGAGCTCAGAATGTACCACGTCGTCAGGGACGCTTAATGCTGTCATAGAAGCTGTCACGCCCCGACACGGAATATCGGAGCGCGAAGGCAGTTGCAAGAAAAAGGTTATAGAGAAAATACTAGACATCAAACCATTGCACATTGAATGATACTAAAGAAAATCTTTCTCATTAATAACTTTTCAAATGCCTAGTTACAACCACTATATCAGAGCCATTCTATAGGCCCCAATTACATTGCAATAAAAGGAAATAACTAACTACAACTCTAAGATAACATAATGACTCGAGGGTACTCCTGGCTTCACTCTTGGTCATTCTCTTCCTCATGAGTGTATGTGTCATCCTCGGTCTCACCTGAGAACACAACATCAAATAACGTAGGGTGAGCGATAACGCCCAATAGGACTTAAATCTCAGGATCAAGCATGCTTTAAGTGATTTATGTCTTATAAAGTAGGATAACTAGAGAGAATAGCGAGAACAATATAGAAATTACTGGTACACGATAACGAGGGACAATAGCACAATGCACGAGAGTATAGCACGAAAAGTTTGATATCGGATTGGCCATATAATAAGATAACAAGTAAAGTTGCACTACAGTGCACAAGTCACGATAGCAAGTGTTGGTCGATATTCATTCAACCACGAGATTCAAGTAAACCAATAATTACTGTTTGATTAATTGATTGTCATAGATCAAATCTTGCGTGTTCATGCATCAGGTGTATGCCATCACCCAGATCATTAGACCCCCACGAGTTATAGCCTTTCAGGTGCTCCTCCCAAGGACAAGACCGGGCACTTATAATGTTGCCTAGCATAGTCATGTTTTTATCGTAGACAATCATTTAATGGCCAAATAGAGTACCAAGAAATAGATGAGAGTACTAGATGAATAGACGAGATAGTAGAGTGAACGTGAATAGATGAGCGAGTAGAGTATAGATGAGGGCTAAGGGACAATGCACGTAACTCTTCGAGTAAACAGGCGATAGTAACAGTTGCACACACGCGCACATGGTGTTGGCAGTCAGGTGGAACTCACGACCCTACCACTGGCCTTGTTATGCACAGGTCCAGAGGTCCGGCGTGATTTAAGACGAGAGTGAATATCTAATAGCCTTTGGATCATATAGATCCCTAAAGGGTATCATAGGTATTAGGGTACAACCGCTCGTCGACCATGTGGGAATCCATGGACAGAGGAGACTTACGGAGGCCTTGTGCAAGAGTTCACTAGTCTGGCGAAAGGAATATCCAACGGAGAGTTCACCACAAGCCAAGTAAAGTGTGTATATAAAAACAGGTGCTCTCGCGTTCTAGAGGAATTCTAGACAGCGGAGCGTCGATATCGGTATATAAGCAACGCAAGAGACGAATACAAGTCCTTTAAAATAGGGCAATTAATATGCTTTATTGCAATAATTACCAGATACTTTATGAGATATTTTATGCCCGATTTCAACCATATATGGATGGTTCGTTTGTGTGCATGTGTAAGAGAATTCATAAATAGAAAAGAAGTCATGAATATGTATTTTAAAGCATTCAATATAGCTCCAATTTAAAACAGGTGTTTTACTGCGTGTATGACTGTTAAAAGAAGTCATGAATATGTATTTTAAAGCATTCAATATAGCTCCATATACTGGTCAGCAGATCGCGACTGATCGCGACAGAGTGCATTGTCGCTACAGACCTTGTGAACGCGGCCTATCGGGCCATCGCGTTCACAGGATCTGCGCCTGAGCCTGATAGGGTTCTGATCTATCTTGGATTGCGGTCCAAAACTTGCCTTTTTGACATAGGGTAGTTCAAAAAATCATAACTAAGTGTACACACGATGAAAAATCATGAAATCAGAGGCAAATGAAACTAGACATAGAGAGTACTTCCAGTAATAGGAATTAGAGAGAAAGCATGGTTCATATAGGGTTTGAACATGAGCAAGAACGAGTTATTCAGAACATGACACAGAGAGAAAGATTGATTAAATTTGATCAGCATGCTCGATAAAATTTAGGGCCTTTAGGGGCAAAAGATCCCTAACAATAAGTAGTATCTACAGTAAAATTTTCGTAGCATGGGAACAAGTGTACATGGAGATCTGATTTAAACATGATGACTCGGGGTTATCATGTATGCAGAACTTCAAAAATCAAGAACAAAAGATTGGCTCGATGAAAATTATGAAACAAGAGGGCTTTTTCCTGGTGATTAGAACTACCTATAGACGGATTTGATTTGGTTTTGCTTGTGAGAATGCCTACCTTTGACTCGATTTGTCTTCTAGGGCTTAGAACTCCAAGAACGAGGAAGAAGCTTCAAGAATTCCTTCTCCCCACGAGATCCTCTCCTCCTTGGCCTCTTCTCCACCTCCAACAACCTTGGCAATGAGCTAGGGTCGGCCAATAGGGTTTAAGAGGTGTATTTATATAAATACAAGTTCATATTCCTACTACTACTCAAATTCCTCTTAATTACGAGATTTCCTAACTCCAACCTTCCTTTCTTGCTTTCCAACCTCTATTTAGGTTAGGATGGGATCTAAATTCGTGCTAGACTATATGGGGTAGGTTTATGAATCCGATTCCAACTCTAATTGCCACTTTTATTGCTTTAATAACCCCTTTCCAATTAGGACATAATTAAACTCCGAATTTAGGGTATTTTCTTTTTATTTACTATTTGTAAATTCATATTTTGACCCAATAGTTCTAAAAGATCCATTAAGCAAAGCCCATTAATCTTTTCCATTTAATGGGTTTTATTTCATGCTCTTATCATTGAATATCCTTTTAGTTGAGTTTTTAATTTATTTTAAATTTTTATTTTTCTCAAAAAATTCAGGTTGCTACATCCTCCCCCTCTTAAAAAAAGAATTTGGTCCCCAATTCATATGACCTTGTAGGAGAGAGACTTAACCGAATAGATCAGGGTAGTTGCGTCTGATAATTCCTTCTGGTTCCCATGTGGCTTCTTCCACTCCGCGGTTATTCCATAAAACCTTCACCATGTGAATGGGACGATTTCTGAGTTGTTGCACCTTCCGGTCCAATATCTTGATCGGCTTATCTTCATACGTCATGTCCTTGTTTAACACTAGATCATCATGGCGAATGACATGTGTAGGATCGTACACATACTTTCTAAGCATGGAGACATGGAAGACATTGTGCACAGTTGCCAATTTGGCGGCAAGGCCAGTCTGTAAGCAACTTCACCAATCCTTTCAAGTACTTCGAAAGGACCAATGAATCTTGGACTAAGTTTTCCTTTCACTCCGAATCTTTGAATACCACGGGTAGGAGATACCTTCAATAGCACATGATCTCCTATTTGAAATTCCAGATCTCGTCTTCTCTTATCAGCATAGCTCTTTTGTCTAGACTGAGCAATCGTGAGTCGATCTCGTATCATCTTATATCTCGGGTTGTACTTTGTACCATGTCAGGTCCTAACCATTGTTGTTCTCCCACTTCATTCTAGCACACAGGAGATCTACATTCCGGCCATAAAGTGCTTCAAATGTGCCATTTTAATACTCGCCTGGTAACTGTTGTTATAGGCGACTCAATCAAGGGTAAGTGTTCATTCCAATGACCCTGAAATCTATAATGCAGGCTCTTACATGTCTTCTACAATTTAATTTGTCCTCTCAGTTTGCCCATCAGTCTGCGGGTGAAAGGCAGCACTAAAATTAAGCTTCGTACCAAGGGCAATTTGCAGACCTTTCCAAAAATGAGAGGTGAACCTTGGATCTCGATCTGAAATAATAGATGACGGAATACCGTGCAACCGCACGATCTCCTTGACATATAATGCAGCTAGCACCTCCACAAACCATGTACTCTTTATGGGTAAGAAGTGCGCAGATTTTGTCAACCTGTCAACGATGACCCATATGACGTCGAGCCCACCACGAGTCTTGGGTAAACCCATGATGAAGTCCATGCCAATACTTTCCCATTTCCATTCCGGAATATCAAGTGGTCAGAGTACACCGACAGGGCGCAGGTGTTCCGCTTTTACTTGTTGACATGTGAGGTAATGAGCTACAAGCTCGGCTACTTCCCTTTTCATATTCGGCCACCAAAATGTTCTTTTCATGACTTGATACATTTTGGTACCTCCTGGATGTATGGTGTACTTTGTCTTGTGGGCTTCATCCATTAGCTTTCTCTTCAGTTCTTCGTTGTCGAGGACACATGTCCTTCCTTTGAATACTAACCTTCCATCTTCAGTCATGGCAAAATCCAGTCTGTCCGCTAAGGTTTCTTGACACGAACCAAGAATGGATCGTTGTCCTGTTGCATCTTGATTTCCTCCAGCAGATCGATTGGATCTTGAGATTGGCAATCAAAACATAATCATCCCTATGTTCAATATTTAAGTCTAGCCTCGCAAATTGTTCAAGTAATTGCATCTCGCCAAGGACTAGACTCGAGATAGATGCCATTGGCTTTCTACTAAGAGCATCAGCCACGGCGTTTCCCTTACCTGGATGGTACTGGATGTTGAAATCGATGTCCTTTAGATTTCTAATTCTACCATCTTCTCTGCCTCATGTTGAGTTCTTTCTGGGAGAATAGGTACTTTAGACTTTTATGGTCTGAATAGACAGTGAATTGCTCACCATAGAAATAGTGCCTCCAATTTTTAATGCGAAGACCACGACAACCAACTCTAAGTCATGCACAGGGTAGTTGACTTCATGCGTCTTCATTGCCTTGAGGAATAGGCGATGATCTTCCCTTTTGCATTAGTACACAGCCTAGCCCAATCCTAAGGCATCAGTATAGACCGAGAAATTTCTCCCTCTACTGGTAGGGCGAAAACGGTGCTGAGGTAAGGCAGTCTTGAGAGTTTGGAAACTCTTCTCACACTCTTTACTCCAGGAGTAAGGATTCTCCTTTCGTGTCAGACACGTGAGTGGTACGGCGATCTTAGGAAGTCCTTTATGAACCACCTGTAGTATCTAGCCAGTCCTAAGAAGCTTCTGATTTCGGTGACGTTAGTTGGTCTCTCCCAGTTGAGTACAGCTTCGACTTTGGAGGGATCAATAGAGATGCCGTTCTTTGAGATGACATGGCTAAGAAGGATACTTCTTCGAGCCAGAATTCACACTTACTAAGCTTTGCGTATAGCTTGTTGTCTCGCAAAACTTGTAGTGTTGTCTTCAGGTGTTCTTCATACTCCTCCTTGGTCTTGGAGTATATGAGGATGTCGTCGATAAAAACGACCACGAACTTGTCGAGGCATGGCCGATATATGTTGTTCATGAGTTGCATAAAGGCTGCAGGAGCATTGGTTAGACCAAAAGGCATAACGAAAATTCATAATGTCCATACCTGCTCCTGAAAGCCGTTTTGAAGATATCGTCATCCTTGATCGTCATTTGATGATAGCCAGATCGAAGATCGATCTTGGAGAAATATTACACTCTAGAAATTTGGTCGAATAGTTCATCGATCCTAGGCAATGGGTATTTTTCTTGATGGTAAGCTGATTGAGTTGTCGATAGTCGACGCACAGCCTCATCGATCCATCTTTCTTCTTTACAATAGCACAAGAGCTCCCCATGGTGAAGTACTAGGTCTGATGAACCCCTTTTCTAGTAGTTCCATCAGTTGCGCCTTCAATTCCTTCAGCTCGGCAGGTGACATCCGGTACGGTTGACGCGATACCGGTGCGGCTCCAGGAATCAGCTCAATGGCGAAGTTGACATCTCGTTCAGGGGAATCCCTGGCAGGTCTTCGGGGAATACATCTGGGTAGTCATGTACTATATGTATGTCCTCTATCTTGGAACCCTTCTTTTCCACTACTACGGCTGCTAGGAAGGCAATACAACCTTTCCTCATCATGTTGTGGGCTTTTATGGCGGAGACTAGGGACATCCGTCTCTTATGTCTAATCCCAGAGAATGCCAATTTAGGAAAGTCACTAAAGGTAACCTTCCCTTTCTTACAGTCGACACTTGCCCCATATGTGGACAACCAGTCGGCTCCCAAAATTACATCATAGCCTTCCATGGACGTACACAACCAGGGTCGCTTTTAGGTTATGGTCTCCGATCATTACATCGGCAGATGGGAAATATTTGTTTAGTTTCTCTTTTTTCCCCTAGTGGCGTTGTGACAGAGAACTCACAACCCATGGATATAAGTTTAGCATTCAGAGTATCAACAAATATTTGAGATATAAATGAATGGGTTGCTCTAGTATCAAATAAAACGAATGCTGATAGAGAGAAAACTTGAAGGGTACCTTCTACGATTCCACCCTCCTCGGTGGGCTCCACTTCCTGGACAGCTTGCAGTCGGCCAGGCTTCCTTTGCCCATTAGGGCGTTTCTCTTTCTCCTGCTCCTTCAGCACAGGGCACTCGGAAATGCGATGATTGCAATTCCCGCAGGGTAGGCAAGCGCCTGCTTCCTCCAGCACTCAGCAGCAGTATGACCAGGTTTGTCACAGTGCTCGCACTTGGTTTTGTCGGTGTTTGGGGTAGTAGGTATCTTGAACTTCCTTTCTTGATTCGGCCCTCCCGTGATGTTGAACGGCCGCTTCTTGTCATTTGTGGGTTTGCTTGAGGAACCCGATGCTGGTTCCTTCTTGACTAGTCTACCCTTAATGCGATCGGTAAGGTCGGTTGCATACTCCAGCAGCTGTGCCTTCTTTACCATCTCGGCATAAGTCTGGATGTCGAGTGGAGCAAGTTGTGTAATATATGAAGGCTTGAGTCCATTATGAAATCTCCTCGCCTTCATCTTTTCTGTGTTGACCAGATGATTGGCATAACGCGCAATCGGGAGAATTGCGCTTCATACTCCGCGATCGTAAGGTGCCTCTGTTTCAGTGCAGTAAACTCGGAGGCTTCCTCTCCTGGATCCTTTAGAGAAGTATTTGGAGTTAAAATGCTCCTTGAATTCTGCCCAGGTGAACTGTGCATCGGCCTAGTGGCCTCCACAGACTCCCACCATGCACGGGCGTCCCTTTCTAATTGAAAAGTTGTGCCAGTAGTAACTTATCACCATTCGCGCATTGCATGACGCGGAAGATGCGTTCTACCTCCTTCATCCAGTTTTCTGCCTCGTCGGGATCAGTAGTCCCACTAAAACGGGGTGGGTTCAACTTGCAGAAATTCCTATGCAGGTCTCCGGCTCCTTGGTTTCCACGAGCTCCAGCAGCCTGAAGTAGAGCTTGAGTGAGCTGCTGGATAGTTTGTTGCATGTCACGGAGTTGTGCACGCTCGGCTGCCATTGCTATGTTTTAAGTCCCTTCAAAAAGAGAAATTTTAATGTAAGATATCATGATTGCACTAAGTTGGTGTGTGTGTGAGTTTATTTTAGCTACTTACCCTTGGCTCTAACCTCAACTCACATAGGTGGATAATTGACTCTAGTCGAGGCAGGTTAACCTAGATCATCCTATACTTAAGAATAACCTAGGCTCTGATACCATAAACTGTCACGCCCCCACGACGCGAAATATCAGAGCGCGAAGGCAGTTGCAAGAAAAAGGTATAGAGCAAATAGTAGACATCAAACCATTGCACATTGAATGATACTAAAGCAAATCTTTCTCATTAATAACTTTTCAATGCCTAGTTACAACCACTAATATCAGAGCCATTCAATAGGGCCCAATTACATTGCAATAAAGGAAATAACTAACTACAACTCTAAGATAACATAATGACTCGAGGGTACTCCTGGCTTCACTCTTGGTCATTCCCTTCCTCGTGAGTGTATGTGTCATCCTCGGTCTCACCTGAGAACACAACATCAAATAACGTGGGTGAGCGATAACGCCCAGTAGGACGTAAATCTCAGGATCAAGCATGCTTTAAGTGATTATGTCTTATAAACCAGGATAACTAGAGAGAATAGCGAGAATATAGAAAGTACTGTACACAATAACGAGGGACAATAGCACAATGCACGAGAGTATAGCACGACAAGTTTTGATATCGGATTGGCCGTATAACAAGATAACAAGTAAAGTTGCACTACAGTGCACAAGTCACGATAGCAAGTGTTGGTCGATATTCTTTCAACCACGAGATTCAAGTAAACCAATAATTGACTGTTTGATTAATTGATTGCCATAGATCAAATCTTGCGTGTTCATGCATCAGGTGTATGCCATCACCCAGATCATTAGACCCCCGCGAGTTATAGCCTTTCAGGTGCTCCTCCCAAGGACCAGACCGGGCCCTTATAATGTTGCCTAGCATAGTCATGTTTTTATCGTAGACAATCAATTTAATGGCCAAATAGAGTACCAAGAAATAGATGAGAGTACTAGATGAATAGATGAGATAGTAGAGTAAACGTGAATAGATGAGCGAGTAGAGTATAGATGAGGGCTAAGGGACAATCCACGTAACTCTTCGAGTAAACAGGCGATAGTAACAGTTGCACAACACGCGCACATGGTGTTGGCATTCAGGTGGAACTCACGATCCTACCACTGGCCTTGTTATGCACAGGTCCAGAGGTCCGGCGTGATTTAAGACGAGAGTGAATCTCTAATAGCCGTTTGGATCATATAGATCCCTAAAGGGTATCATAGGTATTAGGGTACAACCAGATCGTCGACCATGTGGGAATCCATGGACAGAGGAGACTTACAGAGGCCTTGTGCAAGAGTTCACTAGTCTGGCGAAAGGAATATCCGACGGAGAGTTCACCACAAGCCAAGTAAAGTGTGTATATAAAAATAGGTGCTCGACGTTCTAGAGGAATTCTAGAACAGCGGAGCGTCGATATCGGTATATAAGCAACGCAAGAGACGAATACAAGTCCTTTAAAATAGGGCAATTAATATGCTTTATTGCAATAAATTACCAGATACTTTATGAGATATTTTATGCCCGATTTCAGCCATATATGGATGGTTCGTGTGTGTGCATGTGTAAGAGAATTCATAAATAGAAAAGAAGTCGTGAATATGTATTTTAAAGCATTCAATATAGCTCCATTTAAAACAGGTGTTTTACTGCGTGTATGACTGTTAAAAAGGCGTGAATGCGACATAGGCCTGTGAATGCGACATAGGCTTGTAAGGGTAGCGACAGGGACAGGCAGATCGCGACAGGGCATGAAAAGGGTGGCGACAGGGCTGCCAGGACAGAAGGCAGATCGCGACAGGCTTGCATGAAGGTCGCGCCTGCTTGGTCAGCAGATCGCGACACTTAGGACTGTCGCGATCAGATCGCGACAGAGCGCTTTGTCGCTACAGACCTTGTGAACGCGGCCTATCGGGCCGTCGTGTTCAAAGGGTCTGCGCCTGAGCCTGACAAGTTTCTGATCTGTCTTGGATTGCGGTCCAGAAACTTGCCTTTTTGACATAGGGTTGTTCAGAAAATCATAACTAAGTGTACACACGATGAAAAATCATGAAATCAAAGGCAAATGAAACTAGACATAGGAGAGTACTTCTAGTAAATAGGAATTAGAAAGAAATCATGGTTCATATAGGGTTTGAACATGAGCAAGAACGAGTTATTCAGAACATGACACAGAGAGAAAGATTGATTAAATTCGATCAGCATGCTCGATGAAATTTAGGGCTTTTATGGGCAAAAGATCCCTAACAACAAGTAGTATCTACAGTAAAATTTTCGTAGCATGGGAACAAGTGTACATGGAGATCTGATTTAAACATGATGACTCGGGGTTATCATGTATGCAGAACTTCAAAAATCAAGAACAAAAGATTGGCTCGATGAAAAATTATGAAACAAGAGGGCTTTTGTTCCTGGTGATTAGAACTACCTATAGACGGATTTGATTTGGTTTTGCTTGTGAGAATGCATACCTTTGACTCGATTTGTCTTCTAGGGCTTAGAACTCCAAGACGAGGAAGAAGCTTCAAGAACTCCTTCTCCCCACGAGATCCTCTCCTCCTTGGCCTCTTCTCCACCTCCAACAACCTTTGGCAACGAGCTAGGGTCGGCCAAGAGGGTTTAAGAGGTGTATTTATATAAATACAAGTTCCTATTCCTACTACTACTCAAATTCCTCTTAATTACGAGATTTCCTAACTCCAACCTTTCTTTCTTGCTTTCCAACCTCTATTTAGGTTATGATGGGATCTAAATTCGTGCTAGACTATATGGGGTAGGTTTAGGAATCCAATTCCAACTCTAATTGCCACTTTTATTGCTTTAATAACCCCTTTCCAATTAGGAGATAATTAAACTCCGAATTTAGGGTATTTTCTTTTTATTTACTATTTGTAAATTCATATTTTGACCCAATAAGTTCTAGAAGATCCATTAAGCAAAGCCCATTAATCTTTTCCATTTAATGGGTTTTATTTCATGCTCTTATCATTGAATATCATTTTAGTGAGTTTTTAATTTATTTTAAATTTTTATTTTTCTCAAAAAAATTCAGGTTGCTACAGAAGCTGACCTACCCGAGGAAGGGGGTATGGTGGAAGGTACCATTTTCATACACTCGCAACCTGCATTTGTGGTTATTGATACTGGAGATGCATATTCATTTGTTTCCATCACATTTGCTGCAACTCTACCTGTCAAACCTGTACCCTTGAAATCCAAGATGTACTGCGTACACACCTTCCTTTGTGCCCTTCATGCACCCTTTCCTCCTTCCCTCCATCCAAACATTTGTTTTTTAGGTTTTCATCTTAAAGGGGCTTCCTTGGGTTTTAGTGAAAGACTCTCATCAGGTGGTCTTCACCTCATTGCTACGTGTGTCTTTTTTTCACCTTGGCGCCTACTTATCACCCCGCTCCACTTCACTCCCCTTCGCTACGCTTCATTTCTTTCACTCCACTACACTCCACTTCGTATCCCATCCGCTTTGCTCCCCTGCAAAGAAGACGCCAAGGCGTGGTAGCTATAGACACGCGAATTTGACACCATTGTGGGCAAATTTCAAATCATGTTGTAATGCCACAAAGTTGCCCTCTTTTGCCTTCCAAGAGTTTTTCCTATTTTTCCCCAATTATCCAATTTTTTTTGGTGCTTCCCCATCAATATCCAGGGCTTCTGGCCAGAAAATTTGAATCACAGCGGCACGCATTGGGGTCCCCGAACGGGATTCATTGCTCCTTATTAAATGCCGCTTTCCTTTTGGGAAGGCCGACGAGATTAAAAAATATCCAAATTTGAAAAATACCTCGTTTGAAAAGCGTCCGGTGTCCCGGACGTGATTCTAATTTCCAAATTTGTTTTTGGAAGCTTTCTATGTCCGAAATTGCCCTTTTTTGAAACGCGTACACTGTACCAGATGTGATTTTCATTTCCAAAATTGTATTGGAAGCTTTCCAAAAGCGTTTTTTGGCAATTCTGAAACGCGTCCACTTACCTGGACACGATTTAAAGGCCGTACCATTGGCCGAAAATGGGAATTTTGAAATGCGTCCATTATCCCAGTCGATATTCATCATTAATTGCGTCCACTGTACCGGACGCGATTTCATCATGTTTTCCCTATAAATAGAGACTCGAGGCCAGCCTTTTGAGCATCCCCAACCACTACGACAAAGCCCTGCTGGATCGGCGACTCAACTCCGAGCCAAGGTGGTCTTCCACATCAATCTGCGCCCTTCTTCCTTGGTGTTTGGAGCTGTCGTCTTCCTCATGTGCATTAGAGCGAGGCAGGAGGACGCTCTTCCTCCTCTTCATCCATTCAAATTCCAGCACCAGCTATCGCGCCATCCATTGGGTAAGCACCCCCTCTTTCTCTATCTTGTTTATATCAACTCCTCCAAGCCCCACGTGGGTCTTTTCATTATTTTCTCCCTTTTTTATATACACACATACACATGCATGCATACACACACACGCACACACTTTTCCTATGGGTTTAAAAACCACCACGTGGTAACTTCATCTCCATGTTCTTCATTTCATTTCATTTATTTAGGATTTGATACTACACGTCACGTGGCTAATCCCCTTTTTCTTTGTCTTTTCTTGCAAGGGTAATCAAATGAGGAAAGTGCCTTCTACCACGGCCGGCCGTGCTCATAGAAGAAGAGGAACCCACACCCCCGCGCAATCTCCCCGCTCCAAAAGGTACGTATGTGATCACTCTTCCCATTGCACCCACGTGTTGCACCTCCTTCGACACCCACATGTGTCTGGTGATTGCGGATTTTCCATTTTAGGAGTTGTGCTCCACCCGTTTTATTTTCTTCTATTTTTCATCGTATTTCTCTTTGTGGACTCTTGGACTTCCTGACGAATGAAAAGCGATATCTACAACCATGTGATTAGCCATGAGGACTTGGAGATTCGGGAAGACCTGACCTATGAAGAGAAGCCGATTAAGCTACTGGATCGGAAGTTACAACGACTCAGGATCGTACCATACCTACGGTGAAGGTTCAATGGAATCGAGACGGAGTTACAAATGCTACCTTGGAAACGGAGGAAAGAATGAAGAAAAACCACCGAGAACTATTCTCAGATACGATACTATACCATTATGTATAATTTGGGGACCAAAGTTTTTTAAGTGGGGGAGGATGTAATGCCCCGAAAAAAATTAAATGATTTAAAATATAGGAAAATAGCAATAAATAAAAATGGTGTATAGAAATAAATAAAAGTCATGATTAAACTCTTAAAGTGTGAAACTAACTAATTAAATTAATTGGGCCCAAACAACTCCAAATGGGCCAAAGATCAAAACCCAATAGCAATAAACCCCAAAATTCGTGACCATAAATATGCAGAAATTAGGAAAGGGCAAATTAGGGCTTAAACTAATGCTATTAGCCAAGCATAGTAACCCAATTGTGGCCAACCATGCTTAGAGCTTTCCTAAGGTGTAGCTACTCCTATTGAGAGGAGAAATCCCAATATATGGAAGGTGGCATGCAGAAATCGCAACCCACCTTTCCTAGCCTCATTAGGACTAGAAATTAACCCTAAAACTATAAGAGATCGCCACAAAACTTTTAGGGAAGTTTTACCATTGTGTTGAGGACGTGAAGAGGCAGACTAGAGCTCTAGGGAGGAGGAGATCGCCAAGGGACACCATCTTGTCCGACCTATTCTCTGCTGCGACCTGTGGACCTTCTTAGATCCACTACAAGTAGGTGATCTCGGGCCTGAACTAAACTAGGGCTATAGTATTTGAAAGAGCATCGTGTCTAGTTTATTTTGCATCTATTTTGCCCAAAGTCCATAAAGCAGGTTCGTCGTATTAAGCATTTTTCATAAGTCGTACATGTTTAGGGCTTTTCATAGTTATGTTGTGTTTTACACAATCGAGGTCGTTTTGGATCAAACCAAAACCATGGTTCGCTTCTACTAGATGTCCTGAACACTTTTATGTTTAGAGTTTTGTCTAGATGTCATTAGATTTCAAGTTATAAGTCTATCATGAAGGGTGAATCGTTTTCTGCATTTTCGGGTAAGATCCAAGAACGCGACGTATCCAGACGTCGCGATTCTGCATGCATGAACGTGACGTACTGGTACGTCGCAATTCAGGAAAAGACGACCGAGTCATCTGTCGTGATTTAAGTTCTGACCGGTCAACCCTAACACCTCAAACTGTGTGTCGCGTGGGTTTCTGGACCCATCTTGAACATGACGGCATTTGCCGTCGCGATTTGCCAGTTTCCCGTTCATCTGATTCCCTACAGTTTTTTATATCCGAAGTTTGAAATCCATGCATGAACGTGACGTGGTAAAGCATCGCGATTCAAGAGTCGATGAGACGTATCGTTCTGACGTGTTGTGAACGCGACAGACAAGACCGCCGCGATCCTAGTTGGGCAATTGATCGGGCAATCGATTCATGTAAGAAAGGTGGCCATCTATCCTGTCACGATTTAAACGTGACAGGAAGGTCCGTCACGATTTGTGCCTTTACACCGATTCTTAGTTAACTGTGTACGGCTCTTTGAAAGGCAACGTCTGAACCCGTCGCGATTCAAAGACCGACCCGAGACTGTTCCTTTCGGTTGGTTAGTCAACATGTGTATTAGCTTAGTCTGTAATCATGTTACTTAGTGATGCATTAGCCTAAAAGTGATCACCCATTTGAAAACTATAAAGACAGGAATACGATTCTAATGTATAATGTGAAGTGATTGATATTATATTCATTTGATTATCATCTTATGATCTATCTTGTTATAAAATTTGTCTTGATAAGTTGTGATATGAATTTGTGGAGAATACATGTTAGAATGAATTTGCTTGGTTTAGAGCTTTCCCATTATGTTACTTGTTGCATGTGGACTTTCCTTATTACGAGCTTTCCGAGGTTTCCATATTTTGTTCATAAATTGCCCACATAAATAGGAAGGCTCCGTGTCACGACACTTACACATTGCACGATTAGGCACACCCCTCTTGGGGAATTGGAAGCTCTCTACCAGTCGACCTTTTCCCTAAGACCTTCGTAAGTCTTTGTACTCTGTGGATTCCCTCATAGAGACCGAGCTGGTTGTACCATGAAGTACCCTGGAGATAGAGAGCACTTGTACCGTGTACGATTTGTCATTAGTCATACTCTTGTCACGACACTAAAGAATTATGGAACATAAGATACGCCGTTATGATGTCCAATTGATCTCTCGAGCTTTTTTCATACCTTGAACTCTATGGATGATCATGTCCTATTACTATGAGCTTGCTATTGGAAATCTGTGGCCATAATATGTATATGTTTGATCGGCACAATATGGGACTTCGGTCCATTTAACTAATACCTGTGCAATAAGGGCCCTGTCTGGTCCTGGGGAGCGCGCCCCATCGTACTTATTAACCGCGGGAGTATGGACTTGTGGTGCTTAGCATGGCACTGGTATGTGTGCAAGATTTGTGTGAATGTGCCTTCATTTGATATGATAAGTTCGATATGATACTTTTGTTCATGTGAATATGTGATATCTGTGTGAATA
This sequence comes from Colocasia esculenta, assembly GCA_014218235.1. Classification (NCBI taxonomy): domain Eukaryota; kingdom Viridiplantae; phylum Streptophyta; class Magnoliopsida; order Alismatales; family Araceae; genus Colocasia; species Colocasia esculenta. The sequence goes on from CM024758.1 coordinate 74,543,857, forward strand.
TGGCCAATCCTTGTGATACGATTCTATTCTTCAATTACCTATCCAATACATATGAAAGTCAGTATTTGTTTTGTTATGATATTCGTTCTATTCAACCAATTGACTTGTTATATTTAGTTGTTACGCTGAGTTACTCGACTGTAATACTTGTATTCGTAACGTTCGCACATCTCGATATTTATTTTCATTGCTAAATGTCGGGGTGTGACAACCTACCTCTTGTGGAGTTTGCTTACAACAACAGTTTTCATGGAAGTATAGGCATGGCTCCATTTGAGGCTTTGTACGGTCGGCCCTGTAGGTCTCCTTTGTGTTGGGAGGAGACTGGAGAAAGGCAGTTGGTAGGACCTCAGTTGGTACAAGAAACTTCATATAAGATCTAGCTTATCAGGCAGATGTTGATTGTAGCGTAGGATAGGCAAAAGAGCTACGCCGACAATAGAAGGAAGGACTTAGGGTTCAAGATTGGCAAGAATGTTTTCCTCAAGGTATCACCTACACGAGGCGTTGTCAGGTTTGGCAGGCATGGCAAGTTGAGTCCAAGGTTCATTGGCCAGTTTGAGATTCTCAGGCGAATGGGTAGTGTGGCATACGAGCTAGCTTTACCCCCAGCGCTAGCAAGTGTGCACCCTGTATTCCACGTGTCTATGCTCAGAAGATACATGCGAGACGCGTCACATGTTATCAACAACGAGCCAGTGGAACTTCAGCTACATTTGGTCTTATGTGGAGCCACCAGTGGCCATCTTAGATCGTAAGGTTCAGCACCTCAGAACAAGACTATAGCTTCCGTGAAGGTGTTATGGAGGAACTTCTCATCGAAGAAGGCTACATTGGAGCTTGAGGAGGCCATAAAGAAGCAATATCCCCATCTGTTCAGTTAGTACTTTTGCTCTAACTTTGTGGACGAAGTTTTCTTTTAGGGGGAGAGGGTGTAAGGCCCTAAATTTCTGTGTATTTTATGACTGTTGTTATGTTTTAATTTTCTGTTCGAAATTCTTCTTAACGTCAACATCATTTGACGTTAAGGACTGGTTGACGACAAGATGTGTGTCATTTACAGTGTGGCCAGAGGATCTAGACGTTAACATCGATTAACGTTTATTTCTTGTTGACGGCAGCAAAGTGGCCGTTAACTTCTCCGACTGCATTTCGGATTCTGGATCTGAAACTGTCTCGATTTCTCGGGGAGACAGATAAGGAAACCCTACAACTGTTAGGACTCTTTTTTCCTAGGATTCCCACGACCCCAATCACCTATAAATTAAGTCATCTCTACAAAGAGAGGACTTTGGCTCAAAAAGGGTTTTTAGGTTTCAGGGAGAGAAAAGAGAGAGTTTGAGAGGGTTGACCTGGCGATCCAGAGGCTGCGCCAACGATCTACTGTGAAGGGGAGACTCTTTTGAAGGTGGAGAAGCTCTCTTAATGCCGGGGGATCGTCTACAATAGCGTGGAGGTCGAATCGAAGTGTGGAGGGTTACCTCTTTGGCTTGGTCGAGGAGGGCTTCATCACCAAATTCGATCATCAGGGGTTTTTAGAGAGGCAAGTAACTTAGGTGTTTCATCCCTAGACCTATCACCTAAAGTTTTAGGATTTTCCAAGATTTTAATCTCGTGTCCTGGACCACCAAATTCTCTATTTTTTATGTTTAGTCTGCACTTTCTGCAGACAGGAGGTTGACGAAAACATCCTTGACGTCAAGTTCTTGAGTTGACGGCAGTCGATCATGCCATTAACCCATCCTGACGACAAGCCCCTTGCCCTCAAGTTCTTCTGATTTTCCAGAATAGTGCTTTCAACACATGTGATGTGATCTTTCGAGGATTTTTGAATGTATGCACATGTTTATAAAATTTTGTCTTGTCAGATATGTTTAAATCAGACCATGAAATCCTGTTAAAATTTTTATCATATTTACAAATTATAGAATTTTTGTTATGAGTAATTATGTATATTATGGCAGATTTAAATTCATAGTAAATAGGTATGATGTGTGTTATTGCCACAGAAATTTTCCATGAACTTAGGATTACTGTGTGTATGTTTCAAGACTGTTAGAACCATCAGTTCACTCTCTACCATGTTTAATTGATTTATCTTGTTAAATTACATGAGACCTCTGTTAAATATTAAAAATAGATGTATTGAAGTGAAAATTCTGAAAAATTAACCATCTGATATATTTCATGCATAGGGTTTATGTTAAATTTTGAGTATGTTCTGACAACCATGAATACTGTTTCCAAATGTATTCATTAAAGACATATTAAGCATGATTAATCACGAAACGGTAATTTTTGTTGATTAGTATAATTTTTAGGCACTGTTAAACATGTTTTAATATTGTTAGACAGTCATGATAAGTTCTGTGACCTGAAATATGCGTGTTTTAATCGTGAACATGTAAATGGACCATTAAGTGCATGTAAAATTGTGTTAAACATGTGATTACGGAATAATGTGATTAAGTGAATGTTGTGCCGAAATTGACACTGCTACCATAGAAGGCTGTGGATCCGTACTGTAGAAAAGTCCCTATGGGAAGGCTCAATTTGTGTGTGATATCCTGTGGGCATCAGGATGAAATCTTGGAGGTGGACAAGTACCACTGGTTAGGGTGGAGAGGGCTTATCCCGATTCTGCGCAGTTACCAAGATTCGTCATATATTGCCTAGGTGATGGGTATGTGTTATGTGTCCTTCTTTATGGTGGTTCGGACTATGTGTCACGACAAAATAATGTGTAAAGATGTGAACTATGTGTGAATGTGCCAAGTGATCATGTGAAAGTGATGTGCTAATGTGTCCCAATGTGAGATAATGTGAAACCATGTGATTATCTTATATTTATGTTAAAACAGTAAGAAAAATGTGAGAATATGTGATATAAAAGTATGTGAAATGTGATAGATATCATGCTAGTGTTACTAGAAAACATGTGTTCGATTTCATGATTTAGCTATGTTGAAATGTGCCATGAATGAATTATGATTATACCATGATTTAAGTGAAGTCCATGTGTAGTAGCAAGTTATAGACTATTCATTACTAATTGTTTAATGTGACATGAACCATGTGATAAGTTGTTCTTTATGTAAAATAAAATAAAATTGAGTAACATAAATGTGATAAGTGTATGGACGTGCCAATAGGTTGCTTGCTGACTCTTTTGTGAAGACTCATCCTTGCTTTAACATACAGGTGAGACAGATGTTCCCGAGATTGAGGAGGAGATAGTGAGGAGCGACTCCGAGCGAGAGGAGTAGCAGAGATCTTGGAAGACTATCTATATAGCTTGTACTTTTCATTTGCTAGTATGTGAAACAATGTTATGTTATGGACTTATTATTCATGGACTTTGTTTATTTACATCTCTACTATATAGACTGTGGGATGTGTAATGATGATGGAATAAGAATTTCTTTCATTTCTGCTATACTTTCCTTTTTATTTATGTACATCTCCACCTAATGTTGTGTTGGGTACATGTCCAACTGTGACGACGCACATTATATCGACGTGGATTGGTATAATCGTACCGATATAAAGGGGGTCGTTACAGTATCCAAAACGCGACAAGGGTCAACAAGGAATGCGACAAGGTATCTGACAAATAGGTGATGAGCGCGTCATCCCAACATGTCGCATAAATAACATGATGGTTCGATATGTCGTGACAAGAGGCACTATCACGTCGTGTTGTTCCGTCGCGTTAAGAAAGATGGTATGCTACGTCGCGACAAGGCTCAGATGGCAACGTATCGGGCTGTCATGCTCTAAGGACCTGAGTTCTATCCTAAGAGAGGAAAATAGATGGCTTGGGATTCAGATTGCTCTTTTTGAAGGCATAATATAGAGTACTTAAACCTCAAAATTCACAACATATACTTGATGAAAAAGCTTGGATCTTGAGGGAAACGAAAGTAGACTTGTAGGGAAACAAGCTGTAACAAGTATAAGGGTATCATCCAAGTTTCAACATGATATACCAGCAGTCTTTCACAAAGAACAAACATTCATGACACATTGAACATGGATTAGAAATTCGCACAAGATAGTCGATAAAATTTGGGGAAAATAGCATCACTGGGTTCAGGACAACCACATACATCAACAGTAGGGATTTCACGTCATGAGATCAAGAGTGTTAGGAGATGTAAACGAGTCATGAAGGGTTGGGTAGGACATAAACATGAACTTTGTGACATGAAATATGAGTAAACCACAAAATAAGAATTGCGAAAAACATGTTCATGAGATTCTTGGTATCAAGAAGTACCTAAGGGTTCATTTAATTAGAGTAAGCTCGAGAGATTACCAACTTTGGTCGTTTTAATCTTCTAGGGTTCCTTGCACGAACTTTGGGGAAGAATGAGGAAGAACTCCAAATCCTCACGTTCTCCTCCTTCCTTCAGCCTCCTACCACATCCAAAACCTCCTCACCAGCAAGCTAGGTCAGCCAAGGAAAGGAATTGGATTGGGTTATATATAAGGGAATAAGCCATTAGAAGTCCTGATGAGACTCTAACTTCCTAGTTACGAGTTCTTTTTTCTTCATTTCCTTCCTTGAGCCTCCAACTACGATTTTCTTTAGGGTTTTGATTAGGAAAACTCCCATCCATGATAGGTTTTGGCTAACTTCGGTTTGTGCCCATGTTCATGGCCCAATTGGACTTACTAATCCATTAATTAACTCATTAAGTGGGTATTTCAATTAAGTACAATTTTTACTATTTTGGACTCATTTAAGCCACACATTAAGCCCAATAAACTTTATGAGTCCAATTATCGTATTTGATTTGATTGTCTTTAGGGTTTTGTACATTCGTTAATAGATTTTTGACTTTATCGTGTTTGATTGCATGGTCTTTGGTCTTACAGTTTGACTAAGTCAAACATGTGTAACTATCTCTTATTTCTTTATCATTAGTCTTGATATATTATTTATCTCATGCTTATAAACTTTGTTTTATGCCGATAATATTTTCCACATGTGATAATTGTGTTTTCCATTTATTGGATTTAACCGCCTCAAGACGTAGTTTAGGATTTTTGCTAATTCAATTATGTTTGTTTGACCCATTATCTGTTACAATATTCTATCCCATTATTTAGATTGAAATCCTAAATTTGTGTGTGATTCTGAGTTGGTCTTACATATGTGATAACGAGGTTTTTGATATTACCGTACTTTACCATCTTAAGTAATGTTTTGGGTTTCATTAGCTTAATCGTGTTCTAATCGGTCCAATCTCTTTACCCCTCATTGAAGTTCATTATTTAAATCTCAAATTATAATGTCTCATCTCATTCCATACCAATCTCACGCATGTGATAATAAAATTCTTGTTGTCTGCTCATTTACCTTTAATTAAATACTAAGCCTTGCTTAATTATTTTAAAACATTGACTTCCTATTGATTATTTCATTTATTTAAGATTTAAAATTTTCAAATTGTTACACCCTCCCCCACTTAAAAGAATTTGGTCCTCCAAATTTAATTCATTTATGAATTAAATTCACAGGGAAAATAATGGCGGTTATTGTAACGTAATCGATATGAAGTCAAATGTGTTATTGGCATAACTTCCGAGTCAAGAAGGTTGGAAGGGATACCTCCACCATTATTGATTGTTTAAGTTCCTTTCAAATAATACAAGAGTTAGAGATCTATCTCTCTTTATTCTTATTGCCAGAGTTATGAACATAAGGTATCTACAAATTTTTAACTTAGCCCATGGCTTTACCCAATCTCACATTTAGGTATGGATTCTTGAGACGAGCTGAGGGTTCTAATGACAATCAACCTATAAATCCTTAATTACCTAAGACCTTGGTAAATCCTAGGCTCTGATACCACTCTGTGATGCCCTCGATTTTACCAGTGTAATAATTAGGTGACACGACAATTGAGTAACTCAAAAGCCATAGATGAATAACTAACACAAGTAGGCCCATAATTTAATAATCAAAATCTCATTTCTTTATTTCATCAATCTAGATGATAGTTGAATGCACTAATTCCAAATCAAAACATATTCTTAATAAACTAAATCACTCTTCCACATCAATAAAGAAAAATTACATTAAAAATGCTCGACTATCTCTCTCTCTCTCTCTCTCTCTCTCTCTAGTATAAGAACTCTGAGGGTAGTTCTGACGCTCATCACTCTTTCATGTTCCCATTATCGTGTGTGTTACCTCCATCATACTCACCTATAAAATATTATATAACACTTGATGTGTGAAAGCTCAGTAGGTCTTAAATCTCTAGAACCAAGCAGACTTTACATGAAATAACACTTTAAAGCAGGCAGGATAACTAAAGGCATGATCACGATAACAAGAGTTTAAACAGCAGTAACAAGTAAAGAGCACGAGTACTGAACAAGTATCAAGACAAGATAGTCACGCGTCTAGCATGAACAAGAGTATATCACGATTAACAAGTACACTAATCCATTAATTTCTTTAGGGTTTTGGTTGGGAACACTCCCATCCATGATGGGTTATGGCTAACTTTGGTTTGTGCCCTTGTTCCATATGGACTTACTAATCCATTAATTAACTCATTAAGTGGGTATTTCAAATTAAATACTATTTTTACTATTTTCGGCTCAATTAAGCCCATAAACTCTTATGAGTACAATTATCATGTTTGATTTGATGGTCTTTGGGGTTTTGTACATTCGTTAATAAATTTTCGACTTTATCGGCTTTTCCAGCCCTTACGGTTAGACTAAGTCAAACATGTGTAATTATCCCTTATTTTTTTTATCATTAGTCGTGATATATTATTTAGTTCACGGTTATAAACTTTCATTTTATGCCAAAAACATTTTCCAGATGTGATAATAGTTTTCCATTTAATGGATTTAACCACCTCAAGTCATAGTTTAGGGTTTTGCTAACTCAAATATATTTGTTTTGACCTAATTATCTTTGCCAATAATCTATCCCATTAGTTAGATTGAAATCCTAAATTTTCATCTGATTCCGAGTTGGTCTTACATATGTGATAACAAGGTTTTTGATATTACTGGGTTTTACCATCTTAAGTAATGTTTAGGGTTTCCTTAGCTCAATCGTGTTCTAATCAGTCCAATCTCTTTACCCCTCATTAAAGTTCATTATTTAAATCTCAAATTATAATGTCTCATATTATTCCATATCGATTTCACACATGTGATAATAAGATTTTTGTTGTCGACTCATTTACCTTTAATTAAATATTAAGCCCTTGCTTGAATATTTTAAAACATTGATTTCCTCTTGATTATTCCATTTATTTAAGATTTAAAAATTCTAGGTTCTTACATAGAGATTCATTAGGACACCTGATGACTTATTTCTTTAATACAACCCACTTCCTCCCATGGCTAACCTAGCTTGCTGCTATGGAGGCTTTGGACATGGGGGAAGGCAGAAGGAAAAAGGAGGATGAGAGGATTTGGGAGTTCTTCCACATTCTTCCCCAATGTTCGAGCAAGGAAATTCTAGAAGATTAAAATGACCAAAGGTAGGTAATCTCTCGAGCTTAATATAATTAAATGAACTCTTAGGTACTTCTTGATGTAAGGAATCTCATGAACATGTTTTCTCTAATTTTTATCACGTCATTTACTTGTATTTGATGTTATAAATTCCTTGCTCATGTCCTACCTGAACCATCATGTTCCCTTTAGTTCTTTGTCCATACTTTATCTCATGATGTGAAATTGCTATTGTCACAACCTTGGTTTTTAATAGCGGAATAAATCGGGAGACGCGACGAACAAGGAAACATTTAGAAGCTATAGACAAATAGCTACTACAAATAGCGCCCATAATGGAATAATCAAATTCTCTTCCTTGATTTATCAAAACAAATATTACAACCTCCAAGGTCAAATGAACACTCGTTGCTCACCAATCTATCTATCTCTCAAAGAAAAGGGAAAATTACAATAACGACCATTCTCTCATAGACTACCTAAAATGTTAAAGAGAGCATGTATGAGCACACTAGCCCAATAAGATTTGCACTGTCATGGGCAAATATAAATAATTAACAGTTTCAAGTTGTATTCCATGAACTAAAATATGCAGGAAATAGTCGGTAAGAAAATATAACTAACATTGCAATCAAGAGATGTCCAATCAATTCGTGATATCATGTGAGCAAGATGATCAAGTATAAGAGATTGTCGTTCTAGAAATAACATGGGCAATAGAGCTAGAATGTCATAGTACTAGAGAAAGAAGAATCAGGATTTTACAAGAGATTTCTTTACACGCAAGAAGGTCACTAGAGTAACTTTCATGATATCAAGATAGCACTGGAACATATGAGCACTAGGACATTTCACTAGCAAGCACTTTGAGTAACCCACTCCGGGCCCTCGACAAGAATATCACACAGAATCTACTGGTGATTTAGGCAAGCACATCCCTCGACCACTCAGGTTAAGGACCAGCACGCAGTAGTGAGTAACAAGTCACGTTAAGCAAGTTTACCACATGTAACAAGTGTGTGCCATGCTAAGCACCAATCATTATTCCACACCACGCCAAACAACACGACTTCGTAAGGGGATCAGCCTAACAATCAACACCTGGGGTAACATACATCTTTAGAAAATTGGGCAATCAACATCTTGGGGTAACACGATGTTGTCGGGAGCAAAAATCACACCCATAGGCAACACGACTTTTCCAGAATCTCTAGGACTAGATAGGGCCCCACTGTCAAGTTTGTACTATGCAACACGAGCATATACCCCATTGAGCTTGTTGACTAATGGGTAACGAGAAAGTGTTTTTGAGTCCATGACTCCAATATCATTGATGTATTTTAAGAACGTATCACAAGAAGGTATGTTAACAAGGATAGAATGTTGAGAAAGTTCAAGACTATCATGTCAATAGTGATCATTACTAAGAGTGTTATGTCAATAATGATATAGAGTTTAAGGTTACTTTGAGAATATCGAGTCAACAGTTCAATCCAGTAGCATAACATTGTATTTACATAGATTCTATCTTTAATTAATAACTTGGTTTCATGTGTTATACTCGATCACTCCGAGAAAGTCAAGATGAGAGATAGAGGTACACGTTAACTTCTGGATACTTCATGGTACAACCTACTTTTTGGACATGTGGGAATCCATGGTCAAAGGAGACTTATGAAGGCCTTGGTCATGGGGTCTGTAGCGGTCATCGTCGCTCAAACTCGTTAACCTAATAACGCGCATGATCTGACACCACCTCCCACGAACAAGCTAATGCCTCGCAAGGGATACCATCACAAAAGTCCGTGGAAACATAAAAGTAACACATTAAACATATATAAGATCACACATTTTATACAATCTCATACATATTTACATGAGGTCTACATAGCCAGTTCCCATCTATTGTCAAAGAACAAAGTACCAATACCTGGGACATACCCCGAAGTGCAACAGAAAGTAAATTACACTGTTGGTAGAGAAAACCCAACTCCACTATGGTGCGGCTCCGAACTAGACAAGGGACGAGAACTCTCTTGCTCTCCTTCACCTGAAAGGAGTAGGGGTGAGCCTCACAAGTCACTGGCTCAGTAGGAAACTCCTTCAAAAGCTGAAAGAACACCAATCTCAAGAGAAGCAGGTGTAAAGAATTAAATTAAATAGTTAATAGATCCACCTAAGCATGAAGATACAACTGTAGTCAATAAACAATTATATAGTGATAATAAGGATTAGTCATTAATAAATAAATAGCAACCACGCGCTAGAGTACGAGCTAGAGAAGGGTAACGCCACAATCAGGTTACGAAACCTGGTTTGCGACATCAGCTATTGACCTGGACAAACCACACATAACTACCTCTCAGTCTCGCAACCATGGACAAAAGGTTCAGTTACCGCTCCACCTCTACAGTGCAAACAAGTTGTGGAGACCAACCAATACCACACCTGCAGTGACACATGCTGCAGACCCACGCCTGACACACCTCCAAGAGTTTAGCAACCCTTGGAGTGAGGATGTGAAACACAGGACTAGCTGGGGATCAGTATGTCTACCGGTGTCTGTCCCACAACCATGAGCACGCTACAAGCGACTAAATTGAGAACCAACACACCACAAGTCACTACCCCATTTCCGTCTTTCCCTCAGTCAGACATGCAACTCAACAAATGAGTGAGGGTGTCTAGGAATACGACATAAACCATGATGGTACAGACAGTACCGGGACAAACCTCGAGCACTAACATGGCTCACAGAGAACCTGGGGTACCCAACTCGAGAGGTAACCACGGAAGCCGTCCTACTACCCAACTTGCCACGTACGCACAAACCATGCAACCGTGACATCTTTTAATCTCGACATGTGCCAAAGCACTGCAACAATACTTTAAATACATGAAACAACGTAACATGACACTCACATAAACAGAAAAAAACTCACAGCCCTCGGAAGCTAGAAGGCGACAGAGTACTTTGTCGCGTTTAGAATGCGACGCCTTGATACGGTACGCTCTGAACGTGAACATGATAGTCGACCTGTCGTGTTCAGAACGTGACACTTGGGGTCGTCACCTTGACAGACAAATCCCCATTTTGGAGTACCACATCTGGAAACCGCACAAAATGTAGGTAATTGTCCATGTAAAGTAATTACAACTAGTCTAACAACAATACTAACATGCCATCTACCAATTAGGACACGTTCCCTACATCAAATATGACAATACACCATCCACAACAAGAAATGAGCAGAATCTCCCTACCTATGCGAAAAACACAAAGAACAACCACAGATCGCGTTTACCACGCTCTAAGCAACATCCTCGCGTTGAGAGCACGCAAAATCACGCACTAAACATCTGAATCGCCACAAATCCAGCATCAAAACCTTCTCCTAGCTGAATAGAGCTTCCTCTACTCTGTTAGGCCAACCTATGGTTCTTAACTAATTAGAGTTAAAAACAAGATGCACCAGCTGTCGCATTAATGCGACTGTCTAGGTCGTCGCCTGCTTGACGTCGACACCACTCGGCAGCCTTGTACACCATGATGTTCACATGCCCAATTTCAATGGTCTGTGGGTCCCATCTCTATTCGAGATTCCAAGTACCGCAAGTATAATGGCACTGGCAATCCATATATTCATATCTAAGACTTCATCTATGAGTCTGCACCTTATCAGCATTACTGTCGCTTAATGGCGTTTCTGTTCCATCGGTCATTGGATGGGCCTGCACTAGATTGGTTCTACTCATTGCTACCCGAGGATGCAGAAGACTTCGCCATGGTAAAAGGAAAATTCCTTGAACAATTCCAGGACAGGGTCGGGCCAGAATACTCTCTCAAAGATCTCATGGCAGAAAGAATGAAGCCGGACGAAGAATTCGCCGCTTATGCCGATAGATAGAGACAGATGGCCACACGAGTCCCCGGTACCTTCCAGAGGGAGAGAAAGTCATGATCATCATTGCCAATGCAACCCCCGCCTACAAAAATATCTTAGCAATGAATGATATCACCACTATGCATCAGCTCTACAGGCGGGCTCTGTTCATCCAAACCCAGCTCAAAGACTCCCCCATACACTCCATGTTCAGCCCTAAAAATCTCACTTTCAAGAAAACCTCAGGGGCTAGTTACGAGGGTGTCCAAGTCAATGAGCAAGTGAGTGCATTCAACCCTGCCGGCCAAAACAACAACCGCCAAACCTATACTACCCAGGGCCAGAATCCCAACAACCCCCACAAGGCCAGCCACACCAATATCACCAAGTACCACCTCTCGATGGCTCCCAACAAAGGCATCCTTTATGTCCAAGGAGAACTCAATACCCACCACTTCCTGAGACACTCCCCGACATCTTCTTGGCCTTGATATCCACAGATGCCATCAAACTCCCTCCGGAAAGGCCACTGAACCCAAGTGTGGACCAGTGAAGGTACTACATATTCCATTGGCAGCCAGGGCATACCATTGAGCAGTGCTTCACATTCAAAGATCTAGTATATGATCTCCGCGAGTAGAACCGCTAGACTAGATAGCTGTCCAAAGAGTGATCGAGATATCAAAGAAATACAGAGGCAGCAACAACACAAAGCAGTAGTGCCAGCCACCCCCTCAGCAGCAGCACCCACAATCGTTGCAGGACCTAGGGATTGTCCAAAATCCACTACCAAACCACCCTCTAGCTCCTAATCCACCACAACCACCAGCCCAGGTGAATACCATTGTCCATTACCCCCCTCCTCAAGTGAACTGGACGTACGATGATGAACCAGATGTTCAGCAGATGATGGTCATTAACCACCAATATCCCAACAACCTCAGACAATACAATCGGCCGCCATGGCCCCTCAACCAGTCCCTCCTTTAGTTTCCCAGGCCAACCCATCATACTGCCCATCGGCGCAACACCCACGCCAGACACTAGACCCTTCCATTATCTGCCACCTACCACACCTCTTGCCCCGCCTATCTCCATGCCACCACCATCCTTCATAACCACCACCACACACCCATTATCTTACCACCACCTGGGCTGGAATAACCTTCCGCCGGCACTTTATCTTCCGCCAGACAACCCGTCACCCAACCGCTACCCTGCGGAGCAGACGAGTCTTCCGTCGCCCATATCCACCCATCTCCACTACCTCTACCAGCCAAAACAATCCCCACAGGTCCTGCAACCACCACAGCAGCAACCTCAGTAGCAACAACAAGAAGGGGTGATTGAGGCACTGCCCGACACACATACATGACATCCTCAAACATCTGGATCATGTGCTGGCCAAAATCTCAATACTAGAACTGATAAAGAAATCCAAAGAGCACCAAGAAGCTTTGAGAATTTCTTGCAAGGGGTAATGGTGAATGACGACATGGTTGGTGACAAACTGCCAAGTGCACTAGCCATGGTAACTGGTGGGCCGTCCATTACATTTGCTGAAACTGAGTTAGAACCACTAGAAGCAAGGAGGCTCACGCTCTGTGTCACCCTGGTCATCAACCATGTAGCGGTAAGGCAGCACTGGTCGACACTGGGGCGTTAATAAATGTCTGCCCACTGAGCACTCTAAGGGCGTGTGATGTCTCGGAAGGACTGCTAAGACCGACACCAACCACCATAGCCGCATATGACAACTCCAGAAAATCTTGCCACGACATGGTGAGTGTACAAGCCTAACTGGGGCCGCTAGCTGTCACTGTCGATTTCTATGTACTTGATATCAACCCCATGTTCAAAGCTATCCTAGGGCACCCATGGTTAGAAGCACTAGGGGCTATACCGTCCACTGCATAGCAGTGTTTGAAGTTCCCTTTCCAAGAACGGGTTATCAAAGTCCAAAGCATAGCCATTGTTCACATGATCGATGCCATCAATGATACCCTACTTCCAGCTGTATGGCCCGCCAACAGCCCGTTGTCTCTGTGCTGGACATTACTACCCTTGAGCTACTCATTCCACTCCAAGCAAGAGGCCCGTTACGCACAAGTCAACACTGTCAAAAGGAAGGAGCCATTAAACACTAAAGGGTGGCAGATTATGATGAAGCTAGGCTATGAGGAAGAAAAGGCCTAGGGGCAGAGCTGCAAGACATCACCAAGCCTATCCCAGATATTGTAATGAAAAGCTGATGGGGACTGGTTACAGGGAGAAGTCCAAGCCATGGTCATCCAACATATCCACTCTTAAGGCTGACTGCCAACCACTCACATGGACACTGTGGTGTCATTTCATAAAAGGCCCAACTCAACCCAGGTATAACACTGTGGCGGTCGAGGCAGAGCTGTCACAACATGATGTACATGGTAAAAATTTCTCCTGGCTTATGGCCCCTATGCTTACATACAATGCATTGGAAACACTCCGCCCAGGGAAAAGAAGGAAGACAGGAGACCCAGAGGCTGAATGGTATCACTGGTTCGACATGGAGGACATCATTATAGCCTTCATCTGACAATTTTGGAGGAGAAGAAGAAGATGGCCGCCAGCTGCAACCAAACTGTTAGCCTCCCACGTCCATCACGTCCAAGAGGCAATTGATGAATGATGCCACAAATGTGGGAGAGCCAGATATTCCTTACAAAGAAGGGAAGACTGTAGACGAGCTATGGAGGGCACCTACTTGGCCATTCATCCATCACTCGTATGCTCTCTCCTTCCAAGTCTCATTCATCCATCCCCTCCCATAATCATTCATCTGTCTCCCCAGGTCTTGGCAGCTGCGCGCAACATCCTCACTTTTGGTCTCACACTCAGTCCTCACTACCCTACATTCTGATCCAAGCGACTACGAGATCACTCTCTCGTGTTGCATGCTTTCCACTAGTCCTAAAAAAAAATGCCAATTTTGAAATGCATATTGAGATCGAGGAGCCAACATACTTCCTTCACCTTTTTGATCAGGGGCACCCCTCAACTGGGGCTTCCCCCTCCACTCTTTCATTGAACTCTATCCTCTTCGAGGATGCCATGTCCTCAACATGTCCTGTAGAGTCGTCTAGTCAAGTAGAGTCGTCTAGGTTAGGAGAGTCTAGTCTTAGTTTAGGCGAGTCTAGGGTAGAGAGTCAGGTCAACTCACCACCTACTAAGTCCAAACATCACCCTAGGAAGCAGCGGGACAAGGCTATTCTCCTAAGATACCTTCAACAGTTAGCTCGACGATGTCAAGCACTGTTGCTAATAGAGGAGTTCACAAAAGAGGCGGTGGTGTTAGAAGAAGAAATTATGCAGGATGGGGTGTTCATAGACGACTGGTTTGGTGTCTACGAAATCATGAATGATGAAGACTCGATCGATGAAGAGGATAGCAAAGTAGACGACACCGGTGAGATGTACGCTAGTGGCGTAAGAAGATTTGATGAGCCTACAATAGTGGTGGATGAACCTACTAAGGAAGTCAATCTTAGAACAGAAGAAGAGCCCAGGCTTGTGAAGATTACAGCGAATCTCCCTTCTGATAAAGAAGAGGAACTAGTGCAAATCCTGAGGGAGTATAAAGACACATTTGCCTGGTCATATGAGAACATGCACGGTCTAGACCCCTCGTTAGTCGAGCACCGACTCATGTTGAAAGAAGGGGCAAAGGCCATAAAGCAAAAGCTCAGAAGATTCCACCCACTGATGGCCCTGAAAATGAAAGAAGAGGTGGACAAACTCCACAAGGCTAGATTCATCATGGTAGTACTTTATCCGAACTGGGTGGCAAATATAGTCCCGGTCATGAAGAGGGACGGAAAAGTCAGAATCTTTTTTTTTTTTTAATAAAACCTGGTCCTTAGAATCTCAGCCAGGATAGTGCATGAATGGTCCCACTCCACCAGTGAGATACTCTGGGCCGAAATAATATAAATGCAAAAACAAGATACATAAGGAAGGGGCATGCCCCCATCAGACCAGCCTAACATTCATAAGACCAGATCTGTCAATAAGTAAAGGCCCCTTACAAGCATTAGGAAGACTATGAAAACCCCAAAAACCTTATTACACATTGATGAAGTAGCATGGTTTGCAAGCTGATCTACCACCTGATTAACCTCCCGGAAGACATGAGAAATAATTCTAAAATCATCCTGCAACAAGTTCTTCACAGCCCGCCACCATGTATAGATTTGCCAAGATACAGGATCCCTGCTGAAACGACTTGACCAAAGTTAAGGAATCAGAATATATAGCTGATAAACGGATACCCATGGCATGAGCCAGATGAAAGCCATCACAAAGGGCGCGAGTTTCTGCAATTATGTTGATTCCATCCCCGAAAAGTGAGCAAAGCCAACAAAATCTTGCCATGTCTATCCCGGATACACCCACTGAAATGTTGCAAAATTACAGCTATGAAGAAATCTGGAAGGGGGGGTTGAATAGATTTCACTAGACTTTGAAATTCACTTGATTAGATGCTTAGATTTAGAGTTTAATCACAATTTTGAACAAGTTAAATAGAATAGATGTTGAAGAACCAACGAGCCTATCAATATCTAACGCAATTAGCAAGCAAACCACAGAGACAAGGAGATTTAAGGTGGTTCAGATTACACAACTGTGTATCCTACATCCACCATCCACACACACACACAAAATGGCTTGTCACGTCTCGAGAATTGCGCAGCGGATATTATTAATTAATTCGAGTCGATATTTCGAGACGTGGACAGTCGGCAAATAAGCCTCTAGCTAGCGCGCACTAAATGTGTATCAACACAACATCATAATAGGGCCAAATGTTGAACTCAATTTATAATTGTATTCAAATCTCAACTATTTGTATTCAATGGAAACTAGTACAGGAGTAAGACTCAATAAAAGGGAAAGTACATTTAATCCTCACTTCCTACTACATTGTACTAACACTCGAAGCAGACTACTATAACTGACTCATAGTTGGAACGCTCTTCACTCGGACGCATTCCCATCCTCGACATGCTCTTCCTCTTGAACTTCATAGTCACCTAGATGGGTAAAAGTAGGGAATGAGCAAACTAGCTAGGATTTATATCTCAATGTGCGGCAATGATATAAGTGATTAACATTTTAGAACTAGGCAAGTACGATGATGATATGCAAGTACGAATAAAACTTGTTAAAACATGATATATAAAACAAGCTAGAGAGAGTGATTATGATAGAACAAGATTTGTGAACAAGATGACAAGATAGAACTAGCAATAGATCACTTTATACAAGCACGCAAGATTTCAATTGATGTCAAGAACACAAGATATCACTAATTGCATTAAATGCAGGATGCCATATCACGCAAGCGAGCAAGCAAATGTACGAGCACTATCAAGTAACACTAATCAGGCACGTAGACACTAATGTACACCAAGAAAAGATCCATCAAGAATGTACACCAGGACACGTGTATGTGTATTGTATCTATCATTCAACAAGCAAGCAGGACTCCCAGCGCAGATGCAATGCCAGTAATCATTATACCCCATGGTTAACAGTATATCTATGACTCGCCGTCATTGGGGCTAGATTGGAGCCCTTGGACACACCCCGTGCCCTGTCAGCATCTCATGTAAATTTTTAAATGTAGATACCCACAGTCATTAATAATGGCCAATGAGAGTTTCAATAAGTAAGCGTATGTAATGTCATGTTCATGATGATGAGGAGAACAAGTAATAAGTAATGGAACATGATTTCATGAGTACAATGGTCAAGAGATAAATTCGGCAGCATAACGGTACGATTTATACTTTCGTTCAATCTTTACATTAATGGCTTTAGTCTAGTTTGTAAGTCACACTCACGAGAACAAGAAGAGAAAAGAAGTGCGTGCTATCTCCATGGAACTTCAATCGTACAACCAACTCGTCGGCCATGTGGGAATCCATGGTCAGAAGATTTACAGAGGCCTTGGTGAAAAGGTCGCTAGTCTACCGATTCGGAATGACCGGTAGAGAGTTTCCAATTTCCCAAGAAGGGGCTGCCTAATCGTGCAAGTGTATAGTGATGTACGTCTCTCAAATCACAAACTATCGGTCTTAAACTCGCGGGAAGCACTTAACAATACAACATGGAATAAACTATGCACTTAACTAATCATGGTTTGCAAGATTTTATTGTAACCATTATCATTTAAACGTGGAAGAACAGTAGGAAGATTAAATCACAAGAAGCATGAATGGATTATAACATTTAAGGAGCACTTAGAATAACATTCATGTAATTTAAAGCTTATAAATGGGTTTAACACTTTTTAAGCCATTAAGATAACCACCATGCAATGATCAGTCCCAAAACGTGTGAATTACACACTAAATATTACATTAACAAGACCTCGGGTATAATGGTTAGGTTTGCAAGAAAGTAGTGGGGTTAAATGGCAATCCTGAGATCGCGACATGGCCATATAAGGAAGGCGACAGGGTCTCTCAAGCTAGGGTCAGGTCGCGACAGGCACATAAGAGGAAGGCGACAGGGTGTTGTCAGGCCGGGGTCAGATCGCGACAGGCTCTTGTAAGGAAGGCGACGGGTCGGGACAAGAAGGCGACACAGGGGTGTGAACATCGCGACGGGGAAGTCAGATCAGGCGGCCAGATAGCGACGGAGCGCACGTCGCATTCAGAAGGCGACTATAGGGATGTCGCAACCAGACCTCTGAACGCGACCTATCGGGCCGTCGCGTTCACAGGGTCCGTGCCTGACTCTGACAGAGCAAGGACAGTGCTTTGGATTGCGGACCAGACTTTCATTTTTTTGACATAGGGTTGTTCTAAAATAGAGAACAAATTGTACAATGCATGAAAAATAACGAAACTAGTTTTAAAACAATCTAGACATGCAATGGTACTTCCAGTAAATCGGAATTTGAAAATAAGTATGGTTTCGATAGACTTTAATCAAGTCAAACACAACGTAATACCAAGTGAAACCTGACAACGTAGTTTCATACAGAAATCCTATTACCATACTTATAACTCTTTAACTAGTGAGATTTAGACAAAACGTTCAACAGAAAACCTGAAGAGGATAACTCGTATAATAACTTTCATGTTATGAGTTTACTCTAATTCGGTCTTGAATCACAGACAACACACGAAGAACAGGAAAAAGCCCTAACCGTGCACGACTTTGGCAAAATGCTTATAATTCAAAATCTACTAAATGAAATTCGATGAAACCAGGGGGCAATGAAATCTAACTTGATGCTCTACACATTTGGTATAGGAGATGTTAAGATTTGGCCCGAGAAAACCTACCTTTTGGGTTGATGAAGTCTCATTCTTCCAGAAAACCCGTGTTCAGACCACTTGGAGGAAAACGCTTACTACTCCGTGTATACTGCATGGAATTTGGGCATTCTACTTGGGTTAGAATGTAGACTTGACCCTCTTTCCAAGGGTATAAGCCTTGTACGATGGGATTTAGGTTTGGCCTACCTTTGATCGGCTTCAAGAAGGTGGTTTGTGCTGGTCGTAGCAGATGAATGAGGGAAGAAGATGAGCTGGGTATGCTTGATCTCCTACTCTCCAGCCACCAAGAGCTCCTCCACACGACCCCAGCAAGTTCTAAACTCATCCCTAGGGTTTGGGTGCAGAGTATTTAAGTAACCATTGTGTTTAGGAGTCATATTATGACTAGGAAAGAAGGTTGCGGGATTGGCATGTTGGTTTCCTAATTTTGATGATTTCTTCCTCCATTAGAGTGTCTTGGCCATCAAGCAACTTCCATGGATGGGTAGGCACGAATTTGGGTTTCTAAAGTACATGATTGCATCCCAATTAAACCCTAATTACCCCTTTTTAATTTCAGTCTATTTAGAGTTACGAATTTCCATGCATTTTCTAGCTTTATTTGGTTTTGGGTCATATGTGATCCATTGGCCCAATTAAGATATTGGGTCATTAATATATAATGTTGGAAGTCTCTCCAACACCTTTATTTAATTTTTGGTTGCGTCGTATTTCCGTGTTAACGGTTTTCCGACTTGTTTCGTAATTCGGATAATTGGTCACCATGTGATGTTCACTTGGTTAATCGGATTTTTCATCACACGAATTCCTTCGTGGAACCCTTCAGATCAATTGAAACCCAAAGTTGAAGAAGACTGGTTCGAAAGTCCCTGTTTCTCTGCTTCAAGTAGAGATCAGTCTTCTGCTTCAGCTCCAGGAAGAAGACTCTAATGGCTCGAAATTCTTCTTCAAATGGATCATCCAAGATACTCAAGACTTTGATTTCTTCAGATCTGAGAGCAATTCGCCAGGATGAAGCCTTCTTCAGAATAGAGGGAATATTCTAGAGTTTGGAAGAGCAGAGGTGTATCTAGATCAATCGTCCCCAAAATCCAAGTGGATAAGGGGTATTTAGAGCCCTATGGGTCCACAAAATATCTTGAGAATTGGGAGCATAGAAATTCCCACCCAAAACCCCTTTACCAAAATCATCCACGTGACTTGGTAAGTTCAGATCTGGAGAATCATCCGAACTGTGTCGACACTACACAACTATGTGTCGACACACAGGTTCCTGGCTTGGAAACAAGCTTCTGGGACAGTCAACTAGTGTCGACACCACTGGGTGTTGTGTCGACACCACTGGTACATCTTCACACATAGGCTTCTGGGACAGTGGTCTAGTGTCGACACCACTGGATCATTGTGTCGACACCACTAGATGTTTTCTTCTTTTAAATGAGCTACAAATGAAGAAAAGCAATGTGAGATATAAATGAAACATGTATAGCATGATTTTCACAATTTTATGAATCATACTTAAACATCATCAAAATAAGAGATCCAACAATCTCCCCCCTTTTGATGATGGCAACTATGATTCATCAAACAAGTTTATTTCTCTCACACATGATCTTAAGAGCATCCATTCACATTATTCTATGGTATGTATGAAACACAACAATGACATCCAAAAAATTTCATTACTCCACAAACAATCATGTCATTCATTTTTCATTTGTAAAGGAAGCAAACATGCAATCATCCAACAACCAAAAACATCCATTGTCCAACAATCATGTCATTCATAATACATATCATAGTCCATATCAAAAGATAGAGTTCATATCAACAATGAGAACATCTTCTCCCCCTTTGACATCATCAAAACAAACACCATCAAGAGGATGGAGGAGGAGGAGGAATAGGTTGTAAGATGCATTCAATTTCCTTCAGCCTTGCTTCCAGAGCACTCAAATTACTTCTCATCTGAGTTTGCATGGTTGACAATCTTGTGTGCAGAAGATCTTCCATTCTCTGATGATTCTCATACATATTTTCTTGAAAGATCCCTAAACTGTGAGTTTGGTGTTGAGAAGCAGATGATGAACTAGGCTGTGCCATGCTGCTGAAAATGGGTGAGTCTGATATCTCTTGGTCAGTATGAGCAACATTTGTTCTCATCCTGTCCATGTCTTCAACTAAGTGAGCAAAAGATAAGGGACTTTTTGACACTTGATTGACAACCTCTTGACTAGAGAAAAGTCCTTGTTGAGTGTTGGCCAAAATTGCATCGAGAACTCCTAGAGTCTTGAGCTGAAGTTCTTTAAGTTGGGTACAAGCATCACCCAAAGTGCCAATTAACCTGTTGAATCTTCTGGTAGCATACTCAGCTGCTTCATGCTGTCTGACAAACTGACCATTGACAGAATTTTCCAATCTCTTAATCCGAAGTTCAAATCTATGAGAAATTTTTGTTATGGAAGAATTGAGATTATCAAACTGTGTTTGGAGAAATTTGTATAACTCCGATGGAACAGAAGGTCCACCAGAAGAAGTGGAAGATGAACTTTGATATTGGTGGAAAAAGTTGGAAGGAACAATGATATTTGAAGGAGTTGGAGATGTATGAGGTGTAGGTGCAGCTGGTGGCTCAAAAGGAATCTCAACCTCAATGTGTGGTTGTTCAACTGGGTCAGCTGGAGGTACATCAACCTCTGGAACATGGTGTTCTTCTACATTCTCTGCTGAAGGCTGTGGGTCTGCAATGGGTCCTCTGCTAACTTGATCTCCCTCAACTCAAAATCTCATGAACTTTTGTAAATGATGCAAACAATAGATGTGTTCTGAGGAATTTTCTGTACTTTCTCATTCGCAAGAGAGACCTCAAAATGTTTGAAGACAGCAGTAAGATGTGTAGCATGTTGCGTTGAGTGTGAATACAATTCATTCCCCTATATTTTTGATGATGACAAGGTGTGATTTTAATGCAAATAATTGGAACATGTGAAATACATCACTTGAATTACCAATATTCAAGAAGCATGTTTCCAAGCACATTTATCATTTATATTCATGATATTATATTTAACTAATGATTTATGTGTTTATTTTCTCAGGGACAAACATTTCTTGCAAAGGTAGTGTCGACACAACCATCACTGGTGTCGACACAATGGCTCAGAGCAAAGGCAGAAATGTGAAGAAAAGATCAACTAGTGTCGACACTAGACCAGGGCAGGTCGACACTAGTGACAGGTCCCAGAGAAACAAGTCAACAGACTGCTACAGCAGGTCGACACTAGATGGAATCAGGTCGACACTAGACAGCCATCCCAGAAGGCCTGTTTTGTTGTCTGGGACAGCAGGTCTACACGAGATCATCTCAGGTCGACACTAGAGTCCTCTCCCAGGGAATTGATTTGCCAGTCTGGGACAGTGTGTCGACACACCTCATGGGCAGGTCGACACAATCCGGAATCTCTGTGACTTAAACTTTGTCCTGGACACGTGGCACCCTAGGGAATTGTTGGATTAGCCTTGGATCGTGTGCCCACGACCCCCAAGGGTACACTTGGACTATTTAGGGTATAAATACCCTCCAATTGGCCATCCAACATGTAAGAACCCTTTCAGAGCCTCCAGAAATCCCGTTGGCGGCCAGAAGAGTTCTCCTCCCTGTTCTTGCCTTCCTGGTGCTTCCTCAAGCCAAATTCTCATCTTCTCAAGCATGAGAAGTGGAAATTGATCGTTGAAGAAGCAATTGGATCACCTCAAGGAAGCAGATCAAGTAGAAGCCGACTCTTGTGAAGAATTCAAGGAAGATCCTGAAGATCAGATTGCAGAGCATCATCCAGGAACTTCCAGAGATCAAAGCACTTCACAATTAGATCTTCTACAAGGGAGTATATCTGAAGAGAAAAGCTTATCAATACAATTCTCACTTTCCTTTTCTCTTCTGAGTGATTCTGAGATTGTGCATGGGTTGTTGCATGAGTCTCATGAATTAACTCTGGTTGGACTAGATCTGTTGCTAGAGGATCTGAGTCTTGTGTTTTTCTAGCAAGTTGTTTGTGAGCCTGTGTGCTCAGGAGTTTGTGAGTCGTCGTGCTCACTGCGTGGTTTGAGCCGTCGTGCTCAATTTGGAGTCGTTGTACTCCGATTGTTGTTTGAGTCGTCGTGCTCAGTTTGGAGTCGTCGTGCTCCAGGTGTTTCTTGAGTCGTCGTGCTCAAGGTGTTTTGGAGTCATCGTGCTCCGTGTGAGTTGTACTCAAGGTTTTTGAGTGGTGTGGCCTCACTGTGTGAGGGGTGGACGTATGAGTCACAGGAGGTGATTTCTGAACCACCTAAAAATCCTCTGTGCAGTGGTTTGAATTGTGGTTTGCCTTTATATCTCGCTAGATGCATGCATAGGGATTTCGCTCACACTACTAATTAATTTGCTAACACACACTAATCACACTTCAGATCAGTAAATTATTTGGGTGATTTGATCTCTGATTCAAAGTAATTTTAAATTGCTTAAGCTTCCGCGTTAATTGGTGTTAGATCTATTCAACCCCCCCTTCTAGATCTGTTCCATCCACCCTTCCGTTCCTAACAATTGGTATCAGAGAGGGTTAATGTTTGTTACTGATCTGATTTGATTGCTTCTGGTTGTTCTCTGTGTTAATTGCTTAAACTGTTTGCTTGATCTTTCACTGTCCTCTGCGTGCTTATCGCTCTGATTCCTACCTTTGATATCAGAGCAGGTTAACCACTCTAATTGTTAGATCTAATTCCTTGCTACATTGATTCTCTGTGATTAGATCTAATAGTCCTTTGAGTTTTTGGTATAATGGATAATTGTTTTAATCTACATGAATTTCCTGTTATAATTTCAGAGAAATCCCAAGCTCATTTTCATTGTATTTCTCAAAGGACTCACAAAGGCAGAGAGCAAAAGAATTCACAAGTACTTAATGGCAAAGAGGAGCCTCAATGAATCCAGAAATTCAACAATTCATAAGGTTATGGCTCTGACAGCACATTCTAAAAGCTCAGAGCATTCTTCATCCTCTTCAGAACATAAGAGTTCAAATGGGTCTAAAAGGTCAGGTAAATCAACTCCAGATCCATTTGTGTATTCTAATTCTGATTCTGATGAGATGAAGTATGTCTTATGCTGAATTGATTGAATTCTGTAAAAAGATGCAAAATCTTAATGCAAAGCTAAACACTAAAAATAAAGATTTGAAAAGGAGTTTAAATCATTGCCACAAAGAAAGTGAAAACTTGAAAATTACAATTGAATTGCTCCAGAAAAATGATAAATATCCTTCAGAAGAAATGAGAATTTGAAAAATAAAGTTGAAAAATTAAATTCTGAGAAAGAGAATTTAGAAGATGAAGTCCAAATCTGTGAAAATAATTGATTGGATTGAAAGAAAATCATGAGCTATTGAAAACAAAAGTCATTGATCTGGAAGAGGAAAATGGAAAATTGATTGATCTCAATGAAAACTTCCAATTTGATAATGATCAATTAAACAAACAGATTTCTAACATGGCTCATGATCATCAAATAAATGAGAGATGCAAACAACTTGTTGAAGAAAATCATCATCTAAAAAGGAAGATTGAATGCTTGTTGCATGACAACATTAAACATGATTGTAGCAATTCAAGTAACAAAATTTCTGATTTGGAAAAACAAATTGCTCAACTTGAAACTGAAAAGAACAAGATGAAAAATGGTTTAGATGTCATGCTAAATAAACTTCAAAATTCAGGAAAGAAGTTGTTGCATTAAGAGCTGAAAAATAGAAGATTCAAATGAATTGAAGAACACAAGTCTTGCTTCTGTTAAAATAAGAAAATGAAAAGAAAAATATAACAACTTCTGTTAAAACTGCTGTGAACAAGTACCTTGATGTTTCTAATGAAAGACTTGTAAAAGTTCTTGTTCAGAAACAGAAAGAAGAATAAAAATGCTGATGTCAAGAAGAATAATCTACTTCCTCCGTCATTTCAAAAAGCTCCAAGGCAAGTTCTAAATTCACATCATGCCAGAGCTACCAGAAGGTACCTCCTTCTCTTCATGGTAAGCCTCCTCACATGAAAAGGAGATTCCAGCAAATGCATACATGCCAAGGTAAGAACCAGGTAAGAAATGCTCTCATTTGCTTTAATTGCATAAACCTGGTCATCTTGACAAACATTGTTGGAATAAAGATCAACATTTCAATAAACATGCCAAATCAGTCCAATACATTCATTGTCATAAAATTGGTCATATTTCTAGGGACTGTTGGTACAGAAATGATTTTGTTGTGCATGCTCAGAAATTCCAGTCTAATGCACATGTTCATACACATAGGAATAAACATCATGTTCATACTAAAAATGTTCAGAAGTTCCATGTGTATAGGCATAGAAATGTTGCACAAAATCATTTTGTTTTTGCTCATATTAAAAATCTAAAAAATAGAAAACTTCATGAAACATAGATGCATTGATCAAGGCAAAAAGAAAATCTGGAACTAATTCTGCTCATAGTTTTATCAATGAAGAAATGCATCTATACACAAATTAAAAGTATTTGGATTCAGAAATCCTTGTTGCAATCTAACATTGATTTCATTGCAGGACCCAAACAAGTGTGTTCCGAAAACCAGCTTGATCAGTAAGCTGAGAAGTCTTGCAGCCATACTCTGTAAATGGATTCAAGATATTGGCTGTGCAAGGCTAGAAATGATTGGAGAACACAGGTAAAATCTTTGAAAAAGAAATGAAGACCATTCAGGTAAAACTTCTTTATTATTTCAATTTTGAATTGCCTGAATTGAAACGAATGTTTAATTTCTATCTGAAAAATGAGAAATGTGTTTCAATGCTACTCCCAACAATGAACTTTGTGTCATAACAATTGGAATCATGTTTGTGTTATCATGCATGCTTAACTGTTCCCATGAGTCTGTGTGCATACTAACTGCTTTGACTTCTTGGTATATCAAATGATGACATGTGAAAAACAAGTTATGCTTGTTTGGAAACTATCATTATGCGTGAGTAAAATACTCCGCCAAGTACCAAAAGTCATGTTTGCTTAAAGCTAATTGTGCTCATAATCATGTGTGAATTGCTTGCTATTTTTTTTTTTATTCCATGCACATATTAAGGGGGAGTAAATTTGAAAAAGTGCAAAAATGTTTTTTTTTTTTAATTTTCTGTTAATGCATGATTGATCATGTTCATATTCTTTCGGTGCAAACTACTTTGAATGAACATATCTGAATTGCTTATATGATCATTCCATGTCATGCATATCTTATGGGAAGTGAGCCAAAAGAATCTTTGAGTGAAATGCTGGAGAAATATTCTTTCATGTCTGATTTATCTTTTCTTGAGAGATGAGGTAGCAAAGAAATCATTTGAACTCCATTTCATAAAAACTGAAAAGCAAATTGCTGACATCTTCACTAACCCCTTCCTACAGTAGATTTTCATCTTTAAGGAGAGAACTTGGTCTTTGTAAATGTCCTTTATCTTGATCTCTCTCTTGGGATTGGGTTGAGTGTTGGGCATATTCTGAGGGGAGTTCTTGCATCATCATAATCTTTTGCTTCCTTGATTCATATTGATCATATCTCTCTCCATTTCACTTCTATTCCTTTTGACAATGAATTCTTCAACTCACATTATGTTGAACTTCTTGGTATATCAAATGGTGATTTGGAGAAGGACAAGTTATGCTTGTCTGGACACTTTCACTATGCGAGAGTATATGTCTCCGCCAAGTACCAAGAAATGAAAATGCAATTATTGAGGGGGAGATTTTATTGTTTAAGAGAATTTTTCCTGATTTGAAAAACTTGCATATCTTTATTCTGATGAAAAGTGGTTGAATCCTCATCTCAGAGGGAGCTAGAAAATTCAAATAATGTCCTTTGCAAAATTCAAAACCTTTCTTGCATTACATCAGATTTCTTGCATGATGTCCTCTTTCAGGTGTCTAGAGTCTCAAAATGATCCTTTGAGTGATCTACTATATTAATTTGTCAACTCTCATCTATATTCTTCAAAACTATAGAAATTCAGATTTCTTTCAAAGACTGAAGAATAATGTGTGCTTTGAATTAAACATGTTTTTTTTTGTTTGCAACTGATGTTGGATATAGATGATGTCTTTTGTTATCAAAAACTCTCCAAATTTTCTCAATTCAATAGCAATGGCACATGTGCTGAGAAACTGCACACCTTCACAATGAATGAAGTGCCATGTATGTCATGAGGTACTAATGCTATCTCTGTTCAAAGGGGTTCCAAATCAAAAAAAATATGTCATATTCCTTTTTGATGATGACTCAGTAACTGGAAATATTGGCGTCTAAAAAACATATTTATCATGTCAAAAAGTCATCATTTACCCCTTTGAGACTTGATAATGGATAAATCTTTAGTATCCAGGGACTATAGTGTGTGAAAAGCATTAGTTCTTGAGTGAATAAGATGTATCTCATTTGATAGTTTGTTTCAAAAACAAAATGTGTATATCATTGGAGAATTGTTTTAAAAGAATCATTCTTATCCATCATCAAGTTGTTCTTAAAAAGTTGTTTATTTTCAACACACTTGATTTCAGTCTAAAGATTTTTTATTTCTTTGGACTTGAAGAATATGGTAGTGTGTAGTTGATTGTTAAATGTATTATATCCCTCAAATTATCATTTTAATGACTCAAGTCACTGAATGTTCATATCCTGTTGATATTGTGTAAAACTTGAATTGTGTTGAATTTTTGCAAAATACAACAAATGATTTTTTTTAGTCTCTTAAAATCCTTGAAATGATTATTCCACTCATTGCTTCCATTATAAAGATATCACAAAAGCTCACAAAATTTTTCCATACTCAATTCTCAATTTTTCATCAGGCCAGGTCGACACTACTACATCTCGTGTCGACACACTTTAACTCAGGTCGACACTCACCTCCTCTAGTGTCGACACTGACCCCCCTGCCAGAGTCTTTCTCGCCGTGGGCGCCGTTAAGGATTTGATGTTCCTGCGGGGTAGCATACCCTAAACCCCTTTTCTTCTCCAGGTCGACCCGACGGCCGTCTCTTCCTTGAATCCGGCAGGTTTTTGAATCCATCTCCACTCTTCCCTCCTCCATTCCATCCCTCATCCTTCTCTCATTCCCCACTCTCCATCCTCTCTTTTTTCACTCCATACTGCTTCCATGGCACACAAGTAGGCCCCTCGCCGTGGAGCAAGATCAAGGGCTACGGCAAGGCCCATTCCGCGGATGATGCTCCTCCCTCTGAAAGGATAACCAAGAGGCGCCATGACCCTGCAGAGTAGCCAGGGTCTTCCTCTGCATCCCCATCACCTGCTAAGAGAGGTAGGGCTTCATCTTCTGGGCGAGGTAGAGGGTCTGCGTACCCTAGGGAAAATTCTGGATTCTTCTCCTGAAGTCTCTGAGAAGTCATCCTCATCATCCTCGTCATCCTCAGAGTCTTCCCAGCCTCTAAGAGAACTCCTTCCAAACCACTCAGTGCAGGGAAGACCATTTTGAAACCTAGACTGTGGATTTAGAGGACAGTGAACTGAATTCTGCTTTTCCTGAGGTCATAAACTTCTTCAAATTTCAGTCTTGGCAATCCTTTATCTCAGAGTTTCGGATCATATACCCTAGACTTGTCCAGGAATTCTATATGAATTTGGAATGCACTGATGAGGGCTACAAGTCAAAAGTCAAAGGGATTGATATTGATATGCCTACAGACATAGCAGCCACAATATTCAAAATTCCAGATGAAGGAGAAGACTACCATAACTTTGAGTTCAACCTTCATGAAGCATATACCATCTTGACTGGATTGCAGGCAGATGAGTCTGATCTCAAGCAAACTTGTCACTAAATTCAACACCAACACTTTTCTTCCAGTGTTGAGGCTTACCCATCACATCCTCACCACTATCATAACACCTCAAGGTGGTGGGAGAGACAGACTCACCGACATTCAAAGATTTGTGCTTTACTGCATGAGAAGGACATAAAGGTCAATCTCCATGTCATCATGTACCAGATTATCTCTGAGACAACTAGGGCAGATTTGCATAGATCACTTCCTTATGCAGCCCATTTGACTCAAGTATTTAAACACTTTGGTGTGTCTCTGGAGAATGAGAAGTCTCAAAAGATTCCTAAGTCCAACATTTATTGCTTTAAGCATGTTCAAAAGTTTATGGGCTTTAGGATTGTGGGTGATCAGGTTAGGAGAGGGCCAGCTGCAGTAGAGGCCCCTGTGGTGCAAGAGGATCAGCCTCCAGTCCAAGAGGATCAGCCTCCAGCTCCAGAGGATCAGCCTCAAGTGCATGAGGACCAGCCTCCAATGAATGAGGATCAGCCTCATGTGGCAGTTGAAGTTGATGTACCCATTAATCTCCTCTTTCACCTCAACTTCAGCCCTCCTCCTCCATGAACCCTGAAACTGAAATTCCACCTTTTTCTCCACACCCTCCAGTTCATGCATCCTCATCCTTTGGTGGACCTTCTGTTCCACCAGAGTTATACACCTTTTTAAAAGACAAATTTGATGCTTTGAACACCTCCATTCAGTCTATGTCAAAAATTTTGAGTTGAGGATTCAGAGGTTGGAGAACACTGTGTCTGCCAAGTTTATTGAACAAAAGCAGCTTCTGACCATGCAGCACAAATGTTCAACAGGCTGATAGGCACAATGGCAGATGCGTCAGTTGAGCTAAAACAACATCAAGAGGAGTTGGAAATAGTTCTTAAGGGAATTTTGGCAAATTCCCAAGCTGATGTCTTCAACACCAGGAGACACTCTCTCAAATTTCTAAGAGAAGGCTTTCTTTTGCACATTTGGTAGATGACTTGGAGAGCATGAAAAACTTATCTGCTCATATTGATGAAGAGATGTCTGCACTTAAAAAGGAATTCAAAGTTTTGAATAGACCTGCTTGGTCAGCTGGTTCTTCTTCATCCTCTCAGCCTATGCCAACTGATTTCAGTGCCACTCAAGCTACAATGTCAGAGAACTCAGAGAGAATGGAACATCTTTTACATACAAGACTCTCAACTATCCAAGCACAATGAAGTTTAGTTTGACTTCCATGGACAAGAGATTGTCGATATTGAGACCATTTTGATTCCCATTCCTCCTCCTCCTCCTCCTTCCACCTAATATCATTTCTTTTGATGATGTCAAAGGGGGAGAAGATAGCAAGCAATTGTAATTTTTTTTAAATGTGTTTTTGAAGATTGTAATGTTCACATCTTGAATGAAATGAATGGAAACCTATGTATCTTCAATGTGATTGAAAACTCTTTTGAATGAATGTGATGTGATGAATGCTTGTCAAGCTGCTTGACCATTGTGTGAGAATAGCCTATCTTTAGTAACATTGTGTCTTTCATGTGTGCAACTTTCAAATGTTACTAAAAAATGTTCAAAGGTCTTTGACAAGTATGAATAAAAAGAAATGAAACATCACTCAGTGACAATCAATGCTTTTCAAACTGAGTGTTAAATAAACAAAAATTGCTTAAAATCACATTTCATCAAAACTTCATCTTTATATGGCTTTAATGTCGCCATCATCAAAAAGGGGGAGATTGTTGGGTTGAGTGTGAATACAATTCATTTCCCCTTATATTTTGATGATGACAAGGTGTGATTTTAATGCAAATAATTGGAACATGTGAAATACATCACTTGAATTACCAATATTCAAGAAAGCATGTTTCCAAGCACATTTATCATTTATATTCATGATATTACATTTAACTAATGATTTATGTGTTTATTTTCTAAGGGACAAACATTTCTTGCAAAGGTAGTGTCGACACAACCATCACTGGTGTCGACACAATGGCTCAGAGCAAAGGCAGAAATGTGAAGAAAATATCAACTAGTGTCGACACTAGACCAGGGCAGGTCGACACTAGTGACAGGTCACAGAGAAACAAGTCAACAGACTGCTACAGCAGGTCGACACTAGATGGAATCAGGTCGACACTAGACAGCCTTCCCAGAAGGCCTGTTTTGCTGTCTGGGACAGCAGGTCGACACGAGATCATCTCAGGTCGACACTAGAGTCCTCTCCCAGGGAATTGATTTGCCAGTCTGGGACAGTGTGTCGACACACCTCATGGGCAGGTCGACACACTCCGGAATCTCTGTGACTTAAACTTTGTCCTGAACACGTGGCACCGTAGGGAATTGTTGGATTAGCCTTGGATCGTGTGCCCACGACCCCCAAGGGTACACTTGGACTATTTAGGGTTTAAATACCCTCCAATTGGCCATCCAACATGTAAGAAACCTTTCAGAGCCTCCAAAAATCCCGTTGGCGGCCAGAAGAGTTCTCCTCCTATTCTTGCCTTCCTGGTGCTTCCTCAAGCAAAATTCTCATCTGCTCAAGCATGAGTAGTGGAAATTGATCGTTGAAGAACCAATTGGATCACCTCAAGGAAGCAGATCAAGTAGAAGCCGACTCTTGTGAAGAATTCAAGGAAGATCCTGAAGATCAGATTGCAGAGCATCATCCAGGAACTTCCAGAGATCAAAGCACTTCATAATTCGATCTTCTACAAGGGAGTACATCTGAAGAGAAAAGCTTATCAATACAATTCTCACTTTCCTTTTCTCTTCTGAGTGATTCTGAGATTGTGCATGGGTTGTTGCATGAGTCTCATGAATTAACTTTGTTGGACTAGATCTGTTGCTAGAGGATCTGAGTCTTGTGTTTTTCTAGCAAGTTGTTTGTGAGCCTGTGTGCTCAGGAGTTTGTGAGTCGTCGTGCTCACTGTGTGGTTTGAGCCGTCGTGCTCAATTTGGAGTCGTCATGCTCCGGTTGTTGTTTGAGTCGTCGTGCTCAGTTTGGAGTCGTCGTGCTCCAGGTGTTTCTTGAGTCGTCGTGCTCAAGGGTGTTTGGAGTCGTCGTGCTCCTGTGTGAGTTGTACTCAAGGTTTTGAGTGGTGTGGCCTCACTGTGTGAGGGGTGGACGTAGGAGTCACTGGAGGTGATTTCCGAACCACCTAAAAATCCTCTGTGCAGTGGTTTGAATTGTGGTTTGCCTTTATATCTCTCTAGATGCATGCATAGGGATTTCACTCACACTACTAATTAATTTGCTCACACACACTAATCACACTTCAGATCAGTAAATTGTTTGGGTGATTTGATCTCTGATTCAAAGTAATTTTAAATTGCTTAAGCTTCCGCGTAATTGGTGTTAGATCTATTCAACCCCCCCTTCTAGATCTGATCCATCCACCCATCCGTTCCTAACATAGAATAGGGCAATGACCTGAAAAGGTCTATTCTGTTTGTTTCTCACTTTATTTGTGTCATTATCAGATTCAAAATGACTTTAATGCTCTTCTTCATACAATACATCACAAATCTTTGAATATCTGTCAGCCTATTTCTGCGACCACCTTGAGGTGTGATAATGGTGGTCAGAATGTGATGTACCAATCTAAGTACTAGAGGAAAGTGTTTGTGTTGAATCTGGTAACATGTGTTTGCCTCGAATCTGTCTTGTCATGTGGAAGACTAGTCAAGAGAGTGTATGCCTCATGAAGATCAAATTCTAATTCACTGTATCTTCACCAACATTAGGAAATGCAAATAGTGTAAAATCTAATTCAGGAGTAAGGAGTATGGAAACACCTTTCACTTTTGATTTAAAACTATCTGGCACATCCATTAGGTTCAAATAGAATTCTTGTACCAATCAGGGTTGAAGACTCTGAAGTCAGAAATGAACTTCAACCAACCTTGAAATGTGAAAAAGGAGATGAAATCTGGAAAAGCATCAGCTAAACTCTGATCAGTTAAATCCACAGCCCTCAGTTTAAGAATGGCTCTCCCTTCAGAAGCAACCTTAGAGGGTGTGACTACAGGGTTTCCAGATAATTCATCAGACTCAGAATGTGACTGTTCTTCATCGGATTCTGAGGAGGACTCCTCTTCAACGGATGTGTCAGAATCAAGAAGAAGCTTCCTTCTAGGGTAACAGGAGGGCATTGGAGACTTGCATTTACTCAGAGAAGATGGCCTTCCCCACTTAGATGGAGTTCCGAAAGGAGTACCCTCACCCTTTCTTTTCGATGGATCATGCCGAACCTTGCTCCTTCTCTCCAGTTGAGGTTCTTCATGACGATGCCCTTTGCAGCCGCCCTGGCCTTTGCCCCTCGCCTGGGAGATTGCTTGGGAGCCATGATGGAGGGAAGAAAGAGAAGAGAGAAAGGGTGGATGGCTGAAGAATAGGAGACGGGAACACAGGGGATCAGTTCCTTGGTAGGTGGAAGGAGGGAGGAATTTAAATAGGGTGGAAAGTGGAAATGGTAGGGTCGACATAGGCCATAGGTATATAAAAAGGGTTTCGACGCCACTAGAAGAGGGATAAGATAGACCCCTAGCACATTTACCCTAAACATGATCCGGCGGTCAGGTCCAGGTGTGTCGACACACAAGGAGAGTGTGTCGACTTGACAGACACTCTGGTGTCGACACATAGAGAGGAAGTGTCGACACACTTTGGCATGAATCACGGAATTTTTGAGAATTGTGAAGGAATTTCTTTATTATGATGTAAAATATCTAAAGTCATTTATTCAAGGATTTTTAATGTGATAAGAACTCATTTCCATTTTCCCATCAAATACCATTATAATTCACTGAATTGAAAAAATTGTCTAGCAGAAGTGATCATTAAAACTTTCTGAGGCACTGAGATAACAATTAATTGACATAATATATTCTATGCAGTCAATTGCAATCTGTTATACTTTACTAAACCAAGTAAGGTTATTTCTTCAGGATTAAGACAATAGTATTGAAATTAAACATTCTCAAAAGACTTGATTCAGGCTCAAGTTGTTCATTCTTAAATTTTCTTATAAATTGATTGAATTTTCTGTAGTTTTCAGACATGAGCATTCAAATGTAGTAAATCTTCGTCACTCAAGTACACATGCTTTTAACACACCAGAGTCTCTGGTTACTAAAGATTTACTAATTATCTTGCTTCAAGGGGTGAATGAAAACCTTTTTACATGGAAATATACATTTATCAGATGCCAATATTTCCAGTTACTCAGTTAACATTGGTTTTTATCATTTTAATTTTACCCCTTAGAACAGAGATAACAAAACACTTCATGACATACATGGCTCTTCACTTTTATGAAGGTTTGCAGTTTCTCAGTGTATATGTCATTGCTCTGTCAAAAGAAAATTTTGGAAATGAACATTGAGACAATTGAGACACTTTATCCCTCATCAGTCTTAAAAGAAATGTGTAAAGTCACGGAGTTGAACATAATTCCATTCAAGAAATCAAGTTACTTTAGAATTTCATAATATAAAAGAATATTGACTGAAAGGGATATGTCATAGCAATTAATGGTCAACCCTAGTTTCCTTTAGAAAAAAATAATGACATCTCATGTATTAGACATTTTTCAACACACTGGATAAATTTTGGTTTTATAAGAGAAAATGTCAATGAAGTCCTTAGCTCCCCCTGAATTATTGATTTCATTTATTTTTCATCAAAAATAAGGAAATCCTTCTTCAATGAAAGAATGATTGAAATGAGCAATTGAATTGGATGAAGTTTAGATTGAAGAATTGAGAAACGTTTTTCAAGAAGAATGTTAGTACAAGAAGGAACATGTGTTGACAAGATTGAATGAGAAATTTACTCACAGCTAAGAAGTTTCACAAAAGCTCACATATCCTCAGCATTTTTTGACCAATTTCAACAGCTTCATGTGCAAATCTGATTTCCTTGAAGTCAAATCTCAAAACTCACCTTTACTTCTCAAACAGTAATGCTCCCCCAATCTGTGCATCAAAGAAACACTCAATATCAAGGAATGCATTTTCAATCATAGCAATCAAATTTCAGCAAACAATCATTGAAGAACAAGCATGTTTCAAGAATAGCATTCACAACATAGAAAAAATTTTCATTTTACATTTTTCAAGTTGTCACTTAAAAAAAAAAAAACAAAAAAAAAAGAATTCTTACACATGATAGATCATGGGTACTAGGCGGAGGAGTTTCCTCAACACATAATGATAGTTTTCAAACAAGCATAACTTGTTCTTCCACTAATCACCATTTGATATACCTCATGATCTTTGCATAAGAGATCAGTTTATTTTTCAGCTTTGATTCCATAATGCAAATTCCAAGTTCTCTTCGTAAAGATGTGAACCTATCTTAGTCAATGGTTTTGTAAAGATGTCTGCAATTTGTTTTTTAGTGGGGATGAATTCTAATTCAATGTTTTTATTTGCAACTTCATCCCTAAGAAAGTGATGCCTAATCTCAATGTGTTTTGTTCTGGAATGTTGGATTGGGTTTTTGGAAAGATTGATTGCACTAGTATTGTCACACATGATAGATGAACATCCAATGTCAAATATAGTCAAATTGTTTTTTTTTATCCACAACACTTGAGCTGCACAACTTCCTGTAGCAACATATTCTGCTTCAGCAGTAGAGAGTGCAACTGAGTGTTGCTTTTTGGATGCCCATGATATCATGCAATTTCCTAAGAACTGACAATATCCACTAGTGCTCTTCCTATCAAGTTTACATCCAGCATAATCAGCATCGTAATATGAAATCAAATTAACCTGACATCCAGCTGGAAACCATAACCCAAATCACAAGTCCCACAGAGATATCTGAAAATTCTATTAGTTGCAAGCAAGTGACTTTCCTTTGGACTGGACTGAAATCTAGCACAAAGACAAACACTAAATTGAATATCTGGCCTACTTGCAGTAAGATATAGGAGAGATCCAATCATACCTGAAAGGTTGCGGAATTCCCGGTATGGTAATCTAGAAGGGGGGTTGAATAGATTACTGTCGATTAAGAGCTTTTATCACCTTTTTTTTGCAAAGACACGAACTATGAGAACTGTAACAGAATTCAAGATGAACTTAGATGTGTGTAACTCGATAATAGATAGAGAACCAAACTATCTGACATGTGTAGAGACACCGTGCCTACCAAGCATCTAACGTAGAAGCGTTCAAACCATAGGACACAGTGTTTTACGTGGTTCGGAGTACACAACTTGTGTATCCTACGTTCACGGTCCACACACACACGCAGAAAGGACTGCTTCTGAGCTAGTTCAACAACTACAACTCACACACATAAGTTGTTTGATGTGAAACCACGATCAGAACAACACATGCCACGTGAATCAAGCACAAGGATTGCTTGAGACACAACCACACACACACGGATATGTAAAAACAAAAACAGAGAGAGAGTTCTGAGTTGAAACACAAATCCTGATTGAGAACTCTTCTCGTGATCGTCTGGGTGGGCTTCAAGATTCGTCTTGAGAGTCACAACTTGATGGAGATACTTGAATCCACGACGATCAAACTCCAACACTGCTGGATCAACAGTTGGTTCAATCTCTGAACAGCAGGGTGAAGCAGAGCAGCAGCAACACTTCTGGTTCTTGGACTTTCTCTAAGGTTTTTGGTGGAGGCTGCTTCTGTACGAGATTACCTTCAAAAGCTAGCATATATAGTGGTGTCCACATATGGAGAGACGTGGTAGTTGGAACCACCATGTATAGCAACTTAAAAACTTTCTGAATCTGAAGGTCTTCTTCGTCTGTCGACAGCACTGGGTGCTTCTGTCGACAGGTGTTGACAGACAGATGACAAGGAGTTCGGGGGCAGTTTCCTGATAGTGGCTGTTGACAGGCGACACTAGTGCTATCGACAGACACTCATGTCCTGAGGTGTGTCTTTCTGTCCTGTGTAAAGCTGCCGACAGGGGCCTTTGTGGCTGTCGACAGGTACCTGCTTTTCATGCTTTTCTTGATCTTTTGAACCTTGTCTTGGTACATGTCTTGCACAGTATCTCACCTACATGAAAGAATATTGTTAGGGAGATATAATGTCATATATATATGATCAATTAACATGTTTGTTTCATTTGTCTTTCAAGAGTCATTGTTATCATGTTTCATTGCTTAACATCTATCAATTTTGTCCATGAAATATTCATGCTCATCATCAAAAACAAAGACGTGATTTGTTAGCTTAGCATTCTCATTAAACATCCAACATATGAGAACTCGACATTCTCCCCTTTTTGATGATGACAAAATTTTCAAATTGAGCCACAATGTTTCAGCAATTTTTGAACTCATTTCTCAATTGATTTCTCCATGTATTGCATTCTCCATGTATTGCATGTATTGCTCAATTGATTTCTCCCCCTTTTGACAACATCATAAAAAAGGCATTCCACTGCATAGCATAGATCAATGTAACAGGAAGAGAAATTGTGCTTTCATGAATGAGTAAGCATTACAAAATAGCACATTGGACAAAAGAACAAAAGGCAAATCAAGTAATCAACATGACTCTGAAAGCGAAAGACAACAGCAAGACGTGGACTAAAGATATACCTAGACCCTTTAAGCATCATCAGGACTAGGTGGTGCCTGACGAAACTCTTGAACATGGGTGGAGAGCCTAGTAATCCTAAGCTGGAGCTGAACGTGGGAGTCAGCCAGAGCTTCAATATTAGTGTCTACTGTGTCCAGTCGGTCATTCAAGTTAGCAAAACCGGTGGACATCTGAATTTGCAACTGAGCAATAAGTTCTCGAATGGAGGGCTCAGTAGCAATGTCACCAGCAGCAATGCTATCACCATCTCTGGGAGCATCTACAGGCTCAGATAGGGAGTCGTCTGCTTCATCTTCAGCATCATCTTCTTTGGCAGCTTCTTCATGTTCTACATCTTCATCATCACCCTCAGCTGTAGCTTGGCCTTTACCCTTGAGGTCCCGGGTCACAATGTCGTCTACCATTTTGTAGCCCATCCGTTGTGCAGCAGTAAGATCATAAGAGCTGCGAGACTTGAGGATAGTCATCTCTTCTTTGGGAATGGGAATATCAAGGAACAAGAGAGGGAGGTGAGCTGACATGCGTAAGGCATGGACCTCTTGGAACTTCGAAGGCAACTGCCGAGTATGGAGACCATGAGTTGTGGTAGATTGATGGGTTCAAGATTCAAGAATTTATGGACAGGGACTTGTGAACGGAAGTCACAAGTTCGCGACTACCATCCTTCGGAACAATAAAGGTTGTGAAGATGTGGTGGATGAGACGATGAAGTGGAGGGAAGGAGTTAGCATTCGGTTGCTTACTAACCGTAGGGTCGTAAGACTGCAGAGTTATGAGGGTATGGTACTCCTCTGGGGTGGGATGATGGGACATGATATCTACCCCAGTGTTAGGGATTTTCAAGGCAACAGAGAGAAGATTAAGGGAAATTCGAAAGGAAGTCCCTTGACTCTGGAATAGAGGTCACCTGTTGCAGTCTGGCGGAGATTATTGAAGAACTCCGTCACAGCAATGGGAGAGTAGCGCTTGTGATCATAGCAGAACGGAGACCAACTCTGGACATCGAAGAGAGGCAACAACCCGGGAAAAAGGTCTTCCAGAGACACGAAGTCGACGTAGCGGGGTTGCACAAACTTCGTGAAGGTGCCATGGACGTCGAGTAGGTGAAGGTTCTGAGGGATGATGAGCTCCGGCAGACGGTCTTCCCAGCTGTGTGCTGATGCAGAATGTGCAAGTTATATGCTACGCGTCCAGACAATTGAAGAAGCTCGAGGACAATTACCCTGTACATGATCTGGAGCTAGCGGCTGTAGTCTTCGCCTTGAAGATATGGCGTCATTATCTATATGGTGAGAAATTCATTGTGTTTTTTGACCACAAAAGCTTGAAGTATCTGTTTTCTCAGCAGGATTTGAATATGAGACAGCGGAGGTGGTTGGAGTATCTCAAAGACTTCGACTTCACGATCCAATATCACCCAGGACAAGCTAATGCTGTGGCGGATGCACTAAGTAGAAAGCCAATGATCACATTGTCAAGTTTAATGGTGAACGAATGGAAGTTATTAGAAGACTTTGCCAAGTTGAATATTGATGCTGACATCAAAGAGAAGGGATGCCTTGTTGCTAGTATTAAGGCACAACCTACACTACTAGAGGACATCACAACACTCCAAAACAATGACCATGTACTTGTGGAGATTAAGGCTAATCTAGACCAGAGGCCGGATTTCTCATTACTGAAGATGGAAGACTATTGTTCCGGAATCGAGTCTGTGTACCCGACCATGCTGAGACAAAGAAAATGATTATGGATGAGGCACACAAGACCATGTATACCATTCATCTAGGAACTACCAAAATGTCAAGATCTGAAAAGAAGCTTTTGGTGGCTTAATATGAAGAGAGAGGTGGCGGAATATGTCGCCCGATGCTTAACATGTCAAAAGGTCAAGGCTGAACACTTGCGACCCGCAGGTAAACTCAACCCCTAGAATCCCGGCATGGAAGTGGGAAGGTATAGGGATGGACTTTATTTTCGGACTACCCAAATCTAGAGGTGGATTTGATGGTATCTGGGTTGTTGTCGACCGCTTAACGAAGTCGGCTCACTTCATGCCAGTGAAGAATAAGTGGTCAGTAGATGTTCTGGCTGCACTATATGTGAAGGAAATAGTCAGATTACATGGAGTACCAGTGTCTATCATGTCTGATAGAGACCCTAGGTTTACATCCCACTTTTGAAAAGGACTGCACTACTCCTTGGGATCTAAACTAAACTTTAGCACGGCTTTCCACCACAACAGATGGTCAGACGGAGAGAACCAACCAGGTGATTGAAGATATGCATAGAGCATGTGTCCTAGATTTTGGAGGTAGCTGGCACGAACACTTATCCCTCGTGGAGTTCGCCTAAATAATAGCTATCAAGCTAGCATTCAAATGGCACCATTTGAAGCACTCTACGGAGGAGTTGCCGCTCTCTAATATGCTGGTATGAAGTTGGCGAAAAACCAATGCTAGGACCCGAGATGATAAGGGAAACCACAGAGAAGGTAAAGCTTATTAAAGAAAGAATGGCAGTGGCGCAGCAAAGACAAAAGGCATATGCAGATAATAGAAGAAGAGACTTGGAGTTTCAAGTTGGTGAACATGTATTCTTGAAAGTGTCTCCAGGCCGTAGGATCAGCGATTTGGCATTAAGGCAAGTTGTCACCAAGGTTTGTCGGGCCTTTCGAAATCCTTGAAAGAGTCGGCGAGGTGGCATATCGTCTCACTTTACCACCACAAATGGATGGAATACACAATGTGTTCCATATATCCATGTTGAAAAAGTATGTACGAGATCCGTGGCATGTCATAGAATATGAGCTTTTGGAATTCAACAAAGACGGAACCTATCAAGAGAAGCCAGTTAAGATCGTGGACCGGGAACTGCGCCAACTAAGGAACAAGGTTATTCCACTAGTAAGGGTTAGATGGAATCAACGCATGGATGAAGACGACACGTGGAAACCGAGGAAGCAATGCGCAAAAGATACCGAAGCTATTCACAAGTAAGCATACCTCACTCGCAGAATAATTTTCTATACATGATTTGGGGACCAAATTCTCTTAAGTGGGGGAGGGTGTAGCACCCCGGAAATTTTAATTATAGAAAAATTCGAATAAATGGAATAAATAATTTCCACAATACAAGAGTATTTAAAACATACGTATCATTATCGTATGTGCTGAATCACATAGGAAAAATCTGTAAAATGGGAAATCAACCCCACACATTATTCTTAAGGATTCCACGAAGGAATTCGTGTGATGAAAAATCCGATTAACCAGTGAACATCACATGGTGACCAATTATCCGAATTAGGAAACAAGTCGAAAAAACCGTTACCACGGAAATACGACGCAACAAAAAATTAAATAAAGGTGTTGGAGAGACTTCCAACATTATATATTAATGACCAAATATCTTATTGGGCCTATGGATCACATATGACCCAAAACAAATAAAGCTAGAAATACATGGAAATTCGTAACTCTAAATAGACTGAAATTAAAAAGGGGTAATTGGGGTTTAATTGGGATGCAATCATGCACTTTTAGCAACCCAAATTCGTGCCTACCCATCCATGGAAGTTGCTTGATGGCCAAGACACTCTAATGGAGGAAGAAATCATCAAAATTAAAACCAACATGCCATCCCGCAACCCTTCTTTCCTAGTCATAATATGACTCCTAAACACCATGGTTACTAAATACTCTGAACCCAAACCCTAGGGACGAGTTTAGAACTTGTTGGGGTCGTGTGGAGGAGCTCTTGGGGCTAGAGAGTAGGAGATCAAGCATACCAAGCTCATCTTCTTCCCTCATTCATCTGCTACGACCAGCACAAACCACCTTCTTGAAGCCGATCAAAGGTAGGCCAAACCTAAATCCCATCATGCAAGGCTTATACCCCTGGAAAGAGGGTCAAGTCTACGTTCTAACCCAAGTGGAATGCCAAAATTCCATGCAGTATACACGGAGTAGTAAGCGTTTGCCTCCAAGTTGTCTGAACACAGGTTTTCTGGAAGAACGAGACTTCATCAACCCAAAAGGTAGGTTTTCTCGGGCCAAATCTTAACATCTCCTATACCAAATGTGTAGAGCATCAAGTTATCTTTCATTGCCCTCTGGTTTCATCAAATTTCATTTAGTAGATTTTGAATTATAAGTGTTTTGCCAAAGTCGTGCACGGTTAGGGCCTTTCCTGTTCTTCGTGTGTTGTCTGTGATTCAAGACCGAATTAGAGTGAACTCATACATGAAAGTTATTCTACTATTTATCCTCTTCAGGTTTTGTGTTGAACGTTTTGTCTAAATCTCACTAGTTAAAGAGTTATAAGCATGGTAATAGGGTTGCTGTATGAAACTACGTTGTCAAGTTTCACTTGGTATTATGTTGTGTTTGACTTGATTAAAGTCTATCGAAACCATCCTTATTTTCAAATTCCGATTTACTGGAAGTACCCTTGCATGTCTAGGTTGTTTTAAAATTGGTTTCGTTATTTTTCCTACACTGTACAATTGTTCTCTATTTTAGAACAACCCTGTGTCAAAAGAAGGAAAGTCTGGTCCGCAATCCAAAGCACTGTCCTTGCTCTGTCAGAGTCAGGCACGGACCCTGTGAACGCGACGGCCCGATAGGTCGCGTTCAGAGGTCTGGTTGCGACATCCCTATAGTCGCCTTCTGAATGCGACGTGCGCTCTGTCGCTATCTGCCTGCCTGATCTGACTTCCCTGTCGCGATGCTCACACCCCTGTGTCGCCTTCTGGGCCCGACCTGTAAGGCCCTCGAATTTTCGTCGCAATATTTGTGTTTATGTGTGTATACTTGTGCTTGTGTATGTATATACATCTTTACGTACGTATAATTAGTATAATTACGTGTGCATATGTTTATATTAAATATAAATAATGTATGTGTTGCATGGTGATAGTATGGATACAATACCATAGGTATATTGCATGTATATAAGCTTGGTATGCATGGTTTTCTGCATAACTTAGGGTTCTGGCCGAAGGCCCTTTGGCGTCAACCCCAGGCCGTTGAGCCAGTGTCAGCGTCCAGACCTGGACGCCAGCACTAACTCCGGCGTCC
>CM024758.1:74586203-74803857 GCA_014218235.1 Colocasia esculenta
TATTGGAATGTATTTCAGACATGCAAATTCTCCCCCTTTTTGTCATTGAGCAAAAAGCAATCTGAGACAAAGAAAGAAGAGAGAAAGAAATAGGAGTACACAAAGAAAGGGATTCATTAACTTTGCGGAGGTACAGGTAAATAGAAGGCAGGAGACAAAAGAGAGGCAAAATGGGAGATGGTTTCCCATGCCTTGCTTCCTGCTCTTCAAAATGAGTTTTAAAGACTCCAAAAGACAAAGAGTAGGTGGGCCCATGGAGGAAGCCATCTTTTGAGATGAGATCTAGGTGCTGATAGAGGAGATCAGCATATGCATTCTTGTCCATAGTCATCTTGAGGAAACGACGAGTCCCAAAGCTGGCACAGGTGAGGATTGGTCCATGGTCACAGGATAGTGTTGTGTTATCTCTGAGAGCCTTGTGCATAGCCACATAAACTTTGTATCTTTCCTCCCAGACTTTGAAAGGGTCATTAACAAGATGAATAGAATTCATATCCAAGAAAGTAGCTGGAGAAATGGCTGGTTTGCCTTCCCTGGCCTGAGCTTCATTGAGTGCAAACAACTGCTGAGCTGACAAAGGATAGAACTTGGACCATTCTGAGGATGTCAGCCTTTCACATTCAGACAGAATGGGGGCTAGAACTTCAGCACTTACATGCCCCTGGTGATATTCCCTAAATAGGAATCTAGGAAAAGCAACCAGCAGCCTTTCTGTACTTTAATTCTGCCCATTACTCTGGCAAAACGCTCAAAGATGATGGATCCTACAGAGGATTCCATAACTAGAAAATGGATTTGAGGAAGGCTATCTCTTCAGGCACTTGGAGGGTAGCAAAATCTACCTGAACATCTGAAGTATGGGAGATATTGGAGTGAGAGCTGAAATGGCCCTTTTGAACTGGCTGAGCTGAACTTGGAAGTCGATGGACATATCTGTAGTTGTTGAACAACACATAGTGTCTGATCATCTTGATTTCCTTTTGAATGTAGGGTGCCCAAAGTTCTCTATGATACATCCTGAACCACCAGATAAGGTCAGGGAGTGGTCCCTTGGAGGGAATCTAGCAGATTTGGCAAGAATAAATTTCTTGAAGAGATCCTTGTGACCTTTGCCCCATTGATCTTCTGATTTGGAGTGGGCAAGAGAGAATATTTTGGATTTTCTGATTTTAAAGAGAAGTGTAGGGTAGAATGGTGTTCAAATGATCTGTAAGATTTGAAAAGGAAGGTTAATGATGGTGGCAAGAACACCTTTGGAAGGTATTCTCTATACAGTGGGTTATTTTTGTGTCCACTGTGAGAGAAGAACACAAGGGGGATATTTAGGTTCAGAGGAAATGGAGGAAGGGAAGTAATTTCCTCTCTTGGGGGCAGGACTGGAAGAGTCTGCCCTATGGACATGTTCTCCAACCTTCAACACAGACCTGAGGATCCCTTCCTCAAACTCATCCTTTATCTTTTCCATAAAGGGAGAGTTAAGTTGGGCTCTTTCAGGTATGATAGTGATGAAAGAGGGTGGAGGAGTAGGATGAAGAAAAGAGTGTGAAGTAGTGGGAGTCATCAAGGTCCAAGGGAGGGACCAGAGGAGGAGGAGGAGGCTCAGCTGAGGATGCTGGAGGGCCTCAAGTATAGGAGAAGGAGAAGGAATGTAGTAGAGGAGGTTGGAGATGAGGTGGATGAAAAGGTGCTGGAGAGGGGAAACGGGTCTGGATTGAGGCTTCTTGAAGGTTTGTGGAGCAGGAGGAGCTGTAGGAGCTGAGGGTGGAGTTGGAGGAATAGGTGTGTGAGAGGGAGAAGAGGGAGCTGGGGGCTTGGGTGCCAAGGACTCTTCTGCCTCTTTCTGCACAGACCACTCTCCATGGCCCTGATGGCCCTGACCCTTGCTCAGCTGGCCCTGGAGGCCCTTTAACCTGATCATCTGGCCCAGATGGCCCTTCAACATTTACTGCTGCCTCTGCTGGTGCTGCTGCTGCTTCTGGCCCTGTTGGCCTGCTTCTTGAACTGATGGCCTAGAAGGCCCTGACTCCGGAACTGGGCTGCAGGAGGTGGAGGAGGAGGAATTTGAGCTCCAACCACCTTGAGAATGTCTCCCAGCAAATTTTTCATGGTGCCCATTTCCTGTTAAACCACTTCATGGCATTTCTTATGTTGGAGATATCCTTGAAGCTGAAGCTTGGCTCATGAAGATGGAGGATACATCAGATTGAAGAGAACACAGAATAGTGCCTTGAGCATCAAGCCTCTCAATCACAGGCTTAAATTTATTACAATCTTCTGCCTCATTAGCCTTTCATGAGGAGTATCTGATAAGAGAGGTATTTCAGGCTCCACTTCTTTCCCTTTCTGCCTAGCCTCTGAAACTGGA
Organism: Colocasia esculenta; assembly: GCA_014218235.1. Classification (NCBI taxonomy): domain Eukaryota; kingdom Viridiplantae; phylum Streptophyta; class Magnoliopsida; order Alismatales; family Araceae; genus Colocasia; species Colocasia esculenta. The sequence continues at coordinate 74,588,569 of CM024758.1, forward strand.
GGAGGCTGATCATCATCTGAATCAGAGGAGCTGGCTGTCTCCCCTTCTCTGACATCATCCTGATCATGAGGTAGGTCTTCATCAACTGGTACATCACCCATTGGCTCATCATGGTGAGCTGCTTCTTCTGCTTGACCTTCCTTGGATTGCTCCCCTGAGCAGGAGCATCTTTTCCATTAATTCTTGCTCCCCCTGAATGGGAGCATCTTCCAAATGACACTTGATGGAGCACTGGACTGCTCCTCTTGAACTGATTGCTGCCACTGATTCCTCAATGTGGCCTGATGCCACAACTTCTTCTGCAATTTCACCAGTCTCTGAGGTGACTGGAGAGGTGAGAACTGAATCTACTACATCTCTAAGAATGGAGGCAATAATGGAGGTGGGCAGATTATCTGCTGCACCTACCACTGCTTCTTCTTTCAGGTTCTTCTGGAGATTTTGAAACTGTTGGATGAGGGGGTGACCTACGCCTCAACTTCTGCTTGAGTTTCTGCTACTAATTCTGCTGGAAGTGAAGGAACTGCTGGCTCAATCTCTATTCTCTGCTCTACTGCTGCTTGGACTGCTTGAGGTTGCTCTGCTGCTGGTTCTGCTGCTTCTTCCTGAACATCAGGAATATCCGGAATGTCTCCTATGATGGCCTCTCCCTCGGCCACTGGGTCTTAGACCAAACACCATTTATGACTGAAAAACCACTTTTCGGAGATTTCTGGACCTAATTGATTGGCCCATTTGCTCAACAACTGCTCCTGCCAGATCAATACCAAAGTGCTTGAAAACTTTGGTAAGCAGATGTGCATACGGCAAGGAAACATTTAGCTTGGATTTAGTGTCCCAATCTGATCTCTGGCAAAAGCCATTCTTTCCATCATCACTGCGGCCATGTTGATTTCCTTGTTCTGTATGGCCCAAAACATCATGTCAGAATCTGCCTTTGAACAGGTGGAGAATGTGGCACTTCTTGGAACCAAAATCTGACATATTAAGTGAAGGAGGCGGTTGAACGCATTCAGTTGGTTGATGTCTAATTTACCATCTCTTAATCTGTATCCCGGCCCTACAATGCCAAGACCCTTGACCTGGGCGTTCACGGAGTGAACCCCACTGTGCCCTGATGTTGTTACTCCAAACAACTCATGCAATAGCTCACTATCTATCTTAATCTGGGTTCCCTGACATATGAAACCAGGGACCCATCTTCTTGAGTCTTCAAGCATACATAGAAGGCCTTCACGAGGTCTGGATAACTTACCTCAGAGAAGGTTGTACTTCCATCCATTGCATCCTGATCAAAGCTTCAAAACACTGTGCATACCATCTTTTCAAGATCAGCAACGTCCACTGCCTTGTTCCCACACACTTTGGTCTTCACGAACTGGAACCTCTCCTGCTGCTCAGGAGTGAGGAACTCGGCACTGTAGCCACCCAAACTCCCGGAACGGCTGATGCGGCCATGGAATCAAGTAAGGAAGTTTTTCTGGAGGGTTGAGAAAGGAAGGAGGAGTGAAAGCCCTCAAGAAATTTCGCGGGAAGAGGAGAGAAGCTTCAAAATAGCAGAGAGTCGATGTCGAAATCGCTAGGGCATCGGCTTGAGTATCCAGACGAAAGAGGGAAAAGGTTGAAGACGAGATATGAATCGTTTATCCCATTCAATTTTTAGGAATAAGGTGCGTTGTGGAAAGTGAGCGTCCAAAGGCGGCAGAAAACGACAAAGGAGTTGACATTCAAACCGACTTCAATGAGAGAGCGGTTACAAAGGATAATTTGAATTTCTTTTGCTTAAAGCCATGAAGAAAAAACTACTTAATTCTGAATTTAATGTGTCAGTTTTAAACAACACCTTTTTCACAATTGCACATGCTTAATTCCCTTCTAAGAGATGTGAATCTCTCCTCGAGTAAGGCTTTTGTGAAAATGTCTGCTAACTGACCATTTGTATCAATAAAAGATATTTCAATATTACATTTGCTACATGATCATGAATAAAATGATATCTAACCTCAATATGCTTGGTCCTTGAATGTTGAACTGGATTCTTGGTGAGATTAATGGCACTGGTGTTGTCACACAACAGTGGATAGATTTGATGTTTAATCCGAAATCTTCAAGTTGTTGCTTTATCCATAAGAGTTGTGTACAACAACTTCCCAGCAGCTACGTATTCAGCTTCAGCTGTAGATAGTGCCACTGAATTTTGTTTCTTTGAATACCAAGATATCAAACATCCTGCAAGAAATTGACAACAACCACTGGTGCTTTTTCTATCTAATTTGCATGCAGCATAGTCAGCATCAGAATATCCTACTAAATTGATTTCACAGGATTTTGGATACCACAGACCTAAGTCTTGAGTTCTAGCTAAATATCTGAATATTCTTTTTACAGAAATTAAATGTGATTCTCTAGGATCTGCTTGATATCTAGCACACATACATACACTGAACAAGATGTCAGGTCTACTAGCTGTCAAATAGAGTAGTGAACCTATCATACCTCTGTAGATCTTCTAATCTACTTTCTTACCATCTTTGTCACTGTCCATCCTCGTTGATGTGCTCATTGGTGTTGACAGTGGCTTGGTATTTTCGAATCCAAACTTCTTCAGGAGTTCTTTTGTGTACTTTGCTTGACAGATGTGAGTTCCTTTCTTTCCTTGTTTGATTTGTAGTCCAAGGAAATAATTAAGTTCTCCCATCATGCTCATTTCAAATTCTCCCTGCATCAACTTTTCAAAGTACTTGCAAAGGGATTCATCAGTAGAACCAAAAATAATATCATCTACATAAATTTGAACTAGTAGAATGTGTTTGACCTTTGACTTTATGAAAAGAGTACTATCTACTTGACCTCTACTAAAACCATGGTTTAAAAGAAAGAACTAAGCCTTTCATACCAGGCTCTAGGTGCTTGCTTTAAACCATATAATGCCTTATGAAGTTTAAAACATGATTAGGAAATTATGTGTCATCAAAACCCGGGGGTTGTTCCACATAAACTTCCTCTTTTATAAAACCATTTAAGAATGCAGATTTAACATCCATCTGAAATAGTTTTAAGTCTAATGCTGATGCATATGCTAATAATATTCTAATGGCCTCAGTCTAGCCACAGGTGCATAGGTTTCATCGAAATCTATGCCTTCATCTTGAGAATAGCCTTGAGCTACCAATCTGGCCTTGTTTCTTAAGATTACACCAGTTTCATCCAATTTATTTCTGAACACCCATTTGGTGCCAATGACTGGATGGTCTGATGGTCTAGGAACAAGTGACCATACTTGGTTTCTCTTGAACTGATTAAGTTCATCTTGCATTGGCTAATATCCAAGATTCATCACAAAGAGCTTCATTGACTGTCCTCGGCTCTATTTGAGAAACAAATGCTAGGTAATCACAGGGAATTACATTACCTCTTGTTCTTACCCCTACGATGGATCACCATAATATTTTCGAGAGGGTGATCTTTCTTGTGTTTCCATTCCTTTGGAAGATTTTCATGTGTAATTTCCTTTTGTTGCATGTCTTCCAGAGGTGGATCATCCTTGTCCTCAATTGATGTATTCTTTAGTTTCTTGGACAGCTCATCATTATCACTATCTTCTTCCTTTCTCAAGGAAGGGTTAGTTTCATCAAAAAATAATATGTACAGACTGTTCAATTAATAAAGTACGTTTATTAAATACTCTATAACCTTTGGGTTTAGAGGTGTACCCCATGAAGATGCCTTCATCTGATTTGGCATCCAGCTTACCAATGTCCCTTTTTCCATTGTTGTGGATGAAACAAGGACATCCAAAAGTCCTGAAGTGGCTGATCTTTGGCTTCTTCCTTTGAACAGTTCATATGAGGTCTTCTTCAGGATTGGCCTAATCATTACTCGGTTAATAATGTAGCTTGCTGTGTTGACTGCTTCACCCAGAAGTATCTTGGCAGATCATATTCTGAGAGCATAGTTCTTGCCATATCCAATAGGGTTATATTCTTTCTCTCAGCGATACCATTTTGCTGTGGTGTCTTGGTGCTGAGAAATTATGCTTAATTCCCTTATCATCACAATCTAGCAAACTTTTCATTCTGAAATTCACCACCATGATCTGATCGGATAGACACAATGCTGAACTTCTGATCTTTCTGAACTTTCTTGCTGAAACTGACAAAGCTTTCGAAAGTGTCATCTTTATGCTCTAGGATGATCCCATGTGAATCTTGAGTAGTCATCGACTATGACAAATCCAAAGTTCTTTCCTCCAAGACTGGTAGTCCTCATGGCCCAAATAGATCCATATGAAGGAGCTCTAAGGGTTTTGAGGTGGTCATCATGGTCTTTGACTTGAAGGAGCTCTTGGTGTGCTTTCCCTTAGCACAAGGTCTACAGACACCATCCATTTTTGCACTGACCTTAGGTAGACCTTCCACAAGATTCTTCTTCAGCAATTTTCTCATGCCATCTATGCTACAATGACCTAGTCGTCTGTGCCATAATTCAGTAGATTTATCCTTATTTGCTGCCAGACAGACGTTTTGATCCTTGAGTTCCTCAAGATAGAGCACATACAAATTCTTTTCTCTATTAGCTTCGAAGATGACTGCTCCATCCTTCAGTATGCTGCACTTTGACTCTTGAAACATGATCTGATGGCCTCTGTCACACAGCTGGCTGATGCTAATGAGATTGTGCTTCAATCCCTTGACTAATAACACATCTTCTATGATATTTTTCCTTTGTTATTCACAGAGCCACTGCCTATCACTGTTCCTTTCCCATTATCTCCATAAGTGACTGTTCCTTCTTCAGCTTGGAGATGAGAGAATAACTTTTGGTTTCCTGACATGTGCCTTGAGCACCCACTATCCAAATACCACTTGGATGCTCGAGGGTTAACCTGAAATAAAAGCATCAAGTTTTAGGTACCCAAATTCTTTTGGTCCTGATGGGTTAGTGTCATTGATTTTACCTTTTTATATCCATTTCTTATGTCTTGTTGGGCATGTCGTTATGATATGTCCTAACTTGTTGCAGTGACTATAGCAGGATAATTTGGTTACTTTTTCTATGTATTTGAAATCAGCTTTGTATGCTACATCTTGTTAAGGTACAAATTTTGGTGTTGGATATGTTTAGGATAAACTATGGTTTCTTCATTATCTGGGGGTGTATATCCTAATCCATTTTCTTCTTACCTGATCTTCTAGCACCTTTTAATATGAGGGAGTTTTTACCATTGGTGAATTTTTCTAATGTGCTAGATAACTAGGTTTCCGTCATCAGGTTGGTGCCTTTCGTTATCTTGGTGTCCCCATTAAGCTTGGTAGAGCTATGTGACTGATTACAAATTCCTTATGGACAAGTTAATGCAAAGATGATTTCCTGGAAATCGAAGTTTCTTTCTCAGGCAGGCAGAGTGACTCTTATTAGGTCTGTGCTTTCCTCCATCCCTATTTACTTAGCTGCTGCTACCTCTATTCCCAAAACTGTCATAAATCATATTGAGAAATGTTGTGCGAATTTCTTCTGGAATGGTATGGATGGCATTCATCGGAAGCACTGGGTATCATGGGAAGCCATTCGTCGGCCCATTTCTGAGGGAGGGCTTGATATCAAGCGTTTGTGGCACGTCCAGCTCGCGCTTGCTACCAAACAGCTTTGGAACATCTATTATGGCTCATCTCTGTGGGCTTCTTATGCCCGTTTCAGGTTCAAGATTTCTGAAGGTACTCCATTCCAGTGTTCAATTCCTCATGGAATGTCGAAAAGGGTTTTCAATATTGCCCATCAAGCTGTTCTTCAAAAATCCAGGTGGATTGTTGGTGACGGTAGAAGTACCGATTTTCTTAATCACATTTGGCTAGGACAAGATCCTTTGAAGGATTTGCTGTCTTCTTCTTATTCTGGCCCCAATCTTACGGTTCATGAAGTTATCACCAACATCCATCACCCAATTCGAAGTATGCTTTCTTGTCCGTCGCTCCAGGACATCAAGCTTTCTGACCACAAGGATGTTTGTGTTTGGTCTGCTTCTACTTCTGGGAATTTCACTACCTCATCAGCGTACAAGAGTTTATATCCTTGTGGGACGTCCAGAGTGCCCCTTACCAAATTGTGGCATCACGCTTTCTACCATCGGGCTTTTGCTTACTTGGAAGATTTTGCATAATGCTCTTTCTGTTGACTCCCGAATTGTTGACCAAGGAATTGCGATTGTCTCCAAATGCTCCTGTTGCAAGAATCCGTCCACTGAAGACATGAACTACCTCTTCATTCAAAGCGATTTGGCTATTACCTCTGGAACTGGGCTGCACCGTTCTTAGATTTTAGTTTGTCCATTCATGAAAGTATTGCTGTGCGTATCTGGAATTTCCTGAACTGTTGCAACCTGTCTACCCCGCTTGGCTTTATCTCTATGCATGTTTGCATTCTGATTATGTGGGAGATATGGCGGACCAGGTGTCTCTCACGGTTTGAGGGGAATCGGCGTCCTATCCAGGGCATTATTCACAATATCCGGTACATGATCTCAGTGTCAGCTGCTACAATGTCTTTTAAGCATGTTTCGGCTACTTCAGATCTGGAGGACCTCGCCTACTTTGGCTATTCTTATACTGTGACACAGCGGCGTTTTAAACTGATAAGATGGATTCCACCAGACTCGGGCTTCGTGTTAAATGTGGATGGCGCAAGTAAAGGAAACCCTGGTCCCTGTGGAGGCGGCGGGTGTATTAGGGACAGTGCGGGTAAAATGCTCTTAGCATTTGCTCACTCCTACGGCTCTGGTGGTAGCTTCTTAGCTGAGGCTCGTGCTCTTTGTGATGGGATCCGTCTGGCCACTGAATTTGGATTTACTTTATCTTTGATTCAGTCTGATTCGGCCGCCCTTGTCTCCTCTCTTAAGTCCGCCACATCCCCTTCCTGGGTCTGTCTTCGTTGGTGGCGCGAAGTATATGATTTCATTCGCACTTCCGAGGTTCAGGTCATCCACGTCTACAGGGAAGCTAACCAGGTCGCAGATGCTCTTGCCAACTACGGCTGTAAAATTCTAGGAAATGTTACCTTCTTAAGCTCAGCTTCTATGCCTCGTGAATGTAAAGGTCCCCTTACCATGGACCGATCTGGCTTTCCTACTATTAGGATTGTTTAGCTGGGGTATGCCCCTTCGCTTCTGTAATCATTTTCATTAATAATTTTTTAGCCCAGGTGTACGCATTGGTGGAGTGGGAACATTCCACTCCTCTGGAGTTGGGTGCACTCTCCCAGTCGCTGTCCCTGAGGACTCGTTGGATTAAAAAAAATAATAATAATGTGCTAGATAACTGTATATTTTCTTCTGTTAGTGTTTTGATTTCAGTTTTCAGTTTATCTGAACTTACTTGTTTCTCTAATTTAGTTATTTGATCATTCTTAGCTTTTAGGTCTTCACATAACAGTTCATTTCTTCTTTTAAGTTCAGTTATTTGACTTTCTAATTGTTCATTTTCTGATTTTAGATCTGAGTTTGTATTTTTATACAGACTATATTTTTCTTGCTTACTTTTAATAGTTTGGTCACTTCTTTATATTTTTCATATAGTTCGTTGAAAGCCTCTTCTAAACTATCAGAATCTGAACCATTGCATGAATCAAAAGAGGAGTCAGAAGTTACCTTGTCTTCGGCATTGGCCATGAGAGCCAAGTTGGCTTCTTCTTCATCGCTGCAGGAGCTTGACTCACTGTCTGAGTCACTACTGTTTTCCCATGCGGCTGCCATTGCTTTCTTCTTGTATTTCTTGAATCGTCTGAAATTATCTTTCTTCTTATGTTCATCTTTCTTGAGCTTTGGACAATCTGCCTTGATATGTCCAGGCTTCTTGCACTCATAACATGTAGGTTCTCCTTTCTTCAGATCTTTTCCTTCTTGCTTCATAAACTCTTTATTTCTCTTGAAGAATCTTCTGCCAGATTGAAACTTTTTCTTTTTGGCTAGAATTTGTTGAAGTCTTCTGGACAGCATAGCTTCTTCATCATCACTGTCCTTGCTGTTCTCACTGTTTTTCAGTGATTCTTCTGACACTTCTTCATCAGCCTTGAGCGCATTTGACTGCTTCTTTCTGCTGGAGGATTCTCCTAATCTCTCCATGTTTGTCTCATGGGCCATAAGGGACCCAATGAGCTTTTCTAAGGACATTCTTTTTAGATCGTTAGCTTCCTCAATGGTTGTCACTTTTGGGATCCATGAGGATGGTAAAGATCTAAGAATCTTTCTGACCATATCTCCCATTTCATAGGTCTTTCCTAGACCAGCTAGTCCATTTGTGATGTCAGTGAACCGACTGAACATTTGAGTTATGGATTCACCTGATTGCATCTGAAATCTCTCATACTGAGTGTCAAGAATGTCGATTCTTGTTTCCTTTACCTTGTATGTGCCTTGATATGTGATCCTGAGCTTTTCCCACATTTCCATTGAGGATTTACAGGCTGAAACTCTGTTGAACTCCTTCTTACTTAGAGCACAGCATAAGATGCTCTTTGCTTTGCAATTTAAGTAGATCTTCTTTCTGTCATCATCTGTCCATTGAGCTTTCTCATTTGTGACCAGGAGATCACCTTCTTCTATTATGGACCAAATCTGATAGTCGTGGCCTTGCAGAAAATACTCCATTCTGGTTTTCCAATATGTGTAATCTTCTCCATCGAACAATGGTGGTCGGTTTATAGACTGACCTTCGTTGTGACTTTGGGCTGCCATGGATCTTTACTCTTCAGATCGTTGGATCCTTTCTTTGTCAAAGAGACTCGCTCTGATACAACTTGTTGCCCAGTTGACGAGCCCAGAGGGGGGGTGAATGGGTCTTTTAAAAAATAATCTAGAATATACCTGTAACTAAAAACATTCACACAAACGATCTTCGAAGGAGGTTAGTGAATGTTAGTTTAAGTATCAAACACATAAAGAAGACAATCACACAACACAAAGGATTATCCTGGTTCGGACCTCCTCTCCTTAGGAGTCCTACATCCAGTCCCTGAGCAACAACTCAGGATTTCAATAACTAGGGTATAGTCCCCCTAAGGATGCAACAACACCCAGCTCAGCTGGTCTTCCTTCACACGAAGGGAATTACACCACCCTGGATACCCCACCAGGTCTTCCTTCACAACCGAAGGGAAACAACACCCTGGATACCACTAGGTCTTCCTTCACAACCGAAGGGAAACAACACACTGGATACCACCAGGTCTTCCTTCACAACCGAAGGGGAACAACACCAAGAGAGTGGAATAAGATCAAGCCCCTAGATCAGGCTTTTGACAAGCAAGATCTGAAGCCACTAGCACTGAGAGCAAAGAATCTAAGCTAAGCGCACTCTCAGAACTACACAAGCTCTCTCAAGATTTTCACTACAGAGTGGAGAGCAAAGAGCAACACGAGAAGAAATGAGTTTCTTGGCTCTTAGGATTCTAGCAGAAGATTTGAATTGCTTCAAAGAGTGTTCTCTACTTGGATGATCCTTGTTCTTCTCTTCTGTCTTGAATTTATATCTTCATTTGAAATCCGGTCGTTGAAGTAATCGTTGTTCCTTAGATTGGTAGTCGTTAGATTGCTTGTCATTTGGAAGCTTCAAAATCTTTTATCCTTTTGAGCACGCAAAGAAATAATGTCTTCTGGCGTCAGTATGGTCCAACGTTGTATGACAGAACATCTTTAGGACCCTGCACACATTAAATGCTAGAAAAGTAGACAGCTAGGCTGTCTCTTGTTGTCAGTAAACGTTGACATGAGTTTTCACCAAAATAGCAATGCCAAATAGTTTGATCTAAAATATGTTGACAGAGTATGCACGATAATGAAAAGATATCATCTGCATGCATGCAGTAGATACGTTCTGTCTTCATTAAATGCACATCAGTCAGACAGATAAGAGAAGACTTTGACAATTCAATGCTTTAAATATCAAGTCGATATAAACTATAAAGATGTTATCTATATGACTTATGAAATCGTTATGAATAAGACAGATTGACCAAGTCGTTATGAGATATAGCAAATCGTTGTGAAACGCTTATCAAATCGTTATAGAAAGCAAATCGTTGCGAGTTCTAAAGAAATCGTTATGATTACTTATAGAATCGTTACGGCGAGCAAGTCGTTGCGAGTTCTAAAGAAATCGTTATGATTACTTATAATCGTTACGGCGAGCAAGTCGTTGCGAGTTCTAAAGAAATCGTTATGATTACTTATAAAATCGTTACGGCGAGCAAGTCGTTGCGAGTTCTAAAGAAATCGTTATGATTACTTATAGAATCGTTACGGCGAGCAAGTCGTTACGCTTTCTAAAGAAATCGTTGCGATGACTTATAGAATCGTTATGACAGGCAAGTCGTTACGCTTTCTAAAGAAATCGTTGCGATGACTTATAGAATCGTTATGACAGGCAAGTCGTTACGCTTTCTAAAGAAATCGTTGCGATGACTTATAGAATCGTTATGACAGGCAAGTCGTTACGCTTTCTAAAGTAATCGTTACGGTAACTTATGAAATTGTTATGACAGGCAAGTCGTTACGCCTTCTAAAGAAATCGTTGCGATGACTTATAGAATCGTTATGACAGGCAAGTCGTTACGCTTTCTAAAGAAATCGTTGCGATGACTTATAGAATCGTTATGACAGGCAAGTCGTTACGCTTTCTAAAGAAATCGTTACGGTAACTTATGAAATCGTTATGATGTTCAACAGAAATCGATATGGACTTAGAGAAATAGATTAAAGCTTCAGAGAAGTAATGCATACCTTTATTTGCTTGTTTGACCTTGGTATTTTTCCTGTACTTAAGACTTATGAAATATTCATTAGATATAATTGATAAACTCGTGTTTGGTTTTGTTAATCATCAAAATATACATATGTAATTGATTAAAATTACATGGGGACAGACTGATCATCACCTGTGGGGTTGAGGTTCTTCAGTGTTGCGTGTTGTTTTGGGTGGTCCCCTACTGAGCCTGTGACTTGTTGAGGCTCACTCCCCTACAGTTCTTTTCAGGGCTTTCCGTTTGTGTGGCTTGTGGAGATGTTGTGGCAGACTTGTACCACCAGCAGTTGAGTTGTAGTCGTGTTGTGTGAGCTTGTGCTCCCTCGGGGTATGCCCCAGGTAGTTGTACTTTTTAATTGGACATGTAATAATGTATTGGGATAGTTGTACAATGTGGTTTACAGATATGAGCACATGTACTTTCTTGTGTCTTATACTGTAGTTGTTGTCTTTTATATTCTTACTGGACACTTGTGTGAGATATCCCTTGCGAGACTTCTGTCCGTTCGCGGGAGGCGGATCTGCATATGGAGCCTTATTGGGCATAAGTATCCAGGGCCGTCACACATTAGAGAGCTCTTCGATCCACGAACCTTCAGCGGCCTCCACCCTCGTGCATATCCCGAGGAGTAGTGTTCAGTTGGCATTCTCGACCAGACTGTTTGCTTAGGGATGTGCGACTGAGGTGAAGTGGTTGTAAATGCTGAGCTCCGAACACTTCTGTTTGAAGAATGTGCAGTCAAACTACTTCCGTTGTCGGAGGTAATCACCTTTGGGATGCCAAACCGGCAAAGGACGTTCTTCCATATGAACTTCCATGCGGCCTAGTTGGTGATCGTGGCAACGGGATCTGCCTCGATCCATTTGGTGAAGTAGTTGATGGCGACAAATAGGAATTTCTTCTGACCTTGAGCCTCTGGGAACGGTCCCATAATGTCGATACCCCACCAAGCAAAAGGGCGTGGTTCGAATAGGGTGTGAAGTTGTTCGGAAGGTTGTCGGATAAGCTGCCCAAACTTCTGGCACTCCGAGCACTTCTTCGCGTAAGACATGTAGTCCTTTTGCAGGGAAGGCCATAAAAATCCTGCTCGGAGGATGCTTCGCGCCAAAGTTCTTCTGCTCAAATCGCTTCCGCACAGACCCTCGTGTGCCTCCTCGATAGCTAATGCCACCTCGGAAGGACTAAGGCACCGTAAGGGGCGTCTAGAGAGGGAACGCCGGTATAACTGGCCTTTGACTAGGGCAAACTTCTGGCAGCGCATCCTGATCTTACGGGCTTTTACTTGGTCGGAAGGGAGCTCTCCTCGAAGTAGGTAGGCCAGAATAGGGTCCTTCCAGCTTGGAGCTGGTTGGTTGGTCTCGATGACCGCTATATCTACTTGGGTGCTTGGTAAGGCGAGCTCTTCGATGAACACGGAGCGAGAAGAGGCGATATCGCCGGAAGACCCTAGTCTGGCGAGCGCATCAGCCTACGTGTTCTACTCTCGTGGGACGTGCACATCTTCGAAGTAGAGAAGGCCTTCTGTTTGGCGCTTGACCTATTTGAGGTACTGCGCCATGTGGGGCTCCCTGGCTTCGAACTGTCTGTTCACCTGGTTGGCGACCAGCTGGGAATAGCTGAAGGCCTGTAGCCGAAGCGCTCTGAGGTGTCTAGCCATGCGGATCCCGGACAGAAGCACTTCATACTCTGCAGCATTGTTGGAGACAGAAAAGTGAAACCTGAGGGCGTATTGGAATTCAAAACCATCCGGGGAGATAAGCACCAGGCCTGCTCTGCTTCCCGTGACGCAGGAGGACCCATCGACATAGAGCTCCCATGCGGGCTCGTCTGCCAAAGGAGGGTCCTTTTCGGTAGGAAGGGTGCATTCCGCCACAAAGTCTGCTAGCGCTTGTGCCTTGATGGACATCCTTGGACAATAGCTGATGTCGAATTCCCCGAGTTCAATGGCCCAATTGATGAGCCTGCCAGAAGCCTTTGGTCGTTGAAGGATGAGCTTCAATGGCTGGTCGGTTAACACCGTGATCGGATGGGCCTGAAAGTAAGGCGTGAGCTTCCGAGTAGCCGTGACGAGAGCCAGGGTGAGCTTCTCTGCTCGAGGGTATCTTATCTCAGCCTCTTGGAGCACCCTGCTTATGTAATAAACAGGATGTTGTGTCGTTGCCTCTTCTCTGATCAACACCATGCTGATGGAAGGTACACGAACAACGGTTCTTCGAGCACAGGTTTTGAGAGAACAGGTGGGGCAGCGAGGTATGCCTTTAGCTTGGTGAAGGCCGCTTCGCAGTCCTCGGTCCACTGTACTTGCCCCCCTTGCAGCGAAGCACATTTGGGGACTCACAGCAATTTGAAGAAATTGAAGCTTCTTTCTGCTGCTCGAGACATGAAACGATTAAGCGCTGCGAGGTGTCCAGTGAGAGATTGGACGTCGCGTACGGTCCTCGGACTAGTCATCTCCAGTATGGCTTGGATTTTCTCAGAGTTGGCCTCTATTCCTCAGTTAGAGACGAGGAAGCCGAGGAACTTCCCGAGCGTACTCCGAACGCACACTTTGCTGAGTTGAGCTTCATATTGTACGTTTGCAGGGTTGCGAAGGTTTCTTCTAGGTCGGTAATGTGGTCGGCGCTCGATAGAGTTTTGACCAGCATGTCATTGACAAATACCTCCATGTTGCGCTCGATTTGCTGCTCGAACATCTTGTTGACCAGCCGCTGGTAGGTCGCGCCTGCGTTCTTTAGACCAAATGGTATTCTGGTGAAACAGTAGAGGCCGAGGTCGGTGACGAACGTCGTGGCGTACTGGTCCGAGTGATGCATGCTGATTTGGTGGTAACCAGAGTACACATCCAAGAAGATGAGAAGCTCGTGCCCGGAAGTAGCGTACACCAGCTGGTCGATGCACGGTAGCGGGAAGTTGTCTTTGGGCATCGCTTTGTTGAGATCTTTGTAGTCCACACATACGCGCCATTTGCCATTGGATTTGCGTACGAGGACCACATTGTAAATCCACCTCGGGTACTAGGCTTCCCGGAGAAGCCCAATTGCTCGGCTTGTGACGACGTGATCATGGATCACGCCCTGCCATTCTCGGTTGACTGGTCACCACCTCTGTTGCACTAGTGGAAGCCTCAGATCCAGGTTGAGATGGTGGGTTATCACCTCGGGAGGGATGCCGGGTAGCTCGTCATCTGACCACGCGAATACGTCCAAGTTGGCAAAGAGGAAGGCCTTGTAGCGTTGTTGTTCGGCTTCCGGCAAAAGTGCACCAATATAAAGGACGTGCTCGGGGTCGTCATCCACCCGTACTGGTAGTAGATCTTCGACTGGGGTTCCTCGACTGGTGGAGGGCTCGTTGGTCGATGTGGGCAGCACTTCTGGGTCCACCACAGGCCGTTTGTCTCGCAAGGAGAGAACATAGCACCGCCGTGACTCTCGTTGGCTTCCGAGCACCTCTCCGATGCTGTGCGGAGTGAGGAACTTAATCTTCTGGTGTAAAGAAGAGGGTACTGCTCGGATGCAGCCGATCAGGCCTCTACCGAGGATGGCGTGTTAGGAACGGATGGGTGGAAGGATCAGATCTAGAAGGGGGGGGGGTTGAATAGATCTAATGCCAATTAACGCGGAAGCTTAAGCAATTAAAAATTACTTCTAATCAGAGATCAAATCACCCAAATAAATTACTAATCTGAAGTGTGATTTGGGTGTGTGAGCAAATCAATTAGTAGTGTGAACGAAATCCCTATGCATGCATCTAGCCGGATACAAAGGCAAACCACAATTCAATCCAATGTACAGAGGATTTTTAGGTGGTTCGGAAATCACCTCCAGTGACTCCTACGTCCACCCCTCACACATTGAGGCCACACTACTCAAAAACCTTGAGTACAACTCACACAGGAGCACGACGACTCGAAACACCCTTGAGCATGACGACTCAAGTAACACCTGGAGCACGACGACTCCAAACTGAGCACGACGGCTCAAACAACAACCGGAGTACGACAACTCCAAATTGAGCACGACGGCTCAAACCACACAGTAAGTGCGACGACTCACAAACCTGAGCTCGACGGCTCAGAGTACAAAAGCTAGATCAAACACAAAAGAGATCAGATCCTCTAGCAATGATCTGATTCAAGACATTTTCGTACATAGAAATTTGTACAGAACTTCATGCACAAATCTCATTGACGAACTAAGGAAGAGCAAACTCTGATATGAAGCAAATAGATGTAGAAAGAGTGTTCTTCGATGAAGAGGCCTTGCAGACGCTTCAATTGAGGAGCCTTGATGGAAATCGATGAAGATTCTCCTCACTTGGCGATACTCTGCTTTGATGGCATCTGAAATGCCAGAAACCTTTCTTCTCCTGAGCCTCTTCAGTTGGATCTGCTCCCTTGCCTTGCACAGCAACCTTCTCTCCAGGGATTTCCCTTGATTCCCTTGTCCTTCCTCTTGAAAGGATGGCTTGTAGCTTCTGGAGATGGAGACAGATCTGGAGAGCCCCTTTGGCTGCCAAAAGGCTTCTTCTGGAAGTGTATGAGCTCTCTTTTTTGGGGTATAAGGAACATGGGTATTTATAGCCCCATATGTCCATAAAGTGCCTTGGGGTGCATGGGCACGGAAACCTAGGTCAAATCCCCTAAATCCCAAGCAGCCACGTGTCCAGGAAAAGCTTTAAGTCACAGAGTTTCCGGAGTGTGTCGATCTGCCCATAGGGTGTGTCGACACACTATCCCAGACTGGCAAATCAATTCCCTGGGAGAGGTCTCTAGTGTCGACCTGAGATGATCTCATGTCGACCTGCTGTCCTAGACAGCAAAACAGTTCTTCTGGGAAAGCCATCTAGTGTCGACATGATTCCATTTGGTGTCGACCTGAGATAAAAGCCTGTTAGCATATTTCTCTGGGATCTGTCACTAGTGTCGACCTGCCTGGTCTAGTGTCGACACTAGTTGAGCTTTTCTTCACATTTCTGCCTTTGCTCTGAGCCATTGTGTCGACACCATTGATGGTTGTGTCGACACTGCTTTGCAAGAAAATGTTTGTCCCTGAGAAAATAACACATAAATCATTAGTTAAATATATTGTCATGAATATAAATGATAAATGTGCTTGGAAACATGTTTTTTGAATATTGGTAATTCAGGTGATGTATTTCACATGTTCCAATTTATTTTATGCATTAAAGTCACAACTTGTCATCATTAAACTTACAACATGTCATCATTAAAATCATAATATCTCATCATTAAAATCACAATATGTCATCATCAATATCACAATATGTCATCATCAAAATCAAGGTATGAGTGATGTTCATTGGATATCATTAAATTACAACTTTAGGAAGTTCCAAAACACACTCAACACAACAATCTCCCCCTTTTTGATGATGACAAAACATATGCACAATCTCTCAATATCTTGACTCCCTTGACTGCAATAATTCCCCCTTTGACCATATACTTCTCCTTTAAAGAACTTTCTCCCCCTTTGAAGGCCTTTTCTCCCCCTTTTTGGAAAGCCCTTTTCTCCCCCTTTTTGATGTGCCTTTTTCTCCCCCTTTTTGACAGCATCAAAAGGATAGATAAGAAAGAGAAACAAAGATTGTAGGAGATCAAGAAGTGAAATGTAGGGAATAAATGGTCAGAGGCATTCAAAATGAGTGAGGCAAAGTGATATTATCAGTTGAGAGAAATTATTGTGTTTTTGTTATTGTGCAACAAAGTTTAATCACAAAGACACACTCAACACAAAGAATAGCAAATTACAATAATCTGAATGTGGTTAAAATAATGATGCACTTGTGAAATAAAGTGACCTATATGAGTGAGCAGAAGTATTTAACAAGGACGTTAGGAGCTTTAAGTTTAACACAATGTAAAATAATAGGTCTAAACACAGTAAACATGAACTTAATTAAGGTCTTAAGCTTTTCTATCCTGTCTTTTTAATTTTCCTTCAATTTTCACTAGGAAAGAATACAAGAATAAATTAGTTAAATCTCACTTTTCAGTGCAAGAAATCACATTGATCAGATGCAAGACCTCCTGATTACTCAGTGGTTTAACTTTCATTATCTTATACAGAGTTGAAAATTTTGATTTCTACTTTTTGACGCGAAACAAATCACTTGTCAGGTGAAATGGCCCGGTTACTCAGTGGTTCAAGCATTTGCATTGCTCTGTTTGTATCTTTCCAGATTGATCATTTTTCTTTTGACATTTTACAGGAATATTTTTGCTTTGACCAGAAAAGTCATGACTATGAATTTAGGAAAATTATTCTTAACATGTGGTAAAGATAAATCTTAAACATACATATGTGAAATACTAAAGCCACTCATGTGCCTATAATAGTGTTTTGCAAATCATTTTAAAAATATTCAGTATTATGATTGCTTAACCTTGAAATGATACTAAATCTTTGAAATTAAACTAAATGCACAATGAGTTTAGTTTCAATGTCTTAATTCTCTCATAAGAAAATAGCACAAGGTCTCAAAAATTCTGATGAATTTGGGTTCAAGATAGACAAGTAAGGTCAAGAGATATGACAATGACTCCCCCTCAACAATTGCATATAAGACTCTTGATACTTGGCGGAGAAATATACTCACGCATAGTGAAAGTGTCCAGACAAGCCTGACTTGTCTTTCTTCAAATCACCATTTGATATACCAAGAATGTCAATTCAATGTGAGAGTGAGGAATTTATGAGAAGAATATTTGTCAACAAACTGAATGAGAGTTGATGATGAATCAGATATGACAGAATATTTCTCCAGCAAATTTCTCCAGCATTTCACTCAAAGATTCTTTCGAATTCACTCCCCCATAAGATATGCATGATATGAAATGATCATTTAAGCAATTCAGACATGTTCATTCTAAGCAATTTGCACAGAAAGAGTATGAACATGATCAAACATATATCAACAGACAATTTATTGAAGGAGAAGAATTTTGCAAAGACTCAAAATAAAGTTTTTGAGATTTTCATTTTGCTTGATGACCTTTATGCAGAAAAGACTATTGATACTTGGCGGAGAATTTTTCTCACGCATGATGATAGTTTCCAGACAAGCCTAACTTGTCCTTTCACATTTCACCATTTGATATACCACATAGTCACTGCAAAAAGGGTCAATTATACTTTATTTTTAGCATGAAATTCATTGCATTTATTGAAAAACATTTTTGCACTTTTTAAATTTACTCCCCCTTAATATGTGCATGGAATGAAAAAGTTAGCAAGCAATTCACACATGATTATGAGCACAATTAGCTTTAAGCATAACATGACTTTTGGTACTTGGCGGAGTATTTTACTCACGCATAATGATAGTTTCCAAACAAGCAGAACTTGTTTTTCCACATGTCATCATTTGATATACCAAGAGGTCAAAGCAGTTAGTATGCACACAAACTCATGAGAACAGTTAAGCATGCATGATAACACAAACATGATTCCAATTGTTATGACACAAAGTTCATTGTTGGGAGTAGCATTGAAACACATTTCTCATTTTTCAGATAGAAATTAAACATTTGTTTCAATTCAGGCAATTCAAAATTGAAATAATAAAGAAGTTTTACCTGAATGATTTTCATTTCTTTTTCAAAGATTTTACCTGTGTTCTCCAATCATTTCTAGTCTTGCACAGCCAATATCTTGAATCCATTTACAGTGTATGGCTGCAAGACTTCTCAGCTTGCTGATCAAGCTGGTTTTGGGACCCACACTTGCTTGGGTCCTGCAATGAAATCAATGTTAGATTGCAACAAAGATTTCTGAATCCAAAATGTTTTTAATTTTTGTATAGATGCATTTCTTTCATTGATAGAACTATGAGCAAATTAGTTCCAAATTTTCTTTTTGCCTTGATCAATGCATCTATGTTTTCATGAAGTTTTCTATTTTTTGGATTTTTAATATGAGCAGAAACAAAATGATTTTGTGCAACATTTCTATGCCTATACACATGGAATTTCTGAACATCTTCAGTATGAACATGATGTTTATTCCTATGTGTATGAGCATGTGCATTAGACTGGAATTTCTGAGCATGCACAATAAAATCATTTATGTACCAACAGTCCCTAGAAATATGACCAATTTTATGACAATGAAAGCATTGGACTGATTTGGCATGTTTATTGAAATTTTGATTTCTATTCCAGCAATGTTTGGCAAGATGACCAGGTTTATTACAGTGAAAGAAAATGAGAGCATTTTTTACCTGGTACTTACCTTGGCATGTGTGCATTTGCTGGAATCTCCTTTTTATGTGAGAAGGCTTACCATGAGGGGAAGGAGGTACCTTTTGGTGGCTCTTGGCATGATGTGAATTTGGAACTTGCCTTGGACCTTTTTGAACTGATGGAGAAGGTAGATGAATCTTCTTGACAGTGGCATTCTCCTTTTTCTCTTTCTGTTTCTGAACAAGAACTTTCACTAGTTTTCCATTAGAGATATCAGGGTTCTTGTTCACAGCAGATTTCACAAATGTTATTGTGCTTTTCTTTTCATTTTTCTTAGTTTTAACAGAAGCAAGACTTGTGTTCTTCAATTCATTTTGAATCTTCTGTTTTTCAGCTTTTAATGCAACAACTTCTTTTTCTGAAGTTTGAAGCTTGTTTAGCATGACATCCAAACCATTTTTCATCTTGTTCTTTTCATTTTCAAATTGAGCAATTTGTTTTTCCAAGTCAAAAATTTTATTACTCAAATTGCTACATTCATTCTCAATGGTCTGTCATGGAACAAGCCTTCAATCTTCCTTTTTAAGTGACAATTTTCTTCAACAAGTTGTTTGCATCTCTCATTTATTTGATGATCATGAGCCATATTAGAGATTTGTTTGTTTAATTGATCATTATCAAATTTGAAATTGTTATTGAGATCAATCAATTCTTCTTTTTCATTTTCCAGATCAATGACTTTTTTGATTTCAATAGCTCATAGTTTTCTTTCAATCCATTCAATTTAGTTTCACAGATTTGGACTTCATCTTCCAAATTCTCTTTTTCAGAATTTAATTTTTCAACTTCATTTTTCAAATTTCAATTTCTTCTGAAGGATCTTTGTCATTTTTCTGGAGCAATTCAAGTGTATTTTTCAAGTTTTCACTTTCTTTATGGCAATGTTTTAAAGTCTTTTTCAAGTCTTTATTTTTAGTGTTCAGTTGTACATTAAGACTTTGTATCTTTTCACAGAATTTAATCAATTCAGCATAAGACATGCCCTCATCTTCATCAGAATCAGAATTGAAATACACAAATGGATCTGGAGTTGATTTACCTGACCTTTTAGACCCATTTGAACTTTGTGTTCTGAAGAGGATGAAGAGTGTTCTGAACTCTTAGACTTTGCTGTGAGAGCCATAGTTTTCTGAATTCTTTTTGCTCCTTTTCTTTGTGAGTTCTTTCCATCACTTCTGTTAGCCATGAAGCATAACTCCTCATTTGCTGAACTTAAGAGTTCTCTTCATCATCCTCACTTTGGTCTTCATCTGACCAAGTTGCAATCATGGCTTTTGGCTTCTTCAATTGTTGTTCTTCTCATATTTGTCCTTTTTGATCTCAGGACACTCACCTTTCATGTGTCCTTTCTTGTTGTACCTGTAGCAATCAATATCTTCATTAGTTTTTTGATTTCTGCTATCATTACAATTTGAAGAAGAAGCATTCCTTTTATTAGAAAATATTGTTTCTTTTCATTGAATCTTTTTCTTCTTGATTTTAAAAATTTTCTGAATTGTCTAGTTATGATGTCAAGTTCATCTTCATTAAACTCAGACTCATCAGAACTTGATGTTTCTTGATTTTTCTCTTTGATTCTTGATGAAGCCTTAAGTGCTACTGGTTTAGCCTTAAGCATGTGTTCTTCATTTCTCTTCAGATTTATTTCATAAGTCATTAAAGATCCTATGAGTTCATCCAAGGAGATTTTGGATAAATCCTTAGAATCTTCAATCACTGTAGCCTTTGTGTGCCAAACAGATGATAGAGAGCGCAAAGTTTTTCTTACCAGATCAGCATCAGTGTATTCCTTACCTAATGCCTTCAGTCCATTGACAATTATCATAAACCTAGCAAACATTTCAGAAATCGATTCATCAGATTTCATCTAAACAATTCATATTCAGAAACAAGTATGTTTGGTTTGATTTCCCTAACTTGAGATGTTCCCTCATACATCAATTCAAGTTTATCCCACATTTCTTTAGCAGATTTACACATGATACTCTTGAATATTCTTTAGGGTGGACTGCACACTGAAGCATGTTCATGGCACTGTAATTAAGAGTAGCTTTCCTAATCTGCTCTCTAGTCCAATTTTCCTCATCTCCCTGATTTTCATAAGGACCCACTTCAACTATTCTCCAATTTCATAGTTTTGAGCCCTAAGAAAAACTTGCATGCGATTTTTCCAGTATGAATAATCAGACCCATCAAAATATGGTGGTCTATTAATGGAATGGCCTTCGGCTACAAATCCTCGAGAATCCATCAATTAGAATGAGATGGTGAAAGAGCAAGCAAACAATTCAAGCAATTAACACAGAGATCAAACAGAAGCAATCAAATCAGATCAGAGATAGACATTAACCCGCTTGATACCAATTGTTAGGAACGGATGTGTGGAAGGATCAGATCTAGAAGGGGGGGGGGGGGTTGAATAGATCTAATGCCAATTAACGCGGAAGCTTAAGCAATTGAAAATTACTTCTAATCAGAGATCAAATCACCCAAATAAATTACTGATCTGAAGTGTGATTTGGGTGTGTGGGCAAATCAATTAGAAGTGTGAACGAAATCCCTATGCATGCATCTAGCGAGATACAAAGGCAAACCACAATTCAAACCAATGCACAGAGGATTTTTAGGTGGTTCGGAAATCACCTCCAGTGACTCCTACGTCCACCCCTCACACAGTGAGGCCACACTACTCAAAAACCTTGAGTACAACTCACACAGGAGCACGACGACTCCAAACACCCTTGAGCACGATGACTCAAGTAACACCTGGAGCACGACGACTCCAAACTGAGCACGACGGCTCAAACAACAACCGGAGTACGACGACTCCAAATTGAGCACGACGGCTCAAACCACACAGTGAGTGCGACGACTCACAAACCTGAGCTCGACGGCTCAGAGTACAAAAGCTAGATCAAACACAAAAGAGATCAGATCCTCTAGCAATGATCTGATTCAAGACATTTTCGTACATAGAAATTTGTACAGAACTTCATGCACAAATCTCATTGACGAACTAAGGAAGAGCAAACTCTAATATGAAGCAAATAGATGTAGAAAGAGTGTTCTTCGATGAAGAGCCTTGCAGACGCTTCAATTGAGGAGCCTTGATGGAAATCGATGAAGATTCTCCTCACTTGGCGATACTCTGCTTTGATGGCATCTGAAATGCCAGAAACCTTTCTTCTCCTGAGCCTCTTCAGTTGGATCTGCTCCCTTGCCTTGCACAACAACCTTCTCTCCAGGGATTCCCCTTGATTTCCTTGTCCTTCCTCTTGAAAGGATGGCTTGTAGCTTCTGGAGATGGAGACAGATCTGGAGAGCCCCCTTTGGCCGCCAAAAGGCTTCTTCTGGAAGTGTATGAGCTCTCTTTTTTAGGGTACAAGGAACATGGGTATTTTAGCCCCATATGTCCATAAAGTGCCTTGGGGTGCATGGGCACGGAAACCTAGGTCAAATCCCCTAAATCCCAAGCAGCCACGTGTCCAGGAAAAGCTTTAAGTCACAGAGTTTTCGGAGTGTGTCGACCTGCCCATAGGGTGTGTCGACACACTGTCCCAGACTAGCAAATCAATTCCCTGGGAGAGGTCTCTAGTGTCGACCTGAGATGATCTCGTGTCGACCTGCTGTCCCAGACAGCAAAACAGTTCTTCTGGGAAAGCCATTTAGTGTCGACCTGATTCCATTTGGTGTCGACCTGAGATAAAAGCCTGTTAGCATATTTCTCTGGGATCTGTCACTAGTGTCGACCTGCCCTGGTCTAGTGTCGACACTAGTTGAGCTTTTCTTCACATTTCTGCCTTTGCTCTGAGCCATTGTGTCGACACCATTGATGGTTGTGTCGACACTGCTTTGCAAGAAAATGTTTGTCCCTGAGAAAATAACACATAAATCATTAGTTAAATATATTGTCATGAATATAAATGATAAATGTGCTTGGAAACATGCTTTTTGAATATTGGTAATTCAGGTGATGTATTTCACATGTTCCAATTTATTTTATGCATTAAAGTCACAGCTTGTCATCATTAAACTTACAACATGTCATCATTAAAATCATAATATCTCATCATTAAAATCACAATATGTCATCATCAATATCACAGTATGTCATCATCAAAATCAAGGTATGAGTGATGTTCATTGGATATCATTAAATTACAACTTTAGGAAGTTCCAAAACACACTCAACCCAACATGGCGTTGTACCCTGGCATGCTTCTGATTAGCAGGAAGTCAACCATTTTGGTTATATTTTTCGGTGATGTCCCTAGGGTGATTGGTAGATTGACCCATCCCATGGGATGCACCGAGACCCCAGAGAAGCCGAACATAGGCGATTCTACTGGAGTGAGCTGGTCAGCTTTTAAGCCCATCATGAGAAAACAGTCGTAAGCCAATACATCTTAGGCGCTTTCATTATCCACCTGTATGCGATGCACGATACAATGGTTGATGGTGGCCGTGACGACCAACGCATCAGTGTGTGGAGTCATGACTCCAACACGATCATTGTCCGAGAAGGTGATTGCCTCCTCGGAACATGCGTGTGCCGGACTGGGATAAGGGGTTGGTCGTGGCACTGTAGGCCGTTCTACCTAGTGCACCCGACGAGCATAGTCGCGTTGGCTTTGGCTGCTCTCCCCTTCTGTGCTGAATCCTCCTGTGATCATGTTGATCTTCTACGCATTTGGTTCATTGTTGATGGGCTGCACTAGGTGCATTCTCGGCATCTAGAGCGGTCTTCATTCTGGCGCACGTAACACCCTAGGTAACCGCACTTGATCATGGACTAGATCTTGTCCTTAAGTTGGCAGCATTCCGAGGTGTCGTGGCCGTGGTCGCGGTCGCGGTGAAAGCGACAGTACTTGTCCTGGTTGCGTCTACGGAGATCAGAGCGCATCCTAGGCGGCCACCGAACATATTGCTCGTCACGGATTTCGGCGAGGATCTGTTCGGGGGCAACCGTGAGGGGGTGTAGTCAGTGAAGGGGCGTGGTCGGCACGATGAGCCCCCATTGCACCGGCCCTTCTTCCGCTCTCGGTCGGAACCATTATCGGAAGGCCTCTTCTTATCTGTCTGCTCACCATGCTCTGCTAGGCCGGCTGCCAAGCTCTCCTCGCATGCGGCATGGCGCTGGGTGGTGGAGAGGAGCTCAGCCAAAGTGGCGGGCTGCTGTACTCCCAGCGTCCTCTGCAGGAAGCCATCGCGAGTGCCTTGGATAAGGGCACTGGTGGCTACTATGACTTCCAGGCGTGGGATGAGAAGAGCCTCAGTCCGGAACCGTTTGATGTAGTCCAAGAGCACTTCGCCCTTCTTCTACTGAACAGACAGAAGTGAGGCCGCTATGCGCGGCTGCGATTTTCCACTCAGGAAGTTGTCCCGGAAGGACTTCTTCCGCTGGTGGAAAGATGAGATGGATCCTGCGGGGAGGGTTTCAAACCATGCGTGCGCGATCTCCTTCAACGTGGCCAGGAAGGCTCGGCATTTGGCCATGTCTGATGCTCCGTGGAACACCATGTGCGACTCTAACCCATGGACGTGATTCGCTGAGTCGGAGGTGTCGTCGTAGTGCGCGACGGAAGGCAGGGGCAGCTTCGGGGAGACCCGGGCCTCCAAGATCTCTACGATGAACGGGGAACGAAAGTCCAGGTTATCATCTCTTGGAACTCTGCATTCTGCCTTCTGGATCATCGCGTCCATGCGACGTTCTAGGTCGACGATGCGACGGAGACGTCTGGCCAACTCCTAGTCGGAATGCACAGAGCCCTCGCGTTTGGACCCGTAAGAGTTGGCGTCAACGACGAAGCACGGAGGAGGAGGAGCCACCGCAGATAGGAGGGGTGAATTATCCTGCCGCTCTGGCATTCGGCGCGCTGACGGGGTTCTTCGCGAGCGTTGGGCCCACTCCTCGCGTTGTTCCTGTTGCGCAGACGGAGCGGGGGGTCGTCGTCACGACGACTCCGCCTGCTGTTCCGGAGGCGGGGGGATGGTCGGGGCCGACTGCCTAGCTAGTTGAGCCTGGAGGCCTTGACAAACCCCGGAGCTCTGCTATCTCTTGGGCTGTTGTCGGGGCAGCGGCAACAGGACCATTATCAGTCGCTCTGACGGGGGCGGCGTTGTCGTCGATAGGAGGGGCTTGATCACGCGAGTCTACGCGTGACTGATGAGATCACATCGCCCTGCTGCCGGGGTTCTGGTGAGAGGATCGTCCGCAAGCCATGGCAGTTGTCGTTCCATAGACTGCGACAAAAATGTGAATGTATTATCCTGTTCGGACCTGGGCCGAACAGGCCTCCACTCAGAGTAGAAGGAAAGGACAGTCGCCGGTGCGGACGATGGCCTGCAAAACCCGAAAAGGATCAGGGGGCCCGGATGAAGTACCGGGGAGAACCCTCCGATGCCTAAGTCAGGTCAGACTGTGAAAGGAGGCAGGAATGGAAGGTTCTCTGGTGTGCGTTCGCGCGTGGGCGAGTGTGTATGGGAAAGGTTGCATACCTTTGCATGGGGATTACCTGCACCTTTTATGGGCAATGGAGATGAAGGGCCTGGACACAATCTCCTTTAATGATGTTCGAAGGGATGCGTCGATCGGAGTCCCTAGGTGGGGAGTTGTCCGTTTGAGGCGCATGTTGGCCTCCTTTGTGGTTAATGCCCTTTAACCATGGGGCGCATGTCGCGCCGTCGTCATAACTGCCTTCACGAGGCAAAGGGCTACTTTGGGTCCTCTGGCCAAGAGGCGCCGAGCAGGGGCCTATTCGGTTACCGGGAAGGCTGCGCGGTGCCGGTGCTCGGAAGCAGTGTGGCGTTCGGTGATAGACCGTGGGAGGTTCAAGCAGAAGGCGCGTGGTCTGTTCGATAGACCGTGCCTAGCTTGAACATGTTGTAGGGTGTCCGGAGACGGTCCTTGGGAGCCCTTGGACGCCTGGTGGTCACAGTGTGTTCGGAAGTCTTTGACTGAACTCGAGGACGTGTGGCTTGATGACCGGCGCCCAGGTGTCTTACTGGGCCTTGATGGGCCTGCAGGCCTAGGAGGCTAAAAATGGCCTCCACAATCACAAATAATTAATTTTGTACATATCTTTTGACGGAGTTGTTGCGATCAAAGAGAGAGGGAAAAGATAAGAAATAGAAAAGATGTATAGAATGAGAATGTATTGATTCTAGAAGATGATATGGTATGAAGGACATGTTTGAAAAATAGGATAATAGTAAAAGATTATTAATAAAACCTAAACAAATAAATTTGCGAACAACATTGTTGTGAGGTATGTTGGCAAAACTCTAAGCGAGCAACAGAACAGACCCAACGTGGGGAACCTGGTGACTGCAAGGATTCTGTCAACCCGCGGCTTAGAAGCCTATATATATATATATATAATTCTTGTCACCTTTCAGTTACCAAATTAAGTTCAAGTTGGAGACCCAAAGTGCGGGCTTCGTTAGTTAATTAATTAATGGCAGCACGAACAACAAAAAGAAAGGATGGAGAAGGGCGTCCAGCGTCTTCAAGTCGTCGACAGCAACACGAGTCACGGCATCGATTATCCCACTCCACCCACCACCTCCATTCATATCAAGTCCATCGCCAGTTAACATGGGACATCTCTCTTAGGCAGACGTTTGAAAGCATATTCGGAGAGAGTGTAATTTTTTTGACGAAAGTGTTTTCGTTTTCAACGTTCACGAACGGCTTAGGTTTACCTGTAATGTCGATTTCGACGAGAGAAGAGAGATAACAGGAGGTAATATAGAAATAACTGTGGGGTCAGTTTTGAAGATTTCTTCATAAATGATGAGGTCCAACTCATTTGCATATTTACGTGAGGAGAGTTTTTGTGTTTTTTAAAAAAAATCTGCACCTTTCTCGAGACGGAAAATTGCAACCGTATTGTCACTTTATCGATTTTTTTAAATCTGTGTCAAACACTGCCATGTCTGTCAATTGTCAAACCTATTTACCCCTCTTTCTTCGATCTCCAGCTAATCTCTCCAGATTCTGCAAATGCCGAGATTAAATACCTTATTGTTATATTTAATGGAATCGTAGTTTTTGTGCTTTTTTCTTTAAAGGGACATTCTTCTAATGATAAAGTTTATTCAAATTTAACTCCATGAGAAATAACGTAGCTGGGTTACATTTAATCTTCAACTTGACCAAAGCCTCTCACACCTTATGCAAACCCAAATACTACTGCACTAGATTCAATGTTATCCCGAATTAAAGAAAAAAGAAAGACAGAGATTTGCCAATTAAATAGCTTTTCAAATTGAAGGATGAAGAACGTGGACTTTGAAGCAATTAATTTTATGAGAATATTTTCTAGATCCTCTCTTGACACCTGCACCCACTCCCATCTTTAAGAAGACGATCGCCTGTGACATGGGTTCTCGTAGACTACCACATCAATATTGTGCGAGAAATCTTTGCGACTCTCCAGAGATATATATTGATTAGAGGTAGAATTTTGACTATGTAATGAGTAAGACTTGACGCACATCTTACGGAGTATCGGATAGTGATTGATTGTCTAGTATCACACTGTGATGACATGATATTATTACAGCGTAGTGTGTTTGCACATCTCTTTCGAAAAATGTACAGTAAAATTTGCTTATATGTAATTCCATCTCATCTCAAATCTTAATATACAATTATAAAAGATCTTCCGTGCTTAAAATTGACCCAAAAATTTACAAATGCGTGAAATATCTTGAGGAGATAAATTACGACAGAAATTCCAAATGCTACTACGAAATATGGTGAAAGCATAAAGTACTCTTACACTTTACAGCGGTACCATGAGTTAGAGAGCCAGTTTTGTTTGTTCCTAATTTGCTGCCCCACCGGCGGCACCTCACACACGCACACACTTACCTGGCTGGCATGGATGCCCATCCGTCTCCCTCCGTCCCCATCTTCCTCCACATGCTTCACTGGCTCCCAAACGCCTTATCTGGGAATCAAAGGGGAATTTAATGCCTTTTTTCATGTAAAGATAATTATAGAACCCCGAAAAGGACACCCGGACATCCCCCCGCACCCTTCTTCCATATCTCATTCTCTCCCTCCTCTCTTCTCTTTTCTCGTTTCTACAATCCACTCTCACTCTATCTCTTTATTATATCTCTCTCTGTCTTCTACTTCCTTCTACGACACAAACTCTCTCTCTCTGCCCCATAGCAATCTTGACGCGGGGAAGGAGATGGAAGAGGCAAAGCCAGAGAACGCAGAGGTGTCGACGTTGCCGAGGGAAGCCAAGGAAGAAGGTATGGTACTGACGAAGCTCCCCCTGCCAGCCACCACTGCCTCCTCTCCCTGCTCCTCCCCTTCCCATGAATTCTCCTTCACTATCTCTTTCCACTCTCCCTCCGCCGCCAAATCCTCATCCACTCTCAGCAGCAGAGGCAGCGCCTTCGACCTGGCCCCCGCCGACGATATCTTCTTCCACGGGCACCTCCTCCCTCTCCAGCTCCTCTCCCGCCCCCCGGTCACCTCCTCGCCCCGCAGCTCGCTGGGCGCCCCAGCGGGTCCTCAAGAGAGAGATGGCGGGCAGAGCCACGGCGAAGCCCATGCCGACACCATCAACAGCACCAACAACACCAGCAGCAGCAGCAGCAGCGCTGCCAGCAGCAATGGAGACGCCAAGGAGAGGGGCAAGAATAAGTTCCTTTCCGCCTGTTCATGGGCAAGTGGCGCAAGGCCAGCGAGGCCGTGGAGAGGGAGGAGGAGGACGAGAAGAAGCGGAAGACCAGGGCATTCGACGCTATGAGCAGGCTGCTCCGGAGGTACGTGAGCGCGGTGGAACCCCTCTTCTCCTTCCGGAGCGGGAGAGGCCGACGCGGCGAGCCGCTGCGGCGGAGGCCGTACTCCTTTGCCGGCAATCCCACACCGGCGGCCGTGGGGAGGGCGGAAGAGTGGCGACGGCGGCGTGGGGAGCTCTCGGCGCCCGCGTCCATGCGCACTTCGCCGTCCAACAGTGGCCTCCTCGTGGCACCGGCAGGGACCGTGGGGGGCTCTTCCGAAGAGAGCACCATGGAGGAGCTGAGAAGCGCCATCGAGGCGGCCATCGCCCACTGCAAGAGCTCCATCGCCATGAAGGAAGAGAAGTGCAAGTGCTGAGTGCTGATCATCGTCTCCACTCTCTGTCTTTTCCCTTTTTTTTTTTTGAAGTTTTCTCTTCTTTCTCCTTGTCCTCCTTATTTGGCACTGTTCTACGTACCCCAACTTTGTATAAAAGAAACCTCCAAGTATAAGAAACATGTGAAGACATGGAAGAGTATGCCGACGAGGGCAAGGACTACAAGGTAAAACCTTGGTATTAATTGATTTCATTCAAATCTAATATTGGGTTGTGCCGGCGTTGGCGTTTGCGTTTGGCTTGCCGCTTTTGGAGAGAATAATGAAACTCTCAGCGTGTGTGGGAGGCCCTCAAAAAAACCCACCACCCGCCTTTCTTCCATACGTCCACATAGCATGGAGCCCAAGCAAGAATTCACATTTTATATTTACACCTTTTCAAGTTGACCTTTAAAATATTGATCACCACACATCGCAGGATGTATAGTGTTATTCAAGAAAAAAAAATGGATATGTGTTATTATCATGTGCAGTATATATCCCCACTCGAAGCGAGAATGGTAACATGATCAGAGTGTAGTTTGTTATGTTTAACATAAACTTGTAAATTATCTAACAAGTTAATTAAAACGCAACTCGTGGACAAGAGCGCTTTCTCTCTCGCGCGCGCACCCACACACACTCTTCCCCCTGTCCATTATTCGATTCCATTCCACCTTTCAGGACAGGACAAATGGGATATTTGGTGTTTTGCCAACAGGAATTTGACAAGGGACCGATCGCGTACTGCGACCGGCCACTTACCTTCTTGTTCTTATTTGCCACATTTCTGTCAGTGCGGCCTAATCATGTTATTATAACTTTACGTAGGTTTAAACCAGTGGAGAAAATTAATGAAGGACATTAATGGAAACTGTCATAATTAAAAAGGAACCTACCTCAACATATATACCCTAGGTCTGAGATGAAATGTTTTTCTGAGATTTTTGACGTGTAAAATATTCTTACAAAAAAATTGCATCTACTTGTTGATTGGAATTCACATGACAATATATATTTGGAAATGTACATCATCTGGCCTATTTTCAACGGCATCAGCAAGACAACTATTTGCATGGGAGTATGTCGGTCCAGGGTTCCATTTGCTCAAATTTATGGAAGAGAAACAAGGCGCCCTTGGGTTGATTGACTTACGTGCAGCTGCTAGAGAGACTTGAGCATTAACCTAGCCTCTTGTTGTCGCTAGCTCTTGTGTTTAACCTCAGATTAATTGAAACAGCTCGTGGAGCATCTATTCCTTCATGGTCAGTGGGCAGTAAAGTCATGCAGCTCGGTTGTTGGCGACACAGGTAATATATTTCACGTCCTGTCTACGACATAGCCGGTTTACAGCCCCTACCTCTACATCTTTAGCCATGTTGACGCTCATATTACCTGTAATATATAGATAACTCTCCTCATTGTGGTATGCCAGAAATTCTCTGACTCACTATAATAAAAAACTTAATTGGTTGCAGCGATGCATTAAGAATATTGATCGGTCCAGCACGTCTCTTTGGCTGATTATTCATTCAGGAGGATTCATGCCAAGGAGAAAACTATCCTGCAATATTCTAGTATTGACATTACTGCCACTACAAGAAATCTGAGGTATGTAGACGGCTGTAAAATTAAGCCGTCTACGTAAACTACGTTTGTAGACGGCTTTTTTTAGTCGTCTACGAATATATGATACGTAGACGTTCTTATAGCCGTCTACGTATCATATATTAGTAGACGGTTAAATGTAGACGGCCTCTTTAACCGTCTACTAATGTATGATACGTAGACGGCTATAAAAACCGTCTACGTATCATATATTCGTAGACGCTATGTAGCGTCTATATATCTTCTTTCACCATCTAATTCCCCGCCACCCATTTCCCCATCATTTCCCCGCGCCCCCATTTCCCCCTCCCCCTGCGTCCTTACGCCTGTGCCCTATTTGCCGGAGACGCCGCTGGAGACGCCGCCAGAGACACTGCCGCCTGTGCCCTATTTGCTCCATCGCCTCCTGCTGGAGACGCCGCCACCGTTCACCGTTCCCGCCCACTGGTAATCGCCCTCCCCTCTCTCTTTCTCTCTCCCTTTCTCTCTACGGTATCTCCGGCGCTCTACATCTGCCTCTTTCGATTCATCTCCCGCTCTCCTCTTCCTCACCCTCTCTGCCTTTCTCTTGTGTGTTGGGAGGGGAGGGGTGTTGCCGGCTGTGGGAGTGGGGGGGGGGGGCGGCTGTGGGCTTGGGAGGGGGGGACGACTGTGGGGGGGTGGGAGGTGGGCGGCTGTGGGAGGGGGGGGGGGGCGGCTGTGGGGTGGGGGGAGGGTGGGACGGCTGTGGGAGGGGGGGGGCGGCGTGGGGTGGGGGGAGGGTGGGACGGCTGTGGGGGGAGGGTGGGCCGGCTGTGGGGTGGGGGGAGGGTGGGCCGGCTGTGGGGTGGGTGGGGGGTGGCCGGCTGTGGGAGGGGGGCCGGCTGTGGATTTAGAAGAGAATCATATGAAAATATCTCATATCAGAAAAATCAAGTGGAGTTCGTGCTTAATATATTTTGGGTTTTAGAATCTGAACATCTAGGTTTTATGGGATTTTACGTATATTGGAGATTTGAGTCCGCAAAACCATGATTTACATCCAAATGCCAGAACCCCCCACTTTACCCTTTGCATTTAAGAAAGTGTTGATCGATCTGATGCAATAATTGTGACGAAACACGGCAACCAGTCAGCATTATTGTCTTCTTGCCGGTGATAATATCGTTGGGTTTAGTCTCATATCAGATATCCATGGGTGTCTTCCCTCTGTATCTGTGGAGGATTCCTCCAATTCAACACTTAGATTTTGTGTTCAGGTTTTCACAATGTTGATGTACGAGCATGCCTTAGTCCAATTCTGACTAACTAAAGCTATATCCTGGCCTGATGTTTAGATAGTGGAAGAATACATGAGTTGACATCCGGAACTCCCTGGAATTTGCTTATTTCTTTCCACATAACAGACTCATGATTTGCATGCCATAAATTTTAGAAAGAATTGACAAGTGAAGAGATGAGGGGCATGTTATCTTCACTTGTAAAATGAACTTAATTCAATCTTTCTACATCACTTAATACTTAGTTATCTTCACTTATCTTCACGTGTTGGCTTACTCATCTTTTATTAATATATTTTTTGTAAAATATGACGACATTTTTTATTCTCTTCAGTTATTCTGTAACACATTTTGTTCATTTTTTGACATTTTAAGTGCTTAGATTTTTGGTGGAATCCATTTGAAAGTTCTTGCAGGTTATACTTTTAGCTCATATTTTCAGGTTAATAATAAAGGTTGCTTCATCCGTGCTGAAATTGTTTAGTCTCCCAGGTCTTCCTTGGGCCTTTGGTAGTGGCGCTGACAGCAAGGTATGTTGATACTTATTTAGTTATTCCTAACTTAAAATTTCTGAATTGGTTTTCTTTACCTTGAGAAAAATTGCTTAAGATAATTATGAACCAAATCTGATCTTATGCTGTTTTGCAGGCACAAAGCGTGATTTAACAGGTTTTGCTGAAACTAGACAATGGCTCCTCAGTTTGAAACCTAACCATCGCATGAACTGGATTGACTTTGCTGTTGCTCATCATTTGAATGCCAAGTATGTCTTGTCCTGTGAGCATCTCCTTCTTGATATCCAATTGATAATTATGTCTTTTCCCATTAAAATTCCATTGGTTTTGGTGACATGGTCAATTCAAAACACATTTTGGAAAAATTACATGACTGACATCACAATTGCAGGGCAATTCTGGCATGGTTAGGGTCATGTTTTATTTTTAGTTCTGCGAGCTGAGTTTATTGAATCATCTGATCTATTGATCCTGATTTGATGTCAGGTCCTCATTTAAAGTAAAATCAACTTTTGGGCCCATCAAGCTGTATGTTTGCAGGGGGAAGGGGTATTATTACATATAATTAGACTAAACTGCATCAGATGGTCCTGTTATCCTTTCTAGATACAAAAGCTATCTTAACTTTATTATGCTTTCTAGATGTAATTTACAACTCAATTTATATCTTTCAGGTATATTAGGAGATGGAAGATGTTTGTCTCATGCTATGACATGGGGTTTGCCTCCTATCAAGCTATCTAGTACCAGTTAGAGCCTAGATGGACCGTGTCAATTTTTGTATCCAAAATGGTTTATTATCTGCAAAAAATTTTATGGTCACAATTTTGTATTGATGATGCAGTGATGCCCTACAATGCATACATATGGATGCTTGGACAGCAATGATCCTCAAACCAATTAAGAGTTCTTATTTATTTGATTTAAGTTGCCCAACTATCTTGTTTGAGTAGATTTTGGTAAAGTTCTTGCTATAACTAGCACAGATGAGTATTTCATTGGTTTTTACTGATTTTTTGTGATATTATTTAACCAGAGTTCCCTTGCTTGAACCAGCACAGATTGAGTACTTCATTGATATTTTTAGAATTTTTTACCATATTATTTGATCTGCCAAACCATCATATTAACCAGATTTTGTTGCTGTAATCAGTACATGTATTTTTAGATGTTTTACTATATTTAAGAAAGTATATAATATAACAGATTCGGATCCACATGTTTTTATATTTGTTACTGTATTTAAGAAAACATATAACGTAGCAGGATCTCCACATGTTATTTTGAATTCAGATCCGAAATGTAGCTCAAATCTGAATCTGAGCCATCTTTTGAATTCGGATCCAGATTCGGATCTATAAAAATCCGATCCGGATCTGACCCGTTTACAGGGCTAGATGTAGACATGTTGCCATGTTATAATGTTATAATGTATTCTTTGATAAAATCAGAACTCCTTCTGTATTCATCATACCGTTCATCGGGTATAGATATATACTGCACACATGACATAAGGACAATCGTGGTCAGCAATTATAAAGCCAGCTATGTAAAAGCCAGCTGAAAATTCATGATAATGATATTAGGAACCCACCAAGACACGATCCGATCGTACTTTTGAGTACTTGGTAGTTGGCGATAATCACACAGCAGGAAGGTCACACAGTCCTGGAAAAAAAAACAGACCTCAAGTCCAGCTTCTTTTGTTTTTTTTTTTGGATGTTTAAATAATGATTGGATTGTTATAGTTTGTGAAATATTTTGTATTTGGATGTTTATGATATGTGTTTTCAGATAATTGTGTGTGCATGATTAGCAAAAGAATGATTTCTAACAGGAGAAAATCACAAAATTTAATAATATTTTTTTTAAAAAAAATAATACATATGTAGACGGCTCTTTAAAGCGTCTACTAAAAGTGTTTATGTAGACGGTTTAGAACCGTCTACATAACATTTTGTAGACCGCTTATAAAGCCGTGTATAAAACATTTATGTAGACGTTCCCCAGAACCGTCTACATAAACACTTTTAGTAGACGGCTTTAATGAGCCGTCTACATATGTTTGTAGACGACTCTTTTGTTGACGGCTTAATAACGGCTGTGCAGCCGTCTACAAAAGCTTTTGTAGACGGTTTGTGTATTTTGTAGACGGCTTAAAGCCGTCTACGTATCATCTTCTCCAGTAGTGTGCACAGCAGCTAGGCCCTAAAGTTAAAGTTGTAAGGTGGGCTCTTCCACTTTTTGGCCGTCTCAAACTTAACGCCGATGGGGCCTCGAAAGAAAATCCTGGACCTTCAGGAGATGAAGGTGCACTAGGTGATAGGACTGTTCATTTCTCGGTTCAACCCGAAAAATCGAATTAAACCGAACCAAAATGTTCAGTTCGGTTTGGTTCAACTAATTAAATTTCGGGATAATTGACCGAATCGAACCAATTTAGTGTTAAATAGTTTGGTTCGGTTTTTCCTTACTAAAAATTGAGCCGGACCGATTGAACCGAAATAACCCTAAAAATCCTTAATCTTGTCGCGCAGCCCTTCTCCCTCCCTGTTCGGTCTCTACTCTTTGTTGCGCAGCGGAGTGTCGGAGCCCCTGCCCTTCAGCCTCTCCCATCGCCCAGAGCAGGCAAGCCTTTTCGGCGTGGGTGGTCATCGCCGCCCATGCAGTCTTCGAACATGGCGTCTTCGTCGTCTTCATCTTCGTCGACGTCTTCAACATCTTCATCATCTTCCTCGTCTTCGTCGGCGTCTTTGGCGTATCCAGTTGAAGATTTCGGAACACAGAGACTTAGTGGTAGAGTCGAATATTGGTTGTGTCAGTCTCAAATCTAAACATGGATCTTGATCTTGATCTCCGGTAAATCCCCCATCCCCAACTCCACCCCCACAACCGTCAAACCAGTTACTCTATCCATCTTACGTTGTGCACAATATTCAATAACATTTTTATAGAATCATAATCCTCCCACTGAGAAGAAAATAGCCTCCAATTATGCAGATGGCTTAGAAGGAAACATGCTCAAACAAGCGTTACAGTACACAGGCAAAGTGTTACGGGGATGTTCCATGGTTGCCCAGTTACAAAGTTCCCTAAGATACCTAATTTCCTCTCCTCCCCAAAAATCAAGCCTCTCTATCCCACACACTCTCTCTCACCAAAGAGCTCAGCACAATAACCAAAGCTAACATTTTTACTTTCCTGGGCTATTTCTTCTTCCTCTCTGCCTGCTTACGTTCATCTCTGGGAGGCATCCACTAGGCACATGTTCTAGCTCAAACCCAATATTCTTCAGATCATCTTATAAGCAGTTTCTATTTATTTTATTTTTATTGTATTAAGAAGAGTAAGATGCAGCATCCCACTCTTTTGTTTATGTTTCTCTTTGAGCTTTGATAAGTTGAGAGAACTTGACCATTAGAAGTGAAATGGGTCCTACTTACATTGAACAGAGGCGAGGCTCTCCATTAAGTTCTTCATGCCCATCTGATTGGCTTCCCCTTTTTGGGGAGCATGCATGTATAAACTATTTTTCATTTTTAATTTTTGAGGGCAATCATTTGTGAGCAATATTTGCTGTTAAATATGCAATGTGTTAATTATGATATGTGACTACGCGTTCCCAGGGTACACTTCCTTAACAACGTACGGCCCTTCCCAGTTTGCTTGCAATTTTGGCCTAGGACCTCTAGGTTTTATGAAAATTCACTTCAAAACCATGACTTCTTCTTGGAATTTGTGTTCAATCACTTTCTTTTAAAAAGATCTGAGAGTCTATTTTGATATGAAAGTACATGATCGGCCGTGGCTAGATGTCGTTCGTCTAGGAGTTCCAGCTGCGTAAGTAACGCCTCTCGACGTTCGTCGGGATTAAGTCTTTTGTCCAGCTGAACTCTTAGCGAGGGAATGAGGATCTCATGTGGGCATACGGCCTCCATCCCGTATGTAAGTGAAAAGGGAGTTTGCCTAGTGGGCGTGCCGACGGAGGTACAATAGGCCCACAGAGCCTCAATCAATTTTCAGGCCAATCAGCGAACTTATGAGACTCACAAGTTTTCTTTAAAATTTCAAAAGTGTTTTGTTCGTAGCTTCGGCTTGGCCGTTGCCCTGCGGATAATACGGAGATAAATGATGCGAGGAAATATTGAATTTCTTACATAGGTCTTGAAGCTCTTGTGAGATGAACTGGGGTCCATTGTCAGTGACGAAGCCGCTTGGTACTCCGAACCGCAAGATGATATTCTTCATGATGAATCTGCACACGGTCGAGCCTTTGATTTCTGCAAATGCCTCTGCTTCGGCCCACTTGGTGAAGTACTCAGCAGCAGTAAGGATGAAAGATTTCTGTTTTACTTGAGCATTAGGATCACCAAGAGGTCCAATGATATCAAAGGCCCACATGGAGAAAGGCCAAGGAGAAGATAGTGGATGCAAAGAAGACGATGGAGCATGAATCTTATCGGCATGGAGCTGGCACTTGACACACCTACGTACGTAGATAGCACAGTCTTCTTCTAAGGTCGGCCAGTAGTAGCCCTGCCTAAGGATCTTCTTAGCCAATATTTGGCTATTGACATGCCCTCCACATTCACTGGAGTGGGCTCCTTCCACCACCTTCCGAGCTTCTTCATCTTGCAAACATCTGAGGAGCATTTCGTTCAGAGCGCATCTATACAACACTTCTCCAACAATGGTATATCTTAACGCAGCTCTACGGATGGCTCTCCTATCCTCAGCTTCGGCTTCTTCTGGGAAAGTACTGTCTTTGCAGTACTGCTCAATTTCGTGGTACCATGGCCTTTCTTCCTCCATCATTTCTCCTAGCTCTACCAACAACACTTCCTTCACTCTCTTCTCTTTGCCTTCAAGACTAAAGAGCTCCTAAGGTTATTGAACCAAGGGTCCTGAGTGGAGGGAGCTTCTAATCTTTGAACAGTAATTGTCTCAGCACTGCGGCTGAGAGGGAAAGAGAGAGATGAGGCCAGGGATGCCAAGACATCGGCCAGGATATTCTGAGAGCGAGGGGTGTGAATGTAGAAGAGTTTGCGGAATTGGTTGGCTAGGAGCGTGACCAGATCTTGATAAGGCTTGAGCTTGGGGTCACAAGTGTGATAGGAAGAAAGGACCTGCCAGAGAATAGGTTGAGAGTCTCCTATGATCTTGAGATGGCGCGCGCCTAAGAGATAGGAAAGCTTTAGACCAGCTAGGAGAGCCTCATATTTCGGAGACTTATTGGTGGAAAGGAACTGGAGTTGATATGCAAGTGGAATGGTAATCCCTTCTGGGGTGAGCAAGACAACACCTATGCCTCGTCCCCTATAATTGAGAGCCCCATCAAAGTGGAGCGACCAGAAGGGATCGCGAGAGATGAGTGACAGGTTTCATCGGGAAATCCTCTTGAACCGTGTCACTGTGAGGAAGAGGGAGGTGAGCAAGGTGCTCAGCAATGACATACCCTTTTATAGCCTTATGGACTACAAAGGTGATATCGAATTGAGGCAAGAAGCTCTGCCAACGCGCCAATCTGTCGGAGAGGACTGGCTTCTACAGGAGATACCTAATAGGATCCATTCTAGAAATCAAACTCACCCTATGGGCTAGAAGGTAGTGCTTCAATTTCTGCACTACCCATACTAGCGCTGTACATGTTTTCTCCATTGTGGTGAGTTTGAGCTCGGAAGGAATGAAGAGCCTAGATAGGTAATAGATTGCCCTTTCTTTCCCCGAATCATCATGTTGCACAAGGACAACTCCTAGGGAGTCCTCAATAGTCGACAGATATAGGATTAAGGGTTTACCAGGGACAGGCACCTGCAGCACGAGCGGATTCATGAGATAACTCTTGAGCTCATCAAAGGCTTCTTGGCACTTGGCGTTCCATT
This sequence comes from Colocasia esculenta, assembly GCA_014218235.1. NCBI lineage: Eukaryota > Viridiplantae > Streptophyta > Magnoliopsida > Alismatales > Araceae > Colocasia > Colocasia esculenta. The sequence goes on from CM024758.1 coordinate 74,627,007, forward strand.
CAAATTTGGCTCCTCCTTTCAACAGTTCATAGAAAGGCCGGCATCTTTGGGAGTGCTAAGATATGAATCTCCTTATGAACTGAAGTCGACCGATCAAACCTCGAAGCTCAGATATGTTCTTAGGAGGAGGCATTTCATTTATGGCCTTGGCCTTGTGTGGGTCTATTTGAATCCCCTGTTTACTGACTATGAAACCTAGCAATTTGCTTGAAGAAACCCCAAACACGCACTTCTATGGATTCATCTTCAATTGATATTCTTGTGCGCGGCGGAACACTTGTCAAGCACCGAGGAATGTTCCCTTCGATTCCGAGACTTCACCACAATATCATCCACGTAAACCTCAACATCAATATGAATCATATCGTGGAAGATAGCTAACATCGCCTTTTGATAATTGGCGCCGACATTCTTCAATCCAAACGGCATGACCACATAGCAATAAGTTCCCCAGGGCATGGTGAAGGAGGTTTTCTCTTGTCCTCCGGGGCTAGACGAATTTGATTATATCCTTAGTATCCATCCATGAACGATAGAGTTTCATACCCAACAGTGTTATCAATCAACACATCCAAATGAGGTAAAGGGAAATCATCCTTTGGACATGACTTATTCAAGTCCCGGAAGTCTATGCAAATTTGCACTCTTCCATCCTTCTTCATTACTGGGACTATGTTCGCCACCCACAACGGATAGAGGACTACACGGATGAACTTAGCTTTGTGTAGTTTGTCAATCTCCTCTTTCATCTTCAAAGCAATGTAGGGGAGGAATCGTCTCAATTTTTGTTTAACGGCAACCGCCCCTGGCTTCAATATTAACCTATGCTCCACCAATTCGGGGTCGATCCAGGCATGTCGTCATACGAGCAAGCAAAAGAATCTTTGAACTCCCTTAGCATTTCTATGAGCACCTCTTCTTCCTCAGGAGGGAGTTTGGAAGCTATAGTTAGGAGCCTGGGATCTTCTTCAGTTCCAAGGTTTACCTCTTTGGTGGGTTCGTCCACTGTCGATGTGGGTTCATCAAATCTTCTCATGCCACTTGCATACATGTCGGCAGCATCCTCTATCTCACCATCTTATTCATCCGCTGGGTCTTCCTTATCTAAGATTTCATACTCCAAACCCATCGTCTAGCCCTTCCTCTTCGTGCTGAGCTTCTATGTTTAGAATCACAGCTTCCTGGATGAACTCTTCAATAGCTAGAAGAGCGCCACACCTTTGCACCAGATCCATCAAATATCTATTAGGTATGCCACTACCCTTTATTTTCCTAGACGGGGACGGGGACTTGCTAGATCCTACCCATAAATCTAAACTAGGGTTGATATTTACAGGAGGCTCTGGAGAAGTGTCCAGAGGTTTATTTGAAGGTAAAGAAACAGGCGCGGCTGGGCCGCGGGAATCCTTCGATGGGTCTTGAGGTGGAGGCGGGCCACCCGAGCTCAGGGTGCTTGCAGCAGAGTTGGGGTGCAGGGGAATAGAAGGCCCCTTACCCAGATCACCCAAAATGACCATGGCGATTGGTGGGGCGAAGATCGCGGCTCAAGCAGAAGGAAGGGAAAGGCGGGGATTGCCGCCAAGGAGGAGGAGAGAGTGACAAGGATCTCCGTCAAGGAAATGAAGGAGTGTGCGGGTGACAGGGATCGCCGTCGAAAGCAAAGGAACATCGGGACAGGGATCGCCGTCCGAGTGCTGAGAACGGGGGTGACGGGGATCGCCGTCAAGCAAAGGGGATTGCAACAGGAAGTGATGGGGATCGCCGCCAGGAGTTGGTGTCGAAGTGGGGAATTGGTGCTTGGAAGGAGAGGAAGGACGGGGATCACCGTCCAACGAAGGAGGAAGGGGGAAAGACGGGGATCGCCGTCCGAAGAAGAGGGAGAGAAGACGGGGATCGCCGTCCGATGGTTGGGGGGATTGAAGGAGGAAGCACATCAATTTTTTTTTATTTTTTTTGATATATTAAACTAAGGAAAGAAATAAACAATCCTACATGCGGAGGCGTCGGGAAAAGGACAAAACCGAGCCATTAAAGAAAATAGTGAAAAGGGACGAAGAAACGGTTAACGCTTTGAGAGCGTCAGGGGAGAATTGGAGGATAAGGGGAGGAGAAGAAGGGATGAAGGAGAAATTATAAACAAGGATGGAAGATACAAAATGACTAGAAGGCTGGGAATACCCTGGCCAGAACTCCTTTGTTGGGTTGATGGGGTTTATGATTTCAAAATCCTCACCAGGTCCAAGCAACTGTCGCTTGGTGGTGGCTGCTAATACTGACTGTTCCATTGCTGGAGACTGTGAAATGTGTCCTTGTTGAACAAACGACTGACTGCCAAGACAAGTCTTCAAGGTCTTGTTCCTCTGCCTCTGCTACCAGAGACTACACGGTGTTGTCTTCCTTGAACAAAAACTGACGGCTGAGACTAAGTCTTCCAGATCTAGTTCTTCTGCCCTGTTTCTTCTGGCTTCCTCTTTGCTGGGCCGCTAGGCCTCCAAAGTTGATATGGGGACAATAGTGCTTTTATCATGATAGTACTATAGCCTGGCTGCACGGGCCTCTGACAAAATGATCATATAGAGTCCAGGTGTAAGGCCTCAAATTTTGTTGCATTATTGTATTGCATGTAAATAATTCATGTTGTGTATGTACGTATGTAAATATCTACGTAAGTACTAGTTAGTATACTATTGCATGCATGTGTATAAATTAGAGGTAAAATAATGTATGAATGGTATGATGGTAGTATGTACGTAATAGTAACATACGGTACATATATAGATGTAAGTTGTGCATGGTTTCTGCATGTTTTGGAGTTCTGGCCGAAGGCCAGCTTGGCGTCAATATCAATGGACGTTTGTGTTGTGTAGGCGTCAACCTATGGACGCCAACACTAAGTCCAGCGTCCAGCGATGTGGACGTTATTTCTCTGACCTGCATGCGTTGCAGAGCTGGATTTCTGGGAGCAAGCTAGATCACCCATTGGGGAGCTGTCTCCAACGAACTGAAGGCTCACATCAACCCTGCGGGAATGGGAGAGGCCTCTCTCCTATATCTGAACCCTTTGCAACCAGAAAACCTCTCTGACTCTTTGCAAAGAGGAGAGAAAACCCTAGCTCGGAGCTGTGCAAAGACTGAACTTTGGAGGCTTCAGTCCGTAGATCCAAGGCTTCATCCGGCCATCTACTACGATTGGGAGATAGCTGGAGCATCAGGGAAGGCTTCCCCGACCTCGCTTTGGTGTCTACGTCAGTCAAGAACCCGGAGGAAGGGTCTTTGGAAGCTTCTTGGGACTGCCCAAGGAGAGCTTCTCCGACCATTTAGATCAGTCTGGAGTATTTTTCAGAGGCAAGTAACACTCACACTCCGTCCATGTAGATGTCAAGTAGGGTTTTATAAATTTTATGTATTTTTCCTCGTGTCCTAGATCCCCCTTTCACCTTTGCATTTGGAGTTCGGTCTGTGCTTCTGCACAGACAGGAACTTGGCGTCAATGCCCTTGACGCCGAGATCCCTGGTATGCGTCCAGCGATCTGGCCGTCCACTCCTAGAACGGCCAGAGACCGCCGCCAAGTTCGTCTGGACAGAACAGTGAACTGTTCTGCCCTTCTATATGATTAATTTCGACGTGTTTTGCGATGAGGATATAATGTAACTCTTATATGCTATGTATACTAGCTAATGTGATGAATGGGAGAATGAATGAACATTTATTTTGTGGGTGGTTGAATTTATTCGTCTATCTAATGTGTATGCGAAATAAATGGCAATGTATATGCACCAAAATCCTAATGATCCGTCGCAAAGATTTGTTGCCCAAATTTGTTAGACCATGTATGTATGATTCTGTCTGTGTTCTGAGTTTCTGACATTTTTTCCCCATGCTTGTATGGTTATTGAAATTTCTGTTTTGGGGAAATAGAAATCATGCGTAGGTCATGTTAAATTTCCAGTAAATTGCGTGTTGCTCGGTAAATTCGAGAATAAATTCTGAGACCCTGTGCATGCTAGGGTGCAGACAGTGAGCTGTTAAAGTTGCGATTATGTTCAACTCCATGTAATTTGCATTATGAATAATAATGTGAAATCGATGTTAAATTTTCTGTAACTTCATTTTGAGTCAGAAAAATCTAAAAATTTCATGTGGGATCATAAGCCTGAGATCAGCATGTGGTTAAATTTTCGAGTTATTTGGACAACTATATAGTGAAATATGAATTTTTCTATGCGAGAAATGTGACAAGAAAAATGCATGCTAATGTGGGAATAATGTGATATGTGTGTGTAATCTGATTTATGCAAACTCTGACCTGTAATCCCTATTAACTGTAGAATCATGTTAGGAAAAAAACGGAGCGCTTGTGTGGAGTGAGAAAATGAATAAGAGGCAAGTGACATGTGTAAAGATATGTGTTAAAAAATCGGTAAATGTGTAAATTGTGCCAAGTGTGATACTGCTTCCATAGAGGCTGTGGAACCGTACCATGGAAAAGTCCCCATGGGAAGGTTCAATGTGTTGTGATCCTAAGGGCATTAGGATGAAATCCTAGAGGTGGACAAGTACCACTGGTTAGGGTGGAGACTTGTTCTCCCGGTCTGCGCAGTCCAAGAGTCGTCGCTGTATTGCCTAGGTGACATGTATGTGTATGTGATGTGATGTGTCCTTCTTATGGTGGTTTGGGCTATGTGTCACGGCACAAATGTGTAAAATGTGAATGTGATTGTGATCATGTGCAAATTTTGTAGTGTGAACAATGTGTAAATGTGAATGTGTAAATGTGCAATGTGTAAAGAGTGAAGTATGTGAATTAAAAATTGTGTAAAAATGTGAAACCAAAATGTGAGGATGTGAAATTAAAATCCAAGATATGATGATCTGAAATCATGTTAGAACAGCAATATAAATGTGGTTATGATCATGTTCTATATGTGTACAATGCGTAGAATCCATGCTAGGGACAATCCTTACTTATGTGTAAACCATTCCATGTATGTTTACTCTCACGTTGTGATTTGAATGAGAATGTAGCTTTCATGTGTTAGATTGTAAAGTATTAAACCATGTCAAAATAGCAAGCTTAAAGCATGTAAAATGGTTATGTGCATGTGTAAGAATGAGTAGTAACCATGTTAGCAAGGTTTTCTTTCATGTATGTAAGCTAATCATGCTAAATTGCTTTCATGTTTTAGTTTGATTGAAAGTAGACTTTAGTGTGTTGGGATGACTAGAGAGCATGTGATAGGAGATCTTAATTTAGGAAATCTGAAACCATGAATCATGTGTTTCATTAGTAGAATTACCATGATATGTTGTTAAATTCAATGACAAGTATGCTACACGATTGTGTCTTGTGAATATGTATGTAAAACCTGCTATGACATGTGCATGTATGGTATGTGTAGAGTTATTTGCTGAGTCTTTTAGACTCATTACTTGCTTCGACGTACAGGTGTAGTAGGTGACCACCTTTGGAGGAGACCGTGGAAAGCGACTCCGAGCGCGGAGAGTAGCTAGTTTGGTGGAGCTTAGTTGTGACATTTGAATGTATGTAATTGAACATTGTATTAGCACTATCATGGAAAGAAATGTTTAAGTGTGGACAATTATGTATTTGATTTTCAGCAATATAATTATGTGGACTTTAGTTCTTTAAATGTTATCAAATCATGTATGTTAAATGTGGATGATGAATGAAATGAAGACAGTGGTTCTTTTACTCCGCTACTCTGTTCTTATATTCACGTGTATCTCAGCTGAATGTTATTGTTGGGTAAATGTCCCACTGTGGCAACGTTCACTATATCGACGGGGTTGGTATAACCGTACCAATATAATGAGGGTCGCTACAGAGATTGGTATCAGAGCGACCGGATGAGATTGCACATGAATATACATAAGTCATCATCTTCATTACATGCTAAGTCTACATAGGAATGTCCACATGTGTAGAATTGATTAATAATGAGTGAAAAATAGATAAGAAAATGGTTAGGAAATAAATTAAAATACCTCTAATGGTGGATGAATTTATTACAGCCATGGCTTCGAGAGGTAGGCGTGGCGGAGCGCCGGCCCGTGAGGACGAGCCGAGATGTGACGAGCGGGCGATGCAACAGGCCCGGCACCGCAAGGTCCTGTACTTCCCCCACCGCCGCATGTGGATTATGGAGTATTCATGCAAGGTCTGGTGCAAGCCATGCAGACGCAGGCTCATACCCAGGCAGCACTCCAGGCACAGTTGGAGGCTCAGGTTAGACTAATTAAATGATTAATAGTCTGTTTTATTTAAATTACGCAATATTGTGTTGATGGTGAATTGCTTGTTGGGTACTGTAGCAGGCTCAAGTACCAGCTCAGGACCATGGTGGACCTTCTACCATGGAAAGATTCAAGAGGATGCTACCACCCTCTTTTAAGGGGGAGAGCGATCCATTGCTAGCTGAAAGCTGGATGAGGGAGATTGAAAAGATCTTTCGAGCTGTCAGGTGTGCAGATGAGGATAAGGTCACATTAGCCACCTACATGCTACAGGTATGCTTTAGTTTATATGCTTGTATATTTTGTTAAGTAGATTTGTTTAGATGGTGCTTATGAGCGGAGTACTGCAAGAAAGAGCTGATGTATGGTGGGCTTTATTGCTGCGTACTCGATTTGAGGACGGAGCTATTGATGTTGCTTGGGACGAGTTCGTGGGGCTCTTCGGGCCAAGTTCGTCCCTGAGCATGTTCAAGATCGGATGGAGCAGGAGTTCCTCTCTTTGGCTCAAGGCTCCATGACCGTGCTAGAGTATGAGACAAGATTTTCTGAACTCTCTAAGTATGCACCTCATATCGTGGCAGATGAGCGCAGGAAGACAAAGAAGTTCGTGATGGGACTCAAGCCATCACTGCGGACGAGACTCGTGGCGTTTGACCACCGCACTTTGGACGAGGCCCTTAGTGCTGCTTGTAGGCAGGACGGCGAGATGGAGCAATACCTTGAAGAGAAGAAGGCTTCGCAGAAGAGACCTGCAGCTACGTTCCAGCGACAGGATAAGAAGAAAGCGGTATACCAGACCCAGCAGCGATCAGTGGCAGTCAGCAGTTCTCAGGTACCTTCTGTACGTTCCCCTGGTGTGAAGAAAGAGTGTCCCCACTGTGGGAAGACACATGGTGGTAGCGAATGTTGGATGATTACGGGAAAGTGCTTGAAGTGTGGAAGCAGCGACCACAAGATCAAGGATTGCCCAAGACTTCAGCAGGGAGTCTAGCGCGGAGCGCCAGCCCCAGCAGTAGCGACAGCAGCGCCAGCTACAGGAAGACCAGGAAGGCCTCGAGCCCCAGCTTGAGTGTTTGCTTTAGCTCACGAGGACGCCGAGCAGCAGAGCATGTCACCGAAGGTACGGTTTTACTTCTAGGTGTGCACGCTCGGGTTTTGTTTGATACGGGTGCTACTCACTCGTTCATTTCTGAGCGGTTCGCTAGGCAGCTAGCCCTAGAGGCAGGTATAGAGTCTGAGGATTTAGAGGTCCCTTTGTCTGTGCACCCCTGTGGGTACGTATCGACTAGGAAGTGCATTTCGTCGCTACCTGTGTGCATTGAGGATAGAGTCCTAGAAGGGTGTTTCTTCTTGCTAAAGATGAAGGACTATGATGCTATTCTTGGTCTGGATTGGCTAGAGGAGCACTATGCGTTAGTGGATTGTCGTCGGAAAAGGATTGTTTTCCGCATTCCTGGTGAGGATGAGTTCTCTCACCCTTGCCAAGGAACTTGGCGGGAAAGTTAGTCATCTCTGCCATGAAGGCGATGCGCATGGTAAACAAGGGTTGTGACGATTTCTTGCCAGCGTGGTGTTAGTACCAGAGGCTGATGAGTCACCTACTCTTGCGGAGATTGAGGTAGTGCAGGATTTTCCAGATGTCTTCTGATGACTTGTCTGGATTGCCACCGGATAGAGAGATAGAGTTTACCATAGAGTTGCTTTCGGGCACCTCTCCTATCTCAAAGGCCCCATATCGGATGGCACCTGCGGAGTTAGCCGAATTAAGGAAGCAGTTGCAAGAGTTACTTGATAAGGGATTTATTCGCCCTAGTGTTTCCCCTTGGGGCGCACCTGTATTATTCGTCAAGAAGAAAGACGGGTCACTTAGGTTATGCATCGACTACAGAAAGCTGAACCAAGTGACTGTAAAGAACAGGTATCCCTTGCCTCGTATTGATGATTTGTTTGACCAGTTGCGAGATGCATCAGTCTTTTCTAAGATTGATCTGCGATCTGGTTATCATCAGTTGAGGATTCGGAGTGAGGATGTGTCTAAGACGGCGTTTAGAACCCGTTATGGACATTATGAGTTTTTGGTCCTTCCTTTCGGATTGACCAATGCCCCTGCAGCGTTCATGGATCTCATGAACAGGGTGTTTAGGCCTTATTTAGATAGCTTTGTCGTAGTGTTTATTGATGATGTGCTGGTCTACTCTCCGGACGAGGCCACACACCGTCAGCATTTGAGGGTAGTGTTAGAGGTTCTTCGTGAGCACAAGCTGTATGCTAAGTTCAGCAAGTGCGATTTTTGGTTGCGCGAGGTTCATTTCCTCGGGCATGTTATCTCCGATACTGGTGTAGCAGTTGATCCAGCAAAGGTCCAGGCAGTTACGGATTGGGAGATTCCTCAGACCCCTTCAGAGATTCGTAGTTTTATTGGTTTGGCTGGTTACTATCGGCGATTCATTGAGGGATTTTCATCCATCGCCGCCCCTTTGACTCAGCTCACCAGAAAGGGAGTGAAGTTTGGTTGGTCCGAGAAGTGTGAGAGAAGTTTTCAATTGCTGAAGACTAAGCTCACGTCAGCCCCGGTGTTAGTCTTACCGAGCGGTGTAGAGGGTTTTGCTATCTACACGGATGCGTCTCGGATTGGTCTAGGCTGTGTGCTAATGCAGCAAGAAAGGGTAGTGGCTTATGCTTCTCGTCAGTTGAAGGAGCATGAGAAGAACTATCCGACTCATGACTTGGAGCTCGCAGTAGTGGTCCATGCACTAAAGATCTGGAGGCACTATCTTTATGGTGTCCGATTTGAGGTGTTTACCGACCACAAGAGCTTGAAGTATCTTTTTTCCCAAAAGGAATTAAACATGAGGCAGAGGAGATGGATTGAGTTCTTGAAGGACTATGACTTCGACCTTCAGTATCACCCTGGGAAGGCAAATGTCGTAGCGGATGCTCTGAGTAGAAGGAGGCCATCCCTCCAGCAGGATTGGATAATGTTGGAAGATGCGGCTTGCGCATTGACTGAGTTAGAGCCATCGCTATGCCAGGCTTTTGTAGCTCAGTTATCCCTTAGGTCCTCAGTTTTGGATGAGGTGATCGAGCAACAGGAAGCCGACCCTAGACTCTCAGAGTTAGTGGGCAAGGCAGGCATTGCTCGTGATGAGGACGGTGTGATTAGATTCCATCACCGTGTTTGTGTCCCTGATTTAGTAGATGTCCGTGAGCGTGTTAGCAGAGGCTCATAGATCGTGATTCTCTATTCATCCGGGTAACACTAAGATGTATCAGGATCTGAAGAGATCATTTTGGTGGTCCGGTATGAAGAAGGATGTAGCGGATTTGTGTCTAGGTTTGGTGTGTTAGCAAGTAAAGGCCGAGCGACAGCGACCATCCGGCCTTACGCAAAGGATGGAGATCCCAGTGTGGAAGTGGGAAGCTGTCACTATGGACTTTGTTTCGGGTTTGCCTCGATCTAGAAGGGGCAATGACTCAATTTGGGTAGTTGTAGATCGATTCTCGAAGACTGCTCATTTCTTGCCATGAAGAAGAAGCAGTCAGTAGAGAGTTTAGCTAGATTGTATGTTAGTAGTGTCATTAGATTGCATGGTGTGCCGAATTCGATCATTTCGGATCGAGATCCGAGATTCACTTAGAGGTTATGGAAGGGTCTTTAGGATGCTTTAGGTTCGGAGCTGAAGCTCAGTTCGGCGTTTCATCCCTAGACTGATGGACAGTCTGAGAGGACTATCCAGACGCTCGAGGATATGTTGAGGGCGTGTTCTGGATTGGAAGGATGATTGGGAGCGTCATTTACCTCTTGTGGAGTTCGCATACAACAACAGCTTTCATGCGAGTATTGGCATGGCTCCATTCGAGCGTTGTATGGTAGGCCCTGCAGATCTCCTTTATGTTGGGAGGAGACTGGGGATAGGCAGCTGATCGGTCTGGAGTTAGTTCAGGAAACTTCGGATAGATCCATCTTATCAAGAAGAGGCTTATTGCGGCTCAGGATAGGCAGAAGAGTTATGCCGACAACAGGAGAAAAGATTTGGAGTTCGAGGTTGGCGATCATGTCTTCTTGAAGATATCGCCTACTCGAGGAGTCGTCAGATTTGGCAGGCATAGTAAGTTGAGCCCTAGGTTCATTGGCCCATATGAGATTCTCAGACGTTTTGCAACGACCCACTTCCACCCGGTACGGTTATACCAACCCACATCGGATGAGAGCAAGCCGCTACAGGGGAGAATACCCCAACAAGTAACAAAAGAGCTGAGATATACACAAATAGAATTAAATAAATGCAACGGAACTTAAATAAATCTTATTCCATCAACTTTTAAATCCACATACCACAGTCGCATAGTTCAACAAAAGATAACATAAGTGCAAAATGTTCCAAATACATAGCCGACTCCAAGTACATTCGAATCAAAACTAAAATTTCAATTGTAGCTTTACATACTATGAAAGGTAAATTACAAGTCTTCAATCCTTAGTCCAATTCTACTTCAAATCTTGCTAGCTTCTCCGCTACAATTTCCTGAAATGTTTAGCAAGAATGAGTCTACGCAATAGACTCAGCAAGTAACTTAAGATTCAATACATACATATTTTCTAACAATTTAACACAATAGAATTCAGCAATTAAATCTTACATGCTTATGCCATAACAAGTTATTTCACATGAAATGTATTAAACGACTATCTAACACTGTAAAACTATAATCTAAACAAGATTTCTAATAATATGGTGTCATTATCATAAGTACAAATACACATTCACATACCTTCACACTTTATCACATCATTGTAAAACTCGTAACTAAGTCATGGAAAACATATACAAGATAGGTTGCACTCCTAGCATGATTTCTAACTCACTTGGCATGCAATCATAACAGTTACTTCACATTTAGCTTGCTGATTTATATAAAGTCTATGACATCATATTACCTTGCATAGGGATCACTTGTAACTATCCAAAATGATACTAAACACATGTGCATCCAATCATTCAAATTCCATGAAATGAAAGCATATACTACATTTTGGTACTAATAGTAACATCACTTTTAGCAATTGACAAGTTATACATAAACACATACACACACACATTTGTACACATCAATAAACAATTTATCAATCAACACTATTGTCATTTACACTATACTATTTTCTCATTACACATAATCATATGATGAACCTTGGCTTTCACATACACTCACTTTGTTCTATCACACAATACTCATAACAATTTGCCATTAATTCCTCTTTCACTTTCACACACTTCTTATCACTTCACTTTTGCACATAAATGTGCCACATTTACACATATCTTGCACATACCTTGTGCTATTGAACACTTGTCATTTTCACATCACACTTATGTGTTTCCACTTAATGCCAAGACACAGCCCAAACCACCATTAGATGTCTCATAACACACACTTGGTCACATTCGCTTACTTAATCACCGGCGCAGTGATAAGTCTCAGTCTCTGCAGAAACCGGGGAAACGGGGACGCCCTTCCCACCATTACCAGTGGAACTTGTCCACCTCCAGGATTTTACAAAACCCTTTGCCAGGGTGTACACTTTATCAAGACCCTTTTCCTAGGGTGTAACACTTTGAGCTTTCCCGTAGGGCACCACCACCGTACAGCTCCAAGCACCTAAGGTGGCAGTGTCTATGGGCATATTGTTTATCGTGTCACATAATCGTTTACACACACATACCACTTGTTCTCTCACGTCTCACGCACACACACTCATGCAAATTAACACACACATAAGTCCTCATTTACTGATTTTAACTTCACTGCTGCAACTACCAAATAATCATAATACAGATATAACTATACTGAAATCTACTAAATCACATCAAGTCAAAATTTTCATGCTCACATAGTCATTTTTCTCATAAAAATACATAACAATACTCACTATCATCAGAATAATATGAGATTTTAACCACAGACAATTGTAAGGTTATAATCGTGCATACAAATTTTCAGATTTTTCTGAGTCAATATTACGTTTACAGAAATTAAAACATTCTGTTTCATGCTATTCATAATTCACTTTAACATGGAACATAACACGAACCTCAGATTTAACCATTCACAACCCTAATCCTAACATAATCATCATCACAGAAATTTCCTTTGATTTATTTGCACAGCACACAATTTAATGTAAATTTTACAACATTATGCATGTCTTTCATTCTAAACAGAAATTTCAGTAAATCCCACAGTCATGGAAAAATTCTCTCAAAATTCAGGGCATGGACTGATACATATACACATGGTATAGAAAAATCTAGGGCATTAAATTCTCAGGAATTAGGTAGACAGTAGATGAACATGCATAATCCATCTTTTCAACATGTATTCAATAATCAAAAGAATTCATGTCATCCACACAAAAAAAAAGCAGAAATTTCACACACACAACCACATTACTATTTTACATAGCATATAGGATTTACACTATATCCTCATGGCGAAAACATATCGAAAATAATCATCTACCAGGAAGAACAGCTCACTGTTCTATCCTGAAGAACCTGGCGGCAGCCTCTGGCCGTTCAAGAGTTTTGACGGCACGATCGCTGGACGCTATGGAGATCTTGGCGTCAAGGGTATGACGCCAAGTTCCTGTCTGTGCAAAATCACAGACCGAACCCCAAATACTCAGTGAAAAGGAGGGTCCAGGACGCGATTTAAAATCCACAAAAATACGGGACCTAGGGAACAGTATGGGATTGAGATCTATGGGTTACTTGCCTCTCAATTAAATCTACAAGATCGGAATAAGCTGATGAAGCCCTTCTCGGCCTTGCCAAAAAGGTGATCGGAAACTCATCTTCGATCCTCTTCTCCTGTCGATGTAGATGGCACCTCGGGGCTGGAATCTCTTCTTGGATGTATTGGCTGTCTCCCCAGACGGCTGGTCTCCTTGGTTCCAGTCCTCCACTCAGACTATTACTCCTTTAGCTCTTAAGTCTTCAGCTTTCTCTGCTCGGTCCAAGGGTTCACCAAATGTCAAAGCTTCCTCCTCGATCTAGGCTGGGTATTTCATAGGTTTAGGGTCTGGGGATGCTTCGGGGTTGGTCTTGTACTACGCTCCCATCTCATGGATCTCTCAGAAGGTCTCCCAATCGCCGGATTAAGGCTTGGGAAGATCAGGTTTTCCTCTAGTTTTCTCACAGTTAGGGCTTTCCTGCCAGAGACAAAAGCAATCCCTCCAGCTGCTGAGGGGTGTGTTTCTATATAGATCTGGCTTGGGGCATGCGTGAGCAGGGTGAGAGAGTGGGGACGTGGAGACATCCCAACCAGTGAGTTTGCTTGCCCCGGAAATTCGGTCTGCAACGCACAGAAAATTAGGGATATTGGCGTCCACATCCATGGACGGCTACCTTGGGGTTGGCGTCAGCGATATGGCGCTTACATATAATGGGCGTCCATCCATGTTGACGCCAAGACATTCTTCTGCCAGAACTTAAAATCATGCAGAACCATGCTTAATCCACACATATAAGGCACATGAAACCATGTGGTATAGTGTATACACCATTACACCGGGTAACCATCCAATAGTTAATATTAATCCTATACATACATACATAGGCAATCAAGATATAATAATACGCACATAAATATCTACACACGCATCAAACATCTAAGGTATAACATGTATCTTACTACACTTATGAAATCAATAACATTTATACCTAGACATGCCCATGCATACATAGGCACACTTAGGATAAGATGTACGTCGGTACCTACGATGCGTACATGAGGTTTATAGAATTACATATACACTAATAAAATACACTATCATACTTGCACTTGATATATATATATATATAATATACATGCAAGTACAAGGTACAATGTACACATTGACTACACCGTGCAAATGAACAACGTTTACAACCAAATATACTCATGCATACCTAATTATACCAAGGTGGTTACATATGTAAAATTAAGTACACAATTATCACATGCATATGATAATCTACATACGTACATACACATATGCACTTCATATATTCGCACACAATATTCATGAAATGGGCAATATAAGGTATACTTCATATTTTAGATAGCACCTGCATAGTATTTAAATAGATACTTTATGCTCAAAATTAGCCAATTACTTATCTTTACAATAATAGCATACATCCTCGTATATACCCATGCAAAATTTATATCTATAATATGTACCATTTTCATGCACGCCCTTTGTGCAAGAACAAGTAAACAACATATTCATAAAATATAAGCGGGAACAGAAAATTCGGGGCCTTACACGTTTGGGCAGCGTGGCGTATAAGCTAGCCTTACTCCCAGCGTTGGCTAGTGTTCATCCCATTTTCCACGTTTCGATGCTTAGGAAGTATGTCCGAGATCCGTCTCATGTGATTAGTCATGAGCCAGTGGAGATTCAGCCAGATCTTTCGTATGTCGAGCAACCAGTAGCTATTCTTGACCGGAAGGTTCAGCATCTCCGGAACAAGAGTATTGCGTCAGTGAAGTTCTCTGGCAGAACTTCTCACGAGAGGAGGCTACTTGGGAGCTTGAGGATGCGATGAAGAAGAAGTATCCCCTTTGTTTGAGTAGTGTCGTTCTAACTTCGAGGACGAAGTTTCTTTAAGGGGGAGAGGGTGTAAGTCCCTCGAATATTATTGCATTATTGTATTGCATGTAAATAATTCATGTTGTGTATGTACGTATGTAAATATCTACTAAGTACTAGTTAGTATACTATTGCATGCATGTGTATAAATTAGAGGTTAATAATGTATGAATGGTATGATGGTAGTACGTACGTAATAGTAACATATGGTACATATATAGATGTGTTGTGCTGGTTTTGCATGTTTTGGAGTTCTGGCCGAAGGCCAGCTTGGCGTCAATATCAATGGACGTTTGTGTTGTGTAGGCGTCAACCTATGGACGCCAACACTAAGTCCAGCGTCCAGCGATGTGGACATTAATTTCTCTGACCTGCATGCGTTGCAGAGCTGGATTCCGGGAGCAAGCTAGCTCACCCATTGGGGAGCTGTCTCCAACGGACTGAAAGGGCTCACATCAACCCTGCGGGAATGGAGAGGCCTCTCTCCTATATCTGAACCCCTTTGCAACCAGAAAAACCTCTCTGACTCTTTGCAAAGAGGAGAGAAAACCCTAGCTCGGAGCTGTGCAAAGACTGAACTTTGGAGGCTTCAGTCCGGCGATCCAAGGCTTCATCCGGCCATCTACTACGACTGGGAGATAGCTGGAGCATCAGGGAAGGCTTCCCCGACCTCGCTTTGGTGTCTACGTCAGTCAAGAACCCGGAGGAAGGTGTCTTTGGACGCTTCTTGGGACTGCCCAAGGAGAGCTTCTCCGACCATTTAGATCCATCTGGAGTATTTTCAGAGGCAAGTAACACTCACACTCCGTCCATGTAGATGTCAAGTAGGGTTTTATAAATTTTATGTATTTTTCCTCGTGTCCTAGATCCCCTTTTCACCTTTGCATTTGGAGTTCGGTCTGTGTTTCTGCACAGACAGGAACTTGGCGTCAATGCCCTTGACGCCGAGATCCCTGGTATGCGTCAAGCGATCTGGCCGTCCACTCCTAGAACGGCCAGAGACCGCCGCCAAGTTCGTCTGGACAGAACAGTGAACTGTTCTGCCCTTCTATATGATTAATTTTGACGTGTTTTGCGATGAGGATATAATGTAACTCTTATATGCTATGTATACTAGCTAATGTGATGAATGGAGAATGAATGAACATTTATTTTATGGGTGGTTGAATTTTATTCGTCTATCTAATGTGTATGCGAAATAAATGGCAATGTATATGCACCAAAATCCTAATGATCTGTGGCAAAGATTTGTTGCCCAAATTTGTTAGACCATGTATGTATGATTCTGTCTGTGTTCTGAGTTTCTGACATTTTTTCCCCATGCTTGTATGGTTATTGAAATTTCTGTTTTGGGGAAATAGAAATCATGCGTAGGTCATGTTAAATTTCCAGTAAATTGCGTGTTGCTCGGTAAATTCAGGAATAAATTCCGAGACCCTGTGCATGCTAGGGTGCAGACAGTGAGATGTTAAAGTTGCGATTATGTTCAACTCCATGTTAATTTGCATTATGAATAATAATGTGAAATCGATGTTAAATTTTCTGTAACTTCATTTTGAGTTAGAAAAATCTGAAAATTTTCATGTGGGATCATAAACCTGAGATCAGTATGTGGTTAAAGTTTTGAGTTATTTGGACAACTATATAGTGAAATATGAATTTTTCTATGCGAGAAATGGACAAGAAAAATGCATGCTAATGTGGGAATAATGTGATATGTGTGTGTAATCTGATTTTTGCAAACTCTGAACCTGTAATCCCTGTTAACTATAGAATCATGTTAGGAAAAAAACAGAGCGCTTGTGTGAGTGAGAAAATGAATAAAAGGCAAGTGACATGTGTAAAGATATGTGTTAAAAATCGGTAAATGTGTAAATTGTGCCAAGTGTGATACTGCTTCCATAGAGGGCTGTGGAACCGTACCATGGAAAAGTCCCCATGGGAAGGTTCAATGTGTTGTGATCCTAAGGGCATTAGGATGAAATCCTGGAAGTGGACAAGTACCACTGGTTAGGTGGAGACTTGTTCTCCCGGTCTGCGCAGTCCAAGAGTCGTCGCTGTATTGCCTAGGTGACGTCTATGTGTATGTGATGTGATGTGTGTCCTCTTATGGTGGTTTGGGCTATGTGTCACGGCACAAATGTGTAAAATGTGAATGTGATTGTGATCATGTGCAAATTTTGTAGTGTGAACAATGTGTAAATGTGAATGTGTAAATATGCAATGTGTAAAGAGTGAAGTATGTGAATTAAAAATTGTGTAAAAATGTGAAACCAAAATGTGAGGATGTGAAATTGAAATCCAAGATATGATGATCTGAAATCATGTTAGAACAGCAATATAAATGGTTTATGATCATGTTCTATATGTGTACAATGCGTAGAATCCATGCTAGGGACAATCCTTACTTATGTGTAAACCATTCCATGTATGTTTACTCTCACGTTGTGATTTGAATGAGAATGTAGCTTTCATGTGTTAGATTGTAAAGTGTTAAACCATGTCAAAACAGCAAGCTTAAAGCATGTAAAATGGTTATGTGCATGTGTAAGAATGAGTAGTAACCATGTTAGCAAGGTTTTCTTTCATGTATGTAAGCTAATCATGCTAAATTGCTTTCATGTTTTAGCTTGATTGAAAGTAGCACTTTAGTGTGTTGGAATGATTAGAGAGCATGTGATAGGAGATCTTAATTTAGGAAATCTGAAAGCATGAATCATGTGTTTCATTAGTAGAATTACCATGATAGGTTGTTAAATTCAATGACAAGCATGCTACACGATTGTGTCTTGTGAATATGTATGTAAAACCTGCTATGACATGTGCATGTATGGTATGTGTAGAGTTATTTGCTGATTCTTTTAGACTCATTACTTGCTTCGGCGTACAAGTGTAGTAGGTGACACACCTTTGGAGGAGACCGTGGAAAGCGACTCCGGGCGCGGAGAGTAGCTAGTTTGGTGGAGCTTAGTTGTGACATTTTGGCATTTTGATGTATGTAATTGAACATTTGTATTAGCACTATCATGGAAAGAAATGTTTAAGTGTGGACAATTATGTATTTGATTTTCAGAAATATAATTATGTGAACTTTAGTTCTTTAAATGTTATCGAATCATGTATGTTAAATGTGGATGATGAATGAAATGAAGACAGTGGTTCTTTTACTTCCGCTACTCTGTTCTTATATTCACTTGTATCTCAGCTGAATGTTATTGTTGGGTAAATGTCCCACTGTGGCAACGTTCACTATATCGACGTGGGATGGTATAACCGTACCGATATAATGAGGGTCGCTACAACAGGTAAGGGACTCTTGGTCTGAGTTCGATGTAGATGAATGTGCTCCCCACTGCTTAAAACCCTCTTGGTATCCAAGCCCCCGCTTTGTGAATTTCTTGGGATCATTGATAATATGAGTCCTCCCCTGAAGGTGAGCACCAAGACCCTTTCCTATTTGATACCCAATTCTAACCATAATGTTCCAGCCCTTTGTGTTCGTCAATGTGCCCTTCTTAACAGCGGCCACTGGTGGGGATACAATTTGTCGGCTGCTGGAAAATGTGTAAGCCCAAGGAAAATTCACATCGAGCACTGAGATGATGGGCCTGTTCGCTTGCCAAACCGACGACATGATTTTCTCAATGGCCTCCACCGTGTGAGTAGTTGCTGCACTCTTGACCATAACTATTCGCCCTTGGAAAGGGAATTTCAAACACTGATGAGCGGTAGAAGGCACTGGCCCTAATGCTTCAATCCGAGGGCGACCTAGGATGGCTTTGAAAGTAGGGTCAATGTCTAGCACATAAAAATCCACAGTCATGACAAGTGGGCCTAATTCCGCTTGTAAAGAGATGATGCCATGGAAGGCCCGCCGGGAATTGTCATAGCCCGCTATGGTTGTAGGAGTGGGCTGCAAGCGGCGCTCGGAGATGTTGCAGGACCTTAAAGTACTCAGCGGGCACATATTTATAGAAGCTCTGATATCGACCAATCCGGCATCAACAACCACTTTGTTTATGGTCAGGGTGACACATAAAGGCATTCTCCTGGCCTCTGGGGGAGCCAGCTCACCGTCTGTAAAAGTAATGGTTGGCCCTTTGTTGACAATGGAGAGAACAGATGGCAGATTATCTAGGTTCATATCTTCGTTTACCATGACCCTTTGCAGAAAGGCTCTCAGGGCATCTTGGTGTGTCTGCGACCTTTTAATTAGCTCAAGGATGGATATCTTGGCTATAGTTTGATCCAAATGCTTCAGTATGTCATATTGGGTCCCCGGGACCGGATCTATCTCCTCAATGTCTTGTTGCTGCTGCTGGTTGTTGTAAGTTTGGGTCGGCTGACCCGGCATAGAGACGGATGCATTTGGGTACATCCGGTGGAACATCCGCCTACTCCGTAGGGCGAGGTTGTGGTGAAGGGGAGGTGAAGTGGTGTCGATGATAGAAGGGTGGCTAATAAGGGTGCTGGGGCAGGGGAGAACGGGATGTTGAGAGGTGACGGGATAACGGGCGGTATGACGGGGTTGTTGTAGAGTGGCGAGGTGAGGGTGGCAATGGTGGGCGTGGTATGTGTGGATGTGGTGGCAGTAGGCATGGTGGAAGTAGGTGTGGCGTGGGAAATAACCAAAAGCTGGCCTACTTTGTGCTCGTCGTCGTAGGCCCACGTGGCTGCTGGTGGTGGATGGTGGACGACGGGGTTAACTTGAGCGGGTGGAGGAGGTGGTGGAGCAGGTTGGGGGTTCGGAGTGGGCTGGTGTTGCGGCATAAGGTTACGAATTATGCCGAGGTCATTAACTGGCTGTTGTGGTTGGTGCGGTTGCTGCTGGAACAGTTGTTGTTGCTGGAATGGTTGTTGTTGCTGCTGGAATTGCTGCTGTTGTTGCTGTGGCTGCTGTCGCATTTGATGCTACTGCTGCTGCCTCTGACCCTATTGGTCCTTTAGTGTCTGGATCAACCTCTTCATCTCGACCCAATCAATTTGATTCTGCTCATGGAGATCATATATAATGTTCCAAAATTGGAAGCAATCTGACACATTGTGGCCCGGATGGCGATGGTACACGCAATACTTTGTTTGGTCTGCTGCCATGTTCCAATTTGGTTTCTCGGGAGGGAGCCTAAGAGCATTTAAAGACATGAGGGCCGCAAAGATATCAACAAGGGTTTCTGGAAGAGGAGGGTATTGCGCCCTCTTGGGCCCATTCGGCTTTCGAGGAGCATAGCCATTTTGGGGTGGAGGGACCTGGTTGTATTGACGTTGATCTTGCTGGGGATTTTGAGTCTGAGGAGGTTGTCTATTGTTCCATGGTGTTGCTGATTAAGGGGTGACCTACCTACCGGGCCTTGGGGGTTGTTCACTGCATCTACCTGCTCATTGGTTTGGATTCCCTCAGTGACAGGTCCCTAGGGCTTCTTGGGATAGCGGGACTTAGGGGTCTCAAACGTGGAATGGATAGGCGAGTCTTTAAGTTGAGTTTGGATGAAACGGGATTGACTATACAATTGGTGCATGGTAGTGATGTCGTTCATGGATAGGATGGCACGGTAGGTGGGTGTGGCATTGGAAATCAACAACTTGACTTTCTCTTCTTCCGGCATGGGGCATCAGACCTTAGCAGCCAGGGCATGCACCTATCGGCGTAGACAACAAACTCGTCATCAGGCTTCATTTTCTCGGCCACTAGATCAACAAAAGAATACTCGAGTCCGACCCGATCCTGAAACTGCTGTAAGAACCTTTCTTGGACAATGCAAAAATCTTCGGCCTCCTCGGCGGGCAAAGAGTAGAACCACTCGAGGGCGTCATGAGATGGTGGTCGTACTTGTGCAGTGCAGATTCATACACAAATCTTTCAAATGTACATAAGGGTCTCCTACCCCAGAATAACGCCGGTACACAGGAAGTTCTGATTGAGGTGGGACGTGGTGTGGTGAGCAGGAATGAGAGAGCTAGATCGCTCCCCGGAGTAGGACATTTCGCGGGAAAGGGGAGCCGGCTCGGCCTGATAGAAGGAGGACATCGGAGGGGACTTAGGCCGAACCTCCCACGCCGGAAGGTAGCTAGGCTTGGAAAAGTGAATAGCCCGCAGACGGAGGGGTGTACGATCTGCCACAGGGGAGGGTACAAGTGGTGCTAAAATAACAGGAGCGGAGGAAGCTGCCTGTTGGGCAGAACTGTCAGTGGGAGGAGATAAGGGTCGCCTGCCTTTGGCAGCGGCCAGAAATTCACGGACTTGGTCCGGACTCAGATGAGGGAGAAGCTGATTAAATTGAAAATGTGGGTCATCCACCCCAAGAGGAGAAGGAGTGCGGGATTGACCACCAGTGGAAAGAGAGGGCTCGATGTGTCCGGAGAGGACAGCCGCGGAGGGTTGGGCTACATCCTCTAGAAGCCCAATGGGCAAAGAATCATCGGCAAGGACGCGGAAATGGTCCATGTCAAACAGGGGATTAAGATATAGTACAATAAATGGAGGGGACTGACTCGATCTACCTAACCAATGACGCATGCACCGCCCCTAAGCAATTAGGGGAGATGACACTAACCAAACAAATCCTAAACTCTATCACAAACAAGAAGGGACTGTGAGATAAGAAGGGATGCACCGAATAAGTACTCAAGTTATCATGATTAGGGCCCAAATTTTAGATTTTGCACTTAACCTTTAAATGGATTGATTAATGGAATATCACTCGGTCAAGAGGGACCCTAATAGGTATGAACTCAAGTCCTTAGGTGTAAGTAGGGGAGACACACGGCTCACACGTGGGGATGGCCCAAACTAAGGGTACAACAGGTACAACCAGCCCGGTGAACCGCAACGTGCGTACGGTCACGGGGACTTACGGAGGCCCTTGGAAGGCGGCCCTAGTCAGCCCACGAGTGCTCGCAGGTGAGAGGACCCACTCAACTAAGGAGGATAACCTAAACATCATGGATCAGTAGTGTATGCACGGGCCTAAGTACCCAAAAATGTATGGATATCTAACTAATAGCAAAACAGGGTGACTAATAGGCCTCAGACGAAGTCGTGGTGTCCAGATACGCCACGACCCTATCGCGACCGGGAACCCAGCCGCGATATCAGCAGAATGCCGAAACCTTTAGTCACACGCAAACAAAGAACACACAGACTAACCTAAAGCACAGTACAAGCATGGAATAACCAAAATAACACAGCAAGGCTCATGGATCACACATAAACTGGAACATGGATCAAAGCACTAACAAGCAATGTGTACCTGACGATGCGCCCTCCAAGCACGGCGCAAGAAGATCGTGGCACGACGACCCTCCGCGACAGGATTCGACAAAACAAACTGTAAAAGAAAAGGAAAATCCGACCCTAGCAAGATTCTAACAATCAGAAACGTGAACATACATGGCAGAATAACATGGAAGAGACATGGATGAATTCTCAGAACAGAAATAGAGTGGACAGAAGGGGAGAAGAACGTACCTCTTTTTGCGTCGGTCACCGTCGACACGACCAGATCGCGGCAACGCGATACACCGCGTTCCCAACAGAAATAGGAACATCAAAACAACACAAAAAACATACCTAACAGGTTCTAGAAAAGCATTTAAACAACAAAACATGGCAGGCAAACAGGCTAAACTCACGTGGCTAGCAATGAAGGTCCCAGCGTGATCGCCAAAAGGTGTAATCACAGGGAATGTGCAACCCCCAAGACACGCAAACATGTATTAACTATAGAAGCATGGAAACATGGATGTGATCGCCACCTAGATAGTTGCCTAATAATGATAATGAGATGGGCTAACTAAGCTAGGAAAAAGGAAAGAGGATAGAAGGACTCACTGAGATCGCGACGGGTGAGCCCACCGCGATGGGCTTGATGTCGCGACCCCGGGTAGGGCGCGTTTCTTTGTCGCGTCGCCCTCGTCTGTCGCGTCCTCTGCAGTGCAGGAGAAATGTGAGATGACCTTCTTCCTACTCCCTGGCCGGCCAGAGAACAAGAGCTGCTCGTCAGCTTCGCTTGGATGCCTGCCAAAATAATGAAAATAAGAAAGAAAACCCTGTTAGAATAAGCTTAAGTGTAGAATCTATCCTCAAATAAAAAGTAAAATGCAAGCATGGTGGGAACGGACCTGGGGGGTGCTTTTTAAACCCCTTGGGTGATGGAAAACGTGGGTGGAAAAGTGGAATGAATCCTACCTACTAAAAGGAAATAACATGCATGAAAGAAGAAATGGAGAGGGAGAGGAAGAAAGAGCCCCAAAGGGGCGACTCCCTGGTGCTTTATGACGTCCTCAGTTGATGTAGATGCTCTAAGAGTCGCCTCCTCCACTTCCAAGCCTCATAGATGAAGAAAGAGACATAGCTTGGTGAAGAGAAAAGGTGGAAATGAGAGGGAAAGAGAGGGCTGCGGGCTAAGTCCAGCTCAAAGGAAATTTCGGCAGCCCTTCGTGGTGAAAATCGAGGCTCCCCCCTTCCTGAAGGAGAGGCCTTGCTTTTATAGAGAAATGAGAGAGAATAATCCAATTTTTATGATAAATCACCTAAATAAAGGATAAATGCCATGAAATCTCATGGGTGAGAGTCCAAAGGATGCCAAAGAGCCCCACAATCCCAAGATGCGCTCAGGAGGTTGGGGGGTTGCTTGGGGATAAATGCAAAGGCCATAAGAGGATAAATAGGAGGTGGTTGCGGAGGCCAGCTCATGCGGCTGTTCTCGCGACGGGTCGTAGGGGCGTGACAGGGACTAACGCGACGGCCAAAAGGGGCGCGACAGCAAGGCCACGTGCATGGATATGCATGGGCTGTCGCGACGGCCATAGGGGGTGCGAAAAGGATTAGCGCGACGCCACGACCCGTCGCGTTAAGGAAAATCGATTATTCTCGAATTATTGGCCAATCAAATAGGAGAATAATGGAAATTCAAGGCTCAAGGACTCTTTTAAAAGATAATGGATGGGATATCATGAAAATTGGGCTGTTAATGGGCTATTAATGCGCTCAAAGCAAGGCTAGAGGCGGGCTCAAGGTGAATGACCAACTTATGGCTCACTAAGATAACAAGGAATGTGGTTCGACTTGTAGGCCAGAATCGGGTGTCTACAATCTTGTGTGCTTGTTACATGCCACACTAGTGATCACATCTTGCTCATTATATTAATTCTAGATCTTGTTCTATCATGATCACTCTATCTAGCTTGTTCAAGTGCCATGTTTAATGAGTTTTATTCGTACATGCATATCATGATCATCATGCTTACTTAGTTCTAAATTGTTAATCACTTATATCATTACCCACATATTGAGATATAAATCCCACTGGGCTAGTTTGCTCATTCCCTAAAAACCATTATAGGTGACTATGAAATCCTACGACTAGTTTGCTCATTCCCTACTTTTAACCATTCTAGGTGACTATGAAATACAAGAAGAGGAGCAAGTCGAGGATGGGAATGCATCTGAGTGATGAGCGTCCCAACACTTGAGTCTATCTATAGTTAGCTTGTCTGGAGTGTTAGATTCATGTAGTAGGTAGTGAGGAATAAATGTACTTTTCCTTTTATTGAGTGTTAGTCCTATTATACAATGTTTAAGAGATGTATTAGTTCACTATGATACAATGACATGAGATTTGAATACAATTTCATTTGAGTTCATTATTTGGGCCCTATTATGATGTTGTGTTGTTGTACATTTAGTGCGTGCTAGCTAGAGGCTTATTTGTCGACTGTTCACGTCTCGGAATATCGACTTGAATTTTCTAAATTATTATCCGCTGCGTAATTCTCGGGACGTGACACTTTTCATGTTCAGAGTTTTGTCTAAATATCGCTAGATATCAAGTTATAAGTCTTTCATGAAGGATTGTAGCATTTTTTGCATTTTCAGGTCGAACCCTAAATCGCGACAAGTCCAGACATCACATTCTGCATGGCATGAAAACGGCGTATCTGAACGTCGCGTTTATGGAAAAGGTGTCCGAGTGTCCTTTCACGATTTTGTCGTGGATCGGACCGTATCGACACCTCAAACTGTGCACTGCATGGTTTACTGTGTCATGCATGAATGCGACGTAGTAGTACGTCGCGATTCATACTGAATTCTCGCCCAAGATTTTAGCCTGTTTTTATATTTGGAGTTTGAAATTGATTGTTGAATGCGTTGGTAAAACCGTCGCGATTCAACATCATCGCGACATATCTACTTGTCGCGTTATGAACGCGACTAGTGGAACCATCGCGTTACTGTTTAGACAATCGATGTGGTAATCGATTCCCAACCGATACGGTGACGCTTTGCCCTATCGCAATTTAAACGTGACAGGTAGGTCCGTCGTGATTTAGTTATTTGTTGCAGAACCATGTTTTGACTGTGTATGGTCCGTTGAAGTGCGACGACTGAACCCGTCGCGATTTAAAGGCCGACCCGAGACTATTTTATTGAGATGTTGAGTCTACTATATGCATGTCTTTATGTCATATCATGTCATGTAGCAAGTCAATAGCCTAAAAGTGATCAACCTAAAAGAAAACTATAATAATATGAACATCTATTCTAATGTTAATGATTGATTGATTTCATCTATCATGTGATTGATATATGCTATGTCCATAATCTTACTTGTCCATAACTGAAATGTGATATATGTTAAAAGTACAGCAACCATGTGATAGATTGAATTGCATTCATGTCATGCATGTTTGTTATAAGCTTTCTGCCTTGTTTCAAACCGATGGATTGTGGATTGAGACACACTGTACACGTCACATTGCACTTATAGGTAGCCCTTTCTTGGGGGATTGGAAACTCATGGTCGGTCATTCTGTATCGGCAGTCTAGTGACATTTCTCTTAAGACCTCCGTAAATCTCCGTACTCCGTGGATTCCCTCATGGATATCGAGTTGGTTGTACCAATGAAGTACCTGGAAGATAGAATGCACTTCTCTTCTTATCATCTTCTCGTCAGAGTGATTTGATAACATTGAACTAAGCCATTAAATATAAAGATTGAACTAATGATATTAGGCCGTTATGCTGCCGAAATTAATCTGGATCATGTCCCCTTGCATTGTTCTCTATCATCATTGACATGATCTTTAGTTCATCATTGTCCATTGCTTGGAAAATCATGTTGGCCATAAATGAATGAATGGAATTACCAGAAACTATTGGAACTTTGGTTTAGAACTATGCCTATACAAATAGGGCCCAGTCTGGTCCTGGGAGGAGCACTCGAAATACTTATAAATCGCGAGAGTATATGATCCATTGAGGTGTCTAGGAATCACCTAATTGACTGCAAGATTGATCTGGGTAATCTCCACACTGTTATTGAATGATTGATTGATTGATTGAACTATTATATATGAAATGACCAAATCTATTGTACATGTCATCGTTATTGAATTCAATATGTCATTGTCCACTAAAATTCTACGGAATTCAACATGAGATATCAATTGTATATGTTATTGAATCTCCTCTACATGTCAAGTTATCATACTGTCATCTATCTCATTGATATTCATTTCGTTATACATGAGAATTGTCATGAATTGCTATTGAGCCATCATCGTACATGATATAGCTTGGATTTGTCACTATCGTTATTGTCATGAGCATTGCATGATAGTATTGCCACTATTGACATGTTAATTACGTAAAGCATGCCCGTACCATGAGATGTAAATCCTACTGGGCGCTAGTGCGCTCACACTTGCTTTCCTTAATATTTTCAGGTAATGATTATGAAGAGCTAGAGAATGATGGGACTGGGGACGAGTGATGAGTTTCTCCAGTTTACCAGTCTATGTAGCTCGTCAGCCATTGAAGTATAGAGTTCATAGAGTCTGTAATAGTTAGGTTTAATTTCTTGAAGTCTTATGTACTTGAGATACAATATTAGGCCCTGTTATTGGCCCTGATGATGTAAGGTTTTAATTAGTTGAATTGAAATGAAATAAAGGTTATTTGGCTAGCAATCTTATTGTCTCACGTCTTCTGTTATATTTAGTTGTTACTCTTAATTACTCGACTGTGATACTCACACTTGTATCGTTCACGCACTCCGATATTTATTTCCGCTACTGAATGTCGGGGTGGTGATAGTTGGTATCATAGCCTAGGCATTCCGTTAAGTTCTAGGCAAAAAGGAAATTGTGAGGCTTAGTCAAAACTAGATCCCATGTGTCGACTTGTCAAAAATCAATAGTGAGATTGGGGTAGAAACACGGGCTAAGTCATTTAGTTAGAATTAAGTTGTGACAAAGTTAACATCTAATTAACAAAATATGGTTATCTTGAAGGATTGAAATGGCCACTGCACGTGAAAGAGAGTTGCAGAGGACGATCAACACACTGACCCAGGCATTACTACAGGCTACTCAGGGTAGAGCTGAAACTCAGGGAAATCTCCATCGAAATTTTTGGAGTATGAACCCACCCAGGTTCGAGGGTAGTATTGACCCGGATGAGGCTAAGCACTAGCTCAATGAAATAGAGCGTACTTTCCACATGATGGGATGCACAGATGAGAACAAGGTTACTCTAGCTACTTATCAGCTAGAAAGAGAAGCACGTGCCTGGTGGGAGTCAATTGAGGCTACACTAGGAGATGCCCAGGCAACTTGGGCACAATTCAAGGAGTACATCAACAACAAGTACTTCTCTGATAGAGTTCAAGAGAGGAAGGCGGTGGAGTTCTCCAATTTGAAACAACAGAGTCTTTCCGTAGCTGAATACGAGGCCCAGTTCTCTAAGCTGGCTCATTATGCCCCACACTTGGTCAAAACTGAACTGCTAAAGGCCAACGATTTCTAAACTGACTCAAGCCTCTATACATCACCCAATTGGGACCAATGGATCTGCAGACATATCTAGAGATGGTTAGAAAGGCGTTACTATTTGAGGACTCACTAGCCATAGTCGAAAACATTACACTAGGAGATGCCCAGGCAACTTGGGCATAGTTCAAGGAGTACATCAACAACAAGTACTTCTATGACAGAGTTCAAGAGAGGAAGGCGGTGGAGTTCGCCAATTTGAAACAACAGAGTCTTTCCGTAGCTGAATACGAGGCCCAGTTCTCTAAGCTGGCTCGTTATGCCCCACACTTGGTCAAAATTGAACTGCTAAAGGCCAAACGATTTCTAAACGGACTCAAGCCTCTGTACATCACCCAATTGGGACCAATGGATCTGCAGACATATCTAGAGATGGTTATAAAGGCGTTACTATTTGAGGACTCACTACCCATAGCTGAAAACATTTAGAGCAGTATAGTGAACAAGGGAGCATTCAACACTACTAGAACCCCTCACTCCAACCACAATGAAAACAAGAGACCAAAAGGGGGAAATAACACAAGTAAAGATAAGAAGATCAAGGTGGAAGAGGAACCAAGCATAGAGTATTGTAAATTCTGTGATAAGTCAGGACAACGAGAGGACGCGTGCTGGAAGAAAATGGGCGCTTGCTTGCGATGTGGGAGTCACGACCACCACATTCCCAACTGCCCCATGCTAAAGGATCAGATCAAAGGGAAACAAGGAGTGTCGAAGCGTCAAGGGAATCTCAACGTCGTAATCCAAGCAGAGCTGCCTACAAGAGGAGGTATGATATGCCATCTTTGTTAAACCTTTAGATCAGTCTTATGATAATCTTCTTGTTGGTATATCAATCGTAAGTAGGTGAGATGATTGGAGATCAGACCAACCATCTCAAAAAACTTGGCTCCCAAGGATAGCTAGATGAATAGATAGAACTCTACCCGCTACAGCTGTGGTGTTTGTAGGTTATACAAAGATCTAAGGAATTAAACCAAATCAAGAAACCCAATTACTGGGTTCACTTGACTACACTTGTGAATTTGGGGACCAAATTCTTTTAAGTGGGGGAGGATGTAACACCTCAGAAATTTAGTAATTGGAAAAAACTAGAAATAAATTGAAATGATAGATTCAATATTAGTGAAATAGCAAAAAAACGTACCTGCCATTATCGTACGTATAAAAACACATTATGAAATTCCATAAAAATCATACCTTAACTCTAAATAATACTCCCTAATGACCCACGAAGAATTCGTGCAAAGGAAAATCTGATTGTCCAAGTTGAAGACATTTTGTGTCTGATTATCGTAATTAGGAATAAGTCTAAAAATCATTATCACATGTACTTAACGGGGTCTTAAATTATAATAAAATTTATGGATGGACTCCAAACAATATGTGGAGATAGCCCATAAAAGAAATTGGACCAATGGACAACTTATGACCCATGAACAAATTCAAATATGAAAATAGTAAATGAATAAAAATGTTCAAATAAAAATGTTGAATAGAAATTAAAGAAAGGTCATGGTTAAACTCCCAAGAAGTTGAATCAACCATTTAAATTATTTTGGGCCAAGACAACCCTATTTGGGCCAAAGAACAAAACCTAATGTCATAAAATCCCAAAATTTGTGACCATAAATATGCAGAAATTAGGAAAATGCAAATTAGGGCTAAAACTAGGGTAATTAGTCATGGATGGCAAGTAAATTCTTACCTAGCCATGCTAAGACCTTCCCTATTGGCATTCCTACTTCAAATGGGAAGAGAATCCATAAAACTTGGAAGGGGCCAAGCCAAAACCGCAACCACCTTTCCTAGTCTCTTTAGGATAGATTTAAATCGTAAACATACAAATAAACGACATAAGACTTGTTGGGAAGGTTTATAATCAAGTTGGGGTCGTGTGGAGGCAAGCTAGGGCACCAGAGGAGGAGGAGAATGGCCAAGAACCGAGCTTCTTCCCCGACTGTCTCTGCTGCGACCCTGTGCATCGACTTGTCTTAGATCTACACAAAGGTAGGTGGTCTCGGGCTTAACCTAAATGTTGCACATACCATTAGAAAGAGCATCAAGTCTAGTTTCATTTGCATGTATTTTCCCCAATTTTCTTTAACCATGTGAGTCATGTTAAGCATTTTCCAAGAGTCGCGCATGTTTAAGGCTTTTTGTGTTCTTACTATTTATCATGCAAATTGAGGGCGAATTGGGTCAAACCAAAATGGTAGTTTTCTCCTACAGGATGTCCTTGACACTTATCATGTTCAGAGTTTTGTCTAAATATCGCTAGATATCAAGTTATAAGTCTTTCATGAAGGATTGTAGCATTTTCTGTGTTTTCAGGCCGAACCCTAAATCGCGACAAGTCCAGACGTCGCGTTCTGCATGGCATGAATGCGATGTATCTGACCGTCGCGCTTATGGAAAAGGCGACCAAGTGTCCCGTCGTGATTCTGTCATGGACTGGACCGTACCGACACCTCAAACTGTGTGCTGCATGGTTTTCTGTGTCATGCATGAACGCGACATAGTAGTATGTCGTGATTCATACTGGTTTCCCGCCCAAGATTTTAGCTTGTTATTATATTCAGAGTTTGAAATCGATTGTTGAATGCGACGGGTTGAACCGTCGCGATTCAACATCATCGCGACATATCGACTTGTCGTGTTATGAATGCGACTAGTGGAACCGTCGCGTTACTGTTTAGACAATTGATGTGGTAATCGATTCCTGGCCGATAAGGCGACGCTTTAACCTGTCACGATTTAAACGCGACAGGTAGGTCCGTCGCGATTTGGTTATTTGTTACAGAACCGTGTTTTGACTGTGCATGGTTGTTTAAAGTGCGACGACTGAACCTGTCGCGATTTATAGGCCGACCTGATACTGTTTTATTGAGATGTTCATACTACTATATGCATGTCTTTATGTCATATCATGTCATGTAGCAAGTCAATGGCCTAAAAGTGATCAACCTACATGAAAACTATAAGAATATGAACATCTATTCTAATCTTAATGATTGATTGATTTCATCTATCATGTGATTGATATATGCTATGTCCATAATCTTACTTGTCCATAACTGAAATGTGATATATGTTAAAAGTACAACAATCATGTGATAGATTGAATTGCATTCATGTCATGCATGTTTGTTATAAGCTTTCCGCCTTGTTTCAAACCGATGGATTGTGGATTGAGACACGCTCTACATGTCACATTGCACTTATAGGTAGCCCTTTCTTGGGGGATTGGAAACTCACGGTCGGTCATTCTGTATCAGCAGTCTAGTGACCTTTCTCTTAAGACCTCCGTAAATCTCCGTACTCCGTGGATTGCCTCATGGAGACCGAGTTGGTTGTACCAATGAAGTACCAGAAAGATAGAATGCACTTCTCTTCTTATCTTCTTCTCATGAGAGTGATTTGATAACATTGAAACTTAGCCATTAAATGTAAAGATTGAACTAATGATATTAAGCCGTTATGCTGTAGAAATTAATCTGGATCATGTCCCCTTGCATTCTTCTCTATCATCATTGACATGATCTTTAGTTCATCATTGTCCATTGCTTGGAAAATCATGTTGGCCATAAATGAATGAATGGAATTACCAGAAATTATTGGAACTTCGGTTCACAACTATACCTGTGCAAATAGGGCCCAGTCTGATCTTATGAGGAGCACCCGAAATACTTATAAATCGCGAGAGTATATGATCCATTGAGGTGTCTGGCAATCACCTAATTGACTGCAAGATTGATCTGGGTAATCTCCGCACTGTTATTGAATGATTGATTGATTGAACTGTTATATGTGAAATGGCCAAATCTATTGTACATGTCATCGTTATTGAACTCAATATGTCATTGTCCACTGGAATTCTACGGAATTCAACATGAGATATCCATTGTATATGTTATTGAATTTCCTCTACATGTCAAGTGATCTTATTGTCATCTATCTCATTGATATTCATTTCGTTCTACATGAGAATTGTCATGAATTTCTACTGAGCCATCCTCGTACATGATATAGCTTGGATTTGTCACTATCGTTATTGTCATAAGAATTGCATGATAGTATTGCCAATATTAACATGTTAATTACGTAAAGCATGCCCACACCATGAGATGTAAATCCTACTAGGCTCTAGTGCACTCACACCTACTTTCCTTAATATTTTCAGGTAATGATTATGAAGAGCTTGAGAATGATGGGACTGAGGACGAGTGATGGGCTGCTCGAGTGTACCAGTCTATGTAGCTCGTCAGCCATTGAAGTATAGAGTTCATAGCGTCTGTAATAGTTAGGTTTAAATTCTTGAAGTCTTATGTACTGGAGATACAATATTGGGCTCTGTTATTGGCCCTGATGATGTAAGATTTTAAATTAGTTGAATGGAAATGAAATAAAGGTTATTTTGGCTGGCATTCTTATTGTCTCACGTCTTGTGTTATATTTAGTTGTTACTTTGAATTACTCGACTGTGATACTCACACTTTATCGTTCATGCACTCCGATATTTATTTCCGTTACTAAATGTCGGGGCATGACAGGTTAATGGCACTGCAATCTTTGAGAAATCATTTATGAATCTTTTGTAATACCCTGCTAATCCTAGAAAGCTTCTGATCTCTGTGACACTTGTCGATCTTTCCCACTTCAATACTACCTCTACCTTTGATGGATCAATAGCGATACCATCCTTGGTTACTACATGCCCCAAAAAGGATACTTCCTCTAGCCAAAATTCACACTTACTTAGCTTGGAGTACAATTTGTTATCCGTCAAAATTTGTAATGAAATCCTCAAATGTTCCTTGTGCTCTTCTTTTGTTTTTGAATAGATCAATATATCATCAATGAATACCACCACAAATTTATCAAGGTAGGGGTGATAAATACTATTTATCAGCTGCATGAAAACTGCAGGAGCATTTGTTAGTCCAAAAGGCATAACAATGAATTCATAATGCCCACACCTGCTTCAGAAGGCTATCTTATATACATCTTCTCATTTGATCCTCAATTGATGATAGCCGGATCGGAGATCTATCTTAGAGAAATATTTAGCTCCATACAGTTGATCAAATAATTCATCAATCCTTGGTAGGGGATATTTGTTCTTGATTGTTAATTGATTCAGTTGCCTGTAGTCTATGCACAACCTCATCGACCCATCCTTCTTCTTGACAAAGGGAACAGGTGCACTCCATGGTGATGTGCTTGGTCGAATAAACCCTTTCTCTAGCAGTTCCATCAGTTGCTCCTTTAATTCCTTCAATTCTGCGGGGGACATTCTATAAGGTGCCCTAGACACTTGTGCTGCTCCAGGGATCAACTCAATAGTGAAGTCGACCTCTCGCTAAAGAGGAATACTTGGCAAGTCTTCAGAAATACATCAGCGTACTCGCTGACAATAGGGATGTTCTCAATCTTGACATCCTTCTTTGTGGTGACAACTGCGGCTATAAAGGCTATACAACCTCTCCTTATCATCCTCTTTGCTTGTAGTGTAGAGATGAGGGATAGTCTTCTGCGGTTTCTATCTCCTAGTAACACTAGCTTTGGATGCTGACTAAATGTTACCCGACTTTTCTTACAGTTGACACTAGCCCCATGTTCAAACAACCAGTCTGCTCCTAGTATCACATCATTATCATTAGGTATTAACCTTAATTGAGCATAATCTTAGTTAGGTGAACTTAACCCGTGTTTTCTACCCCAATCTCACTGTTGATTTCAAACATGTTGCCATACGTGGTTTCATTTTGGTTAAGCCTAATAGTTTCCTATTTGCCCAGTACTTAAGGGAAAATCTAGGCTCTGATACCAACTGTCACGCCCTGACATTTAGCAGCGGAAAATAAACGTCGAGAGCATGAACGATAGAAGTATGAGTATCACAGTCGAGTAATTCAGAGTAACAACTAAGTATAACTTCAGACTTGAGACAATAATATTGCCGGCCAAATACTCTTTATTTCATTTCCATCAAACTAATTTAAAACCTTACATCATCAGAGCCAAACACAAGGCACAATATTGTATTTTAAATACATAAGAAATTAAAGGAAATAAACTTATATATTACAGACACTTTCAAATCTAATCTTCTTGGCTGACTAGCTATATGAAAGGGTACAGTTGAGCAGCTCATCACTCGTCCCCAGCCCCATCTCCAATTCTTCATAATCATTTTCTAAAAATATTAGGGAAAATAAGTGTGAGCGCACTAGCACCCAGTAGGATTTACATCTCATGGTGCGTGCATGCTTTACGTAATTAACATGTTAACAGGTAAGATGCTATCATGCAATACTCATGACAATAACGATAGTCACAAATCCAAGCTATAACATGTACGTGGATGGTTTAGTGACAGTTTCCATGACAATTCCCATGTAGGACGGAACGATTATCAATGAGATAGATGACAGTACGATCACTTGACATATAGAGGGATTCAATAACATATACAATGGATATCTCATGTTGAATTCTGTGGAATTCCAATAGACAATGACATATTGGTTCCAATAACGATGACATGTGTTGAGTTATGGTTATGTAAATAACCATACTCACTGACTTGATCATTGCTTTAATCTATTTTTCATGATGACATAATTCTGGTCAATCATGTTAAGCACACAACTTCAAGCAATATTGTGTTTTGATGATGACATTTTGTACACAATCTGATGTCATATTGTATATATGTGGAAGATTGTTGAGTTGTGTATTCATTTGGATAATGACTAAAAACCTTCATGTTGATGATGTCTACACACTCATACTTTGATTTTATTGATGACTACAACATTTGATTGTGTATGATGTCCAAACACTCCTACTTTGATTTTGATTTGATTTTGATGATGACATATTACACATATTACAATAATGACTAAACAACATGTTTTTGATGCTTAATATTTCATATTTTACTGATAATAACATGTTTTGATGGTTCACACTTCATATATATAGGTTCACATAATTTTGTCAAAGTTGTCTCGACACAAGTCCATTGTGTGTCAACACATCCATTGCTGTCCAGAAAATAGTCAGAAGAGAAGACGCCAGTTGTGTCGACACAGGTTCATTGTGCGTCGATACACCCTCTACATCCAGAAAACAATCTGAAGAGAAGAAGCCAGTTGTGTCGACACACAATTGATTTGTGTCGACACACATGTTAATTTCTAGAGAAATCAGCCAGTTGTGTTGACACACAATTGACTTGTGTCGACACACAGTTGACTTGTGTCAACACACTTCGACTGAAGCTCAAAAACATGAATTTTTTGAACACGTGTCAGCTTGGGAATCAAAGGATCTGACCTATATTTTTGTGCCCACACACCCCAAGGCATCACATGGACACATGGGGCTATAAATACCTATAATCCTCGTACTCCAATGGCAAGCCAGCCCATACAATTCCCAGAAAAGGTTTTTGGTGGCAAAAAGGGGTCTCTCCAGTGCCTTGCTCAATTTTTTGAAGTTGCAGACCAGTCTTTCAACATAGAGGACATGGGAAACAATGTCAAGCTCTAGAGAATGAAGTGGCGTGCTCAAGAAGGAGCAGATCTGAAGAAGTGCAGCAGCACCAGAAGAAGAAATTGCAATCCAGAAGCTACTGAAGCAGAGCAGTGCCGACAAGAAGAAGAAGAAGAAGAAGGAAAAGAAGAAGAGGAGGAGAAGTAGCAGAATTGAGGAAGAAACATTGTGGATTTGTGATCGTGCTGATTAGATCAATATTTGAAGGTATATGTCTTTCCTCACTCACACCTTTTCTCAACTCAATTCATGTATCTGTGTGTGTGTACTAATTGGAGATTAGTACGTGGAGTTTATGATCATGTGTGCTTTGTGATCTATGCTAGCTTGTGTATAGATCAAATCCGTGTGTGTGGTGTGTAGATCAGATCGAGGATAGAGGATCTGACCTTCTGTGAACTTGATCTAGCGTGTGTGTGTGTCTAAGCCTTAGTGCTCGTGTGTCTGTTGTACTCAGTTCTTTGAGTAGTGTGTGCCTCACTGTGTGAGGGGTCGATGTAGGAGTCACTGGATGTGATCTCTGAACCACCTTAAAATCCCTTGTGCACTGTGGTTTGATTTGTGGTTTGCATTGTATTGCGCTAGATGCATGCATAGGGATTTTGCCTACACACTAATTAATTTGTTCACACACATTAATCACATATTTGATACTTACACTGTTTGATAAAGTGTTTCTCACATTTTGATAAGGCACATTGCATCAGATCAGAGGGGTTTTAATTGAGTAGATTCTTTATTTCGAAGTAATTTTTAAATTGCTTAAGTTTTCACTGCAAATCTATTCAACCCCCTTCTAGGTTTGCCATTACCAAAATCCGATCCTAACAACATGTAAAATAGATTTGGCCATTTCACATATAACAGTTCAATCAATCAATCAATCATTCAATAACAATGTGGAAATTACCTAGATCAATCTTGCATTCAATTACGTGATTGCCAGACACCTCAATGGATCATATACTCATGCGATTATAAGTATTTCTGCTACTCCTCCCAGGACCAGACTAAGCCCTATTTGCAGAGGCATAGTTGTGAACCGAAGTTCCAATAGTTTTTGGTAATTCCATTCATTCATTTATGGCCAACATGATTTTCGAAGCAATGGACAATTATGAACTAAAGATCATGTCAATGATGATAGAGAACAAGGTAAGGGGACATGATCCAAATTAATTTTGGCAGCATAGCGGCTTAATATCATTAGTTCAATCTTTACATTTAGTGGCTTGGTTTCAATGTTATCAAATCACTCTCATGAGAAGTAGATAAAATAGTAGTGCAATGTATCTTCGGGGTACTTCAATGGTACAACCAACTCGGTCTCTATGAGGAAATCCAAGGAGTACGAACATTTACGGAGGTCTTAAGAGAAGGTCATTATATTGTCGATACGGAATGACCGGCCGTGAGTTTCCAATCCCCCAAGAAAGGGATGTGTAGCGACCCTCATTATACCGGTACGGTTATACCAACCCCCGTCGGTATAGCGAGCGTTGCCACAGTGGGACATTTACCCAACGATACATTCAGCTGAGATACACGTGAATATAGAACAGAGTAGCGGAAGTAAAGAACCACTGTCTTAATTCATTCATCATCCACATTTAACATACATGAAATCGCAATAACATTAAAGAGCTTAAAAGCTCACATAATTTGAATTGCTGAAAATTTAATACAGAAATGTCCACCATTATACATTCTTTCCATTGATAACGCTAATACAACGTTCAATTTACATACTATGAAAAGCAAAAGTCACAAAGTGCTCCAAGGACTAATCTCCGCGCTCGGAGTCCGTCTCCACCGTCTCCTCCAACGGTGCCACGTCACCAACTACACCTGTATGCCGTAGCAAGTAGTGAGTCTAAAGACTCAGCAAGTAACACCACTCATACCATACACGTACATGTCATAGGAGGCTCTACACACACAATTGCAAAAGACTCAACATATAACATGCTTAAACCTCGAAATGAACAATCTATCATGATAGTTCTATCAGTAAACACATGATACATGCTTTCAGATTTCCTTAACGATATGAATTTCCTAACACATGCTCTCTAATCATTCCTACTCATGAAATTCTACTTACATTTAACCAAAACATGAAAGCCATTAACATGAATTCCACGCGCACATGAGAGGGAACACAACTAGCATGGAATCTACATGTTCTTTATACATATACATAACCATTTTCACATGCTTAAGCTTGCTGGTTTTCACATGTTTTAGTAACCATAACCTACACATAAGAGCCCAATGTTATTTAAGACACAACATGTGAACAACCGAACATGGAATTGTGTACACATATTCATTATTTGCCCCTAGCATGGGTACTAGACACTTGTACATGTAAACATGATCATAACATAAGGAAGCTACTGATTTAACATGGTTTCAGATTTGTCACAGCATGGATTTCCATATCATATGTTCACATTTTGGTCTCACATTTCTTTACACAATTCCAATCACATGAGTTGCACTTTACACATACACATTACACATTGTTCACTTTCACGTTGACACATGGACACATTCACATTTACACATTCACATTCACACTTTCCATTTAGTGCCGTGACACATAGTCCAAACCACCAAGAAGGACACAAACACATCACTTCACATAGACGCCATCTAGGCA
Organism: Colocasia esculenta; assembly: GCA_014218235.1. NCBI lineage: Eukaryota > Viridiplantae > Streptophyta > Magnoliopsida > Alismatales > Araceae > Colocasia > Colocasia esculenta. The sequence goes on from CM024758.1 coordinate 74,664,955, forward strand.
ATTCAATGGCGACTCTTGGACTGCGCAGACCGGGAGAACAAGCCCACCCTAACCAGTGGTACTTGTCCACCTCCAGGATTTCCCCCTAATGCCCTTAGGGTCACTTACACATTGAACCTTCTCAGGGGGACTTTTCCCTGATACGGTTCCACTGCCCTCTGTGGACGCAATGTCACACTTGGCACATTTACATATTTACACATTTTTACCGATTTTCACATAGTTGGACACATGTCACTCTCAATTCATTTACTTTCTCACTCACATGCACATTCTCTGTTCTCCTATCATGACACTACAGATTTCAGACATTCACAAGCAAGTAATTCCATTAATCAAGTTGGGTTAAACAAGAATCAACTCATTTACAATGACATGCATCAATTTCACATTTTTCATGAAAATTTTCATAAGACACCGTGCTCCGGTCCAAATGACCTGAAATTTTAATCACAAACTAATTTCGGGTTTAGGACCCTTCATGCAATTTTTCAGATTTTTATGATTTAAAATGAATTTACAAAAATCAAACATCCATTTTTCATGCCATTCGTAATTCAAGTCAATATGGAATTATATACAAGTCACAATTCTAGCAACCTACTGTCTGAACCCTACATGTATAGAGCTACATAATTTATTCCTCAATTTGGGGGGTGATGCCTGGTTTACCAAGGATTTATCATAACTTATGCAAAATTTCTATTTCCCAAACAACACCTCCATTAATTTACACAAGCATGGCAAAATCTCAATTTTCGGAATAGGGCTGATCCATACATGCATGATCCTCACAAACTTGGGCATACAGACTAATCCTAAATCATGCAACAGTAGATTGACAAGATTAACAACTAATTATGCTTGTAATTTCATGGAACAAAATAACCTCTCTCATTCACCACCATGCACACTCATCCATCCAAACACCACATTTACTAGTATACATAGTGTATAGGGTTACCATATATCCTCATCACGGAAAAACCCATCGAAATTAATCATATAAGAAGAGAGAACATGTTTCAGTTCTGTCCTGAAGAACTTGGCGGCAGTCTCTGGCCGCTTATTCAGCGTTATCGGCATAGTCGATGGACGCCAAGCATGATCTCAGCGTCAAGGGACATTGCCGTTAATGTCGGGTCTGTGCAGAACACGGACCCGAGCTGCAAAGATGGGGTGAATGTGGGGGTCTAGGACACGAGGAAAATTTCATAAAAATTGTAGAATCGACCTAGGCACATACGGGGACGTTATGGTTAGGTTACTTGCCTCTAGGAAATTGCTCCAATGGATCTAGGGCTTGGAGAAGCTCTCCTTGGGCAGTCCCAAAAGTTGCAAAAAGGCCTCCAAGATCTCCTCCCTCCAGGTTCTTGGATGACGATGGCTCCAAGGTGCGGCCGGGGAAATCTCCTCCTCCACTCCAGCTAGCTTCTTGTCGTGGAAGAAGGCCGGATCCAGCTTCAGAGGGTCAGATTTTTGGGTGCAAAGTGGGGGTTTTTCTCAGCTTTCCTCTAGGGTTTCTTCTCTTCTTTCTCTCTTGCAAAAGAGTGAAGAGAGGGGTTGGGGAAGCAGATTCGGGTTTAGACATATGGGAGAGGCTTCTCTCCCACACATGGGGTGACAAGATGGGCTTCAGACCGTTGGGGAACATCTCCCCAATGGGTGAGATGCCTTCTTCCGGAATTTCTGGCTCTGCATCGCATGCAGGTCAGAGAAGTTGGCGTCCACATCGTTAGACGATGGGGTTAGTGTTGGCGTCCATGGGTGGACGCTGACATCACCTCGACGTCATGCTATTGACGCCTATAGGGCCTTCGGGCAGAAGTCTAAAACATGCAGAAACCATGCACCTTTTACACCTATATACATGCTATATGTATACGTTATAATGTACCCACTACCATCAAGCATTACACACATTATTTATTATATACATACACACATAAGTACACTAATTAATACATACGTAGATACATACATACGTACATATACAACATGAATTATTTACATGCATTACAATAATGCAATAAAACTCGAGGGCCTTACACCCCTCTCCCCTTAAAGAAACTTCGTCCTCGAAGTTAGAACGACACTACTCAAACAAAAGGGGATACTTCTTCTTCATCGCATCCTCAAGCTCCCACGTAGCCTCCTCTCGTGAGAAGTTCCGCCAGAGAACTTTCACCGACGCAATACTCTTGTTCCGGAGATGCTGAACCTTCCGGTCAAGAATAGCTACTGGTTGCTCGACATACGAAAGATCTGGCTGGATCTCCACTGGCTCATGACTAATCACATGCGACAGATCTCGGACATACTTCCTGAGCATCGATCGTGGAACACACGGTGAATGCTAGCCAAAGCTGGGGGTAATGCTAGCTCATATGCCACGCTGCCCAAATGTCTGAGAATCTCATAAGGGCCAATAAACGTAGGGCTCAACTTACTATGCCTGCCAAATCTGACGACACCACGAGTAGGCGATATCTTCAGAAGACATGATCGCCACCCTCGAACTCCAAATCCTTCCTCCTGTTGTCGGCATAAACTCTTCTGTCTATCCTGTGCCGTAACAAGCCTCTTTCTGATAAGCTGGACCTTATCCGAAGTCTCCTGAACTAACTCCGGACCGATCAACTGCCTATCACCAGTATCCTCCCAACATAACGGAGATCTACAGGGCCTACCATACAACGCCTCAAATGGAGCCCATACCAATACTCGCATGAAAGCTGTTGTTGTATGCGAACTCCACAAGAGGTAAATGGCGCTCCCAATCATCCTTCCAATCCAGAACACACGCTCTCAACATATCCTCGAGCGTCTGGATAGTCCTCTCGGACAGTCCATCGGTCTGGGGATGAAACTCCGAACTGAGCTTCAGCTCCGAACCTAAAGCATCCTGAAGACCCCTTCCACAACCTCGAAGTAAATCTCGGATCTCGATCCGAAATGATCGACTTCGCACACCATGCAATCTAATGATACCACTAACATATAATCTAGCTAAAATCTCTACTGACTGCTTCTTCTTCATAGGCAAGAAATGAGCAGTCTTCGAGAATCTATCTACAACTACCCAAATCGAGTCATTGCCCCTTCTCGATCGAGGCAAACCCGAGACGAAATCCATAGTGACAGCCTCCCACTTCCACACGGGAATGTCCATCCTTTGCATAAGGCCGGATGGTCGCTGTCGCTCGGCTTTCACTTGCTGACATACTAAACACCTGGATACATAATCCGCTACATCCTTCTTCATGCCGGACCACCAAAATGATCTCTTCAAATCCTGATACATCTTAGTGTTACCCGGATGAATAGAGAATCGCGATCTATGAGTCTCCGCTAATACATGCTCACGGACATCCACCAAATCAGGGACACAAACACGGTGCTGAAATCTGATCACACCGTCCTCATCACGAGCAATGCCTGCCTTGCCTACTAACTCTAAGAGTCTAGGGTCGGCTTCCTGTTGCTCGATCACCTCATCCAAAACCGAGGACCTAAGGGATACCTGAGCTACAAAAGCCTGGCATAGCGATGGCTCTAACTCAGTCAATGCGCAAGCCGCATCTTCCAACATCTTTCCAATCCTGAGAGAGATGGCCTCTTTCTACTCAGCGCATCCGCTACCACATTCGCCTTCCCAGGGTGATACTGAAGGTCGAAGTCATATTCTTTCAAGAACTCAATCCATCTCCTCTGCCTCAGGTTTAATTCCTTTTGGGAGAAAAGATACTTCAAGCTCTTGTGGTCAGTAAACACCTCAAATCTGACACCATAAAGATAGTGCCTCCAGATCTTTAGTGCATGAACCACTGCTGTGAGCTCAAAGTCATGAGTCGGATAGTTCTTTCTCATGCTCCTTCAACTGACGAGAAGCATAAGCCACTACCCTTTCTTGCTGCATGAGCACACAGCCTAAACCAATCCGAGACGCATCCGTGTAGATAGCAAAACCCTCTACACCGCTCGGTAAGACTAACACCGGGGCTGACGTGAGCTTAGTCTTCAATAATTGAAAACTACTCTCACACTTCTCGGACCAAACAAACTTCACTCCCTTTCTGGTAAGCTGAGTCAAAGGGGCGGCGATGGATGAAAATCCCTCAATGAATCGCCGATAATACCAGCTAAACCGATAAAACTATGAATCTCCGAAGGGGTCTTGGGAATCTCCCAATCCATAACAGCCTGGACTTTGCTGGGTCAACTGCTACACCAGTACCGGAGATAACATGCCCGAGAAAATGAACCTCGCGCAACCAAAAGTCGCACTTGCTGAATTTAGCATACAACTTGTGCTCACGAAGAACCTCTAACACTACCCTCAAATGCTGACGGTGAGTGGTCTCGTCCGGAGAGTAGACCAACACGTCATCAATAAACACTACTACAAAGCTATCTAAATAAGGCCTAAACACCCGGTTCATGAGATCCATGAACGCTGCCGGGGCATTGGTCAATCCGAAAGGAAGGACCAGAAACTCATAATGCCCATAACGGGTTCTAAATGCCGTCTTGGATACATCCTCACTCCGTATCTTCAACTGATGATAACCAGATTGCAAGTCAATCTTAGAAAAGACTGATGCCTCTCGCAACTGGTCAAACAAATCATCAATACGAGGTAAGGGATACCTATTCTTCACAGTCACTTGGTTCAACTTTCTGTAGTCAATGCATAACCTAAGTGACCTGTCTTTCTTCTTGACGAATAATACAGGTGCGCCCCAAGGGGAAACACTAGGGCGAATAAATCCCTTATCAAGCAACTCCTGCAACTGCCTCCTCAACTCGGCTAACTCCGCAGGTGCATCCGATATGGAGCCTTCGAGATAGGGGAGGTGCCCGGAAGCAACTCTATGGTAAACTCTATCTCTCTATCCGGTGGCAATCCAGACAAGTCATCAGGAAAGACATCTGGAAAATCCTGCACTACCTCAATCTCCGCAAGAGTAGGTGACTCATCAGCCTCTGGTACTAACACCACGCTGGCAAGAAAAGCGTCACAACCCTTGTTCACCATACGCATCGCCTTCATGGCAGAGATGACCATCTTTCCCGCCAAATTCCTTGGCAAGGGGTGAGAAAACTCATCCTCACCCGGAATGCGGAAAACGATCCTCTTCCGACGACAATCCACTAATGCATAGTGCTCCTCTAGCAAATCCAGACCAAGAATAGCATCATAGTCCTTCATTTTTAGCAAGAAGAAACACCCATCTAGGACTCTATCCTCAATGCACACAGGTAACGACGGAATGCACTTCCTAGTCGATACTGTACCCGCTGGGGTGTGCACAGACAAAGGGACCTCTAACTCCTCAGACTCTATACCTGACTCTAGGGCTAACTTCCTAGCGAACCGCTCGGAAATGAACGAGTGAGTAGCACCCGTATCAAACAAAACCCGAGCGTGCACACCTAAAAGTAAGACCGTACCTTCGGTGACATGCTCCGCCTGCTCGGCGTCCTCGCGAGCTAAAGCAAACACTCGAGCTGGGGCTCGAGGCCTTCCTGGTCTTCCTGTAGCTGGCGCGGCTGCCGCTACTGCTGGGGCTGGCGCTCCGCGCTGAACTCCCTGCTGAAGTCTTGGGCAATCTTTGATCTTGTGGTCGCTGCTCCCGCACTTCAAGCATCTACCCGCTACCAACCAACACTCGGAACCTCCGTGTGTCTTCCCACAGTGGGGACACTCCTTCTTCACACCAGGGGAACGTACAGAAGGTACCTGAGTACTGCCGACTGCTACGGATCGCTGAGGTGTCTGATACACCATTTTCTTCTTATCCTGCCGCTGGAATGTCGCTGCTGGCCTCTTCTGCGAAGCCTTCTTTTCCTCCAGATATTGCTCCATCTCTCCCTCCTGCCTGCAAGAAGCACTGAGGGCCTCGTCCAAAGTCCGGTGGTCAAACGCCACGAGTCCCGTCCGCAGTGATGGCTTGAGTCCCATCACGAACTTCTTTGTCTTCCTTCGCTCGTCTGCCACAATATGAGGTGCATATTTAGAAAGTTCAGAAAATCTTGCCTCATATTCCAGCACGGTCATGGAGCCTTGAGCCAACGATAGAAATTCTTGCTCCATCCGATCTTGCACATGCTCCGGGACGAACTTGGCTCGAAAGAGTCTCACGAACTCGTCCCACGTAACGTCAACAGCTCCGTCCTCAAACCGTGTACGCAGTAGAGAAGACCACCATACATCAGCTCTTTCCTGCAATACACCTTCGTAAGCTCCAACTAACAGTCTAACTAAACAAAACATGCAATCACACAAAATCAACACATACCTGTAGCATGTAGGTGGCCAATGTAACCTTATCATTGTCTGCACACCTGATGGCTCGGAAGATCTTTTCTATCTCCCTCATCCAGCTTTCAGCCAACAACGGATCGCTCTCCCCCTTAAAAGAGGGTGGCAGCATCCTCTTGAATCTCTCCATGGTAGAAGGTCCACCATGGTCCTGAGCTGGTACTTGAGCCTGCTACAGTGCACATCAAGCAATACACAATCAACATAATATCACTTAAGCAATTAAACAGACTATTACTCATTTATTTGTCTAACCTGAGCCTCCAGCTGTGCCTGGAGTGCTGCCTGGGTATGAGCCTGCGTCTGCATGGCTTGCACCAGACCTTGCATGATACTCCATAATCCACAGGCGCGGCGGTGGGGGAAGTACAGGTCCTTGCGGTGCTGGGGCCTGTTGCTCCGCCCGCTCATCACGTCTCGGCTCGTCCTCACGGGCCGATGCTCCGCCACGCCTACCTCTCGAAGCCATGGCTGTAATAAAATTTCAGCCACCATTTTAGCTAGGTTACTAAGTTTTCTAACCATTTTCTTATCTATCTTTCACTTCTTATTAGTTTTTTACACATGTGGACATATTTAGCATGCAATGAAGATGATGACTTATGTATATCATGTGCAATCTCAACCGGTCGCTCTGATACCAATCTCTGTAGCGACCCTCATTATACCGGTACGGTTATACCAACCCCGTCAGTATAGCAAGCGTTGCCACAGTGGGACATTTACCCAACGATACATTCAGCTGAGATACACGTGAATATAGAACAGAGTAGCGGAAGTAAAGAACACTGTCTTAATTCATTCATCATCCACATTTAACATACATGAAATCGCAATAACATTAAAGAGCTTAAGAGCTCACATAATTTGAATTGCTGAAATTTAATACAGAAATGTCCACCATTATACATTCATTCCATTGATAACGCTAATACAACGTTCAATTTACATACTATGAAAAGCAAAAGTCACAAAGTGCTCCAAGGACTAATCTCCGCGCTCGGAGTCCGTCTCCACCGTCTCCTCCAACGGTGCCACGTCACCAACTACACCTGTATGCCGTAGCAGTAGTGAGTCTAAAGACTCAGCAAGTAACACCACTCATACCATACACGTACATGTCATAGGAGCTCTACACACACAATTGCAAAAGACTCAACATATAACATGCTTAAACCTCGAAATGAACAATCTATCATGATAGTTCTATCAGTAAACACATGATACATGCTTTCAGATTTCCTTAACGATATGAATTTCCTAACACATGCTCTCTAATCATTCCTACTCATGAAATTCTACTTTACATTTAACCAAAACATGAAAGCCATTAACATGAATTCCACGCGCACATGAGAGGGAACACAACTAGCATGGAATCTACATGTTCATATACATATACATAACCATTTTCACATGCTTAAGCTTGCTGGTTTCACATGTTTAGTAACCATAACCTACACATGAGAGCCACAATGTTATTTAAGACACAACATGTGAACAACCGACATGGAATTGTGTACACATATTCATTTATTTGCCCCTAGCATGGGTTCTAGACACTTGTACATGTAAACATGATCATAACATAAGGAAGCTACTGATTTAACATGGTTTCAGATTTGTCACAGCATGGATTCCATATCATATGTTCACATTTTGGTCTCACATTTTCTTTACACAATTTCCAATTCACATGGGTTGCAATTTACACATACACATTACACATTGTTCACTTTCACGTTGACACATGGACACATTCACATTTACACATTCACATTCACACTTTCACATTTAGTGCCTTGACACATAGTCCAAACCACCAAAGAAGGACACAAACACATCACTTCACATAGACGCCATCTAGGCAATTCAATGACGACTCTTGGAACTGCGCAGACTGGGAGAACAAGTCTCCACTCTAACCAGTGGTACTTGTCCACCTCCAGGATTTCCCCCTAATGCCCTTAGGGTCACTTACACATTGAACCTTCTCAGGGGACTTTTCCTTGATACGGTTCCACTGCCCTCTGTGGAAGCAATGTCACACTTGACACATTTACACATTTACACATTTTACCGATTTACACATAGTTCGACACATGTCACTCTCAATTCATTTACTTTCTCACTCACATGCACATTCTCTGTTCTCCTATCATGACACTACAGATTTCAGACATTAACAAGCAAGTAATTCCATTAATCAAGTTGGATTAAACAAGAATCAACTCATTTTACAATGACATGCATCAATTTCACATTTTTCATGAAAATTTCATAAGGCACCGTGCTCCGGTCCAAATGACCTGAAATTTTAATCACAAACTAATTTCGGGTTTAGGACCCTTCATGCAATTTTCAGATTTTTCTAATTTAAAATGAATTTACAGAAAATCAAACATCCATTTTTCATGCCATTCGTAATTCAAGTCAATATGGAATTATATACAAGTCACAATTCTAGCAAGCTACTGTCTGAACCCTACATGTATAGAGCTACAGAATTTATCCTCAATTTGTGGGGTGATGCCTGGTTTACCAAGGATTTATCATAACTTATGCAAAATTTCTATTTCCCAAACAACACCTCCATAATTTACACAAGCATGGCAAAATCTCAATTTTCGGAATAGGGCTGATCCATACATGCATGATCCTCACAAACTTGTTCATACAGGCTAATCCTAAATCATGCAACAGTAGATTGACAAGATTAACAGCTAATTATGCTTGTAATTTCATGGAACAAAATAACTCTCTCATTCACCACCATGCACACTCATCCATCCAAACACCACATTTACTAGTATACATAGTGTATAGGGTACCATATATCCTCATCACGAAAAACCCATCGAAATTAATCATATAAGAAGAGAGAACATGTTTCAGTTCTGTCCTGAAGAACTTGGCGGCAGTCTCTGGCCGCTTATTCAGCGTTAGCGGCATAGTCGATGGACACAAGCATGATCTCAGCGTCAAGGGACATTGCCGTTAATGTCGGGTCTGTGCAGAACACGGACTCGAGCTCCAAGATGGGGTGAATGTGGGGGTCTAGGACACGAGGAAAATTTCATAAAAATTGTAGAAATCGACCTAGGCACATACGGGACGTTATGGTTAGGTTACTTGCCTCTAGAAAATTGCTCCAATGGATCTAGGGCTTGGAGAAGCTCTCCTTGGGCAGTCCCAAGAAGTTGCAAAAAGGCCTCCAAGATCTCCTCCCTCCGGGTTCTTGGATGACGATGGCTCCAAGGTGCGGCCAGGGAAATCTCCTCCTTCACTCCAGCTAGCTTCTTGTCGTGGAAGAAGGCCGGATCCAGCTTCAGAGGGTCAGATTTTTGGGTGCAAAGTGGGGGTTTTTCTCAGCTTTCCTCTAGGGTTTCTTCTCTTCTTTCTCTCTTGCAAAAGAGTGAAGAGAGGGGTTGGGGAAGCAGATTCGGGTTTAGACATATGGGAGAGGCTTCTCTCCCACACATGGGGTGACAAGATGGGCTTCAGACCGTTGGGGAACATCTCCCCAATGGGTGAGCTGCCTTCTTCCGGAATTTCTGGCTCTGCAACGCATGCAGGTCAGAGAAGTTGGCGTCCACATCGTTAGACGCTGGGGTTAGTGTTGGCGTCCATGGGTGGACGCTGACACCACCTCGACGTCATGCTATTGACGCCAATAGGGCCTTCGGGCAGAAGTCTAAAACATGCAGAAACCATGCACCTTTTACACCTATATACATGCTATATGTATACGTTGTCATGTACCCACTACCATCAAGCATGACACACATTATTTATTATATACATACACACATAAGTACACTAATTAATACATATGTAGATACATACATACGTACATATACAGCACGAATTATTTACATGCATTACAATAATGCAATAAAACTCGAGGGCCTTACAGGATGCCTATAAGTGCAATGTGACGTGTAGAGCGTGTCTTAGTCCACAATCCATCGGTTTGAAACACGACGGAAACCTTATAAAAACATGCATGACATGTGTGCAATTCAATCTATCACATGGTTGATGTACTTTAAGCATATAATCACTTTTCAATTATGGACAAGATAGAGTATGGACATAGCATATATCAATCACATGAACACATGGTAGATGAAATCAATCATTCATTAACACATAGAATATAAGTTCATATTCTTATGGTTTTCATGTACGTTGATCACTTTTAAGCCATTGCATAACTATATGACATGATATGACATGAAGACATGCATAGGGTAGACTGAACAGCTCATTAAAATAGTCTTGAGTTGGCCTTTAAATCGCAACGGACATAGTCGTCACACTTCAAAGGGCCATACATAGCCAAAAACACGCTTCTGTACAAGGTTACTAAATCGCGACGAACCTTCCCGTCGTGTTCAAATCACGACGGGTCAGATGGTCGGCTTTCTGGTCGGGAATCGATTACCAAATCGATTGTCTAAACAGGAGCGTGACGGTTCACGTTCATAATGCGACAAGTTGATATGTCGCGATAACCTTTGAATCGCGGCATTCTCCTATGTCAAGTTCAAGAGTTGACTTTAAAATCCGAATATAAAAACAACACCAAAAGTTGGGCGGGGAAAAGTCCAAATCGCGACGGCCTATCCTGTCGCATTCAAGAAGGGCGCTGAAACCCATGTGGCGCACAGTTTCATGCGTCAGGTTGACTGGTCAGACTTTGAATTGCGACGGAATGATCTGTCGCCCTATTCTCAATCATGACGTACATGTACATCGCGTTCATGCAACAAGACATGCGACGTCTGGTGTTGTCGCATTCTTGGATCTTGCCCGAAAACGCAGAAAACGCTACAATCCTTCATGAATGAGTAATAACTTGACATCTAGTGATATTTAGACAAAACTATGAACATGAAAAGTGTTGAGTACATCAAGTAGAAGAGAACTACCATTTTGGTTTGACCCAATTTGGCCTCGGTTTACGTGAAACACAATAAGAACACAAAAAGCCCTAAACCTGCGCGACTCTTGGAAAACACTTAATACGACTCACATGGTTCATGAAAATTGGGGAAAATACATGCAAATGAAACTAGACTTGATGCTCTTTCCATTGGTATGTGCAACATTTAGGTTAAGCCCAAGATTACCTACCTTTGAGTATATCTAAGAAGGGTGTTTTCACAGATCGCAGTATAGATCAGTTGGGGAAGAAGCTCCGGTTCTCAGCCGATTTCCCTCTCCTCCTGGTACCCTAGCTCACCTTCACATGACCCCAACACAATGGTAAACCTTCCCAATCCATCCTATGATGATTATTTATATGATTAGGGTTAAATCCATGTCCTAAAGAGACTAGGATAGGTGGGCTGCGGTTTTGGCTTGGCCCCTTCCAAGTTTTGTGGATTCTCCTCCCATTGGAAGTAGGAATGCCATTAGGAAAGGTCCTAGCATGGATAGGTACGAATTTGATTGCCATGAATGGCTAATTACCCTAGTTTTAGCCCTAATTTGCCCTTTCCTATTTTCTGCATATTTATGGTCACGAATTTTGGGGTTTATTGTTATTGGGTCTTGATCTTTGGCCCATTTAGACTTGTCTCAGCCCGATATATTTTAAATGGATAATTCCACATGTGAGGATTTTAATTATGACTTTTATTTTATTTCTATTCAACATTTTTACTCATTTTCTATTTTTCTTAATTTTAAATCATCTAATTTTTTTGGGCGTTACACTTCAGATCAGAACGTTCTCAACTCAAAAGAAAAGATCTAGCATAAAGATATGAGAAAAAGAAAGGTAAATAAAATAAATTCAGAAAATTCAAGAAGAAAGCAATGACAACCACATGGGACAATGAAGAAGTAACAAGTTCAGACTCATCAAGTTCAGAATCAGAATAAGAAGAAGTAAATCTAACCCTCATGGTAGAACTAGAACAGGTAACCTCTAAAACTTCCTTCACTTCATATTCCGAATCTGATTCTGATAGTCCAAAAGATGCATTTAATGAACTATATGATAAATATAAAATTGTTGTTAACCAAATGAAAGTTCTCAAATTAAATCTGGTCAATGAAGAAAAATCCATCATTTTTCTAAAATCTGAAATAGAAAGTTTAGGACAACATTTAAGTAAAACTAAAAGAACAAATGAGTTATTGCGTGAAGACTTAAAAACTAAAAATAGTAAAATTATGGAACTTGAAAAAAATCTAATTGAACTAAGGAATAAAGAAAATTTACGAGAAGAAAATGATTATTTAAGAGCTTCCATAGACAAAATAACTAACTGTAAAACATCATTAGTAGTCAAACTAAAAGGTGCTAGAATAGGTAAAAAGAAGTATGGAGTACGATATAAACCACTTGTAAACGAAGAGAAAATTATTTATCTTGAACAATATCCAAGTCCTAACTTTGTAAAAAAAAAGTTAATTAGAACATATAGGAAAGTAAATCAACATCATTACAAACAAGAAATGAAAAACAATGTGAGAACAAAACCAAAGAATGTATATAATCTATGTTGCTTCCAGTGTAACCAATTAGGACACACCATTAGCACTTGCATCACTAGACATTTGCACTAGATTCCAACAACTAACCTTCAAGGACCCAATAAAATTTGGGTACCAAAGGTCTCAACTTAATTTTGTATGCAGAGGCACTTGGAAGCATCTAAATGGTACTTAGATAGTGGATGCTCAAGGCATATGACAGGTGATAGAAATGAATTTACAAGTTTCAAAAGTGAAATTGGTCAAGTTACATATGCAGACAATGGATAAAGAAAAGTCATTGGATATGGAACAATAGGAACAAAGACTAAAGATTTGATACAAGATGTATTATGTGTTGAAGGACTCAAGCATAACCTCATCAGCATCAGTCAACTATGTGACAAAGGTAACTTAGTCAATTTTCAGAATGATAAGTGTAATATTCTAAAAGATAAGAAACTAGTCTTTGAAGCTAATAGAATTAAGAATCTGTATACACTTCAACTGGCAGAACTGAAGGAAGTCAATCTATGTCTTGCAACTACCAAAAAAGAAGAGACCAATTTATGACAAAGAAGACTAGGACATGCCAGCACTTCAGTAATCAAACAATTAATAAAGCATGATCTAGTTGAAGGTCTTCCAAAGCTCAAATTGAAGAAATCTGAAATCTGTACAGCTTGTGTAAAAGGGAAGCTGACCAAGACATCCTTTCAGTCCATGGCAATAGTAACAACTTCAAAACCATTGGAACTCATCCACAAGGATTTATTTGGACCAATAAGAACTACAAGTTTTGGAGGAAAGGTCAATGGCTATGTAATTGTGGATGATTACCCAAGATACACTTGGGTATCATTTTTGGAAACAGAATAAAAAAACTTTCTCAACTTTCTTAAAATTCAGTAAACTAGTACAGAAGAGCCAGAAATAAGATGTAACTACCTAGATTTTTAATCCCAAATAAATAGGGGAAAACTAACTATCAGCACTTCGACTGGTCAAAATATAACACTGTCAATCGAAGTAGAACTTCGTATATGACGTAGTACTAATCGATTGCCTTCTATGTAATCGATGTTTGCCCATTAGTAATCAATGTTCTAAATGAGGAATCGATGTTTTTCCTTCAATAATCGATTTTATAAATGAGCAATCGATGATTTTCCTTCAGTATTCAATCTTCAAATGAGCAATCAATGTTTTTTCTTCAGTAATCGATGTTCAAAATGAGCAATTGATGTTTTCTTCACTAATCGATGTTCTGGCAAATCGATGTTGGTCAGCAATCGTCGTTTGTCCTTCATTAATAGATGTTTCTTACCAATCGATGTTAGTCAGTAATCGATGTTTTTCTTCAGCAATCGATGTTTCTGACCAATCAATGTTGGTCAGCAATTGATGTTTTTCCCTCACCAATCGATTATTTTTATGTCAATCAATTGCCCTGTTAGTCAACAATTGACCTTATGACAATCATTTGCCTTGTTACTCAGAAATCGATAGGAGTCTATGTATCGATTGGCCTTTCTTGCCAATTGATTGACCCTTTTAATGTGGCCTATTAAACAATGGTCGATGGAGGATTTTGTTCTCCAAATTGATGTAAGCCCTTCCACAACTAATTGGTGGCTTCATCAGCAATCGATGTTGCCCTCGAACACCTATCGATTGGGAGTTTGGTCTCCAATCGATGGCCGCAAAAGGACAAAGAATTCTAAAAAGGAATGGGTGGTCCATTCCTTCCCCTGTTCTTTCCCCATAAATAAGTCCACATAGACATGGCCCCGGTATGGTGGGTCTGTCCTTTTTCATACCAATTCAAGGGTATGTATGACAAGGATATGGCCTAAAGTATGACAGATCTTGCCTATCTATCCTTCTTGCAGACCGAGTCAACATTAGGTATGGTAGGGTATGGCTTGGGCACGGTCTATGTATGGCTAGATTGGACTTTTTGTCCCCTTATGTCCATTCTATAGGAATAAAGAAAGGGTCCTAAATGGGACCAAAGGCCCCTTAAATAAGCCATGTAGCCCTTTTTGGCCGAACATTATGATCTTCATGTACAAAAGACAATCTATTGGAAAAGCTTGGAGACCTAACATAAAGGAGAACTCCGAAACTGGAAGGACGATCTTGTAGCTTGGAGGTTGGAAGAGTTATTCTTCCTCTAGCCTCTACATCAAAACATAGGTGTGGATTTGAAGGAGCAACTCAAAAAGGTAGGTTTTCTCGGGCACAAATTAAACTGCTTAATTCTTGATTAGAGTATCCTTGATTTTTTCCATGATAGAAATCCATTTGATTGCCTTTGATTTGCCTAAATTTTGTATAATAAGGTGTTTAGAATTCCTTGATCCTCACACCATCATAAGACCCTCTTGTTTGTCCCATTTCTAACTAGAGAGTGTAGGCTTTCTCGGGTAAAAATTAAACTATTTGTTCTTGTTCAAAGTATCCTTGGATTTTTCTATGTTAAAAACCAAGTGGAACACCTCTGATTTGCCTAAATGTCTGATCAGTAGAGTGTTAGGATTTCCTGACCTTCACACTGTAATCACGGGATTTGCTCCCAAAAATGATATATATGAAAGATGGAAATACGGACCGTGATTGCCACCAATGTAGTCGCCTGAAGAATGAGATGTTCAGAGATGCGGCTGACTACCTTGGAAAAGGAAAGGAAGAAGGAGGGCGCACCTATTCTTGAGAAAGCGACAAAGTGATGGTCACGTTTCGTTTACTTGAACGCGACGTGAAACTTGGCGCCTTCTGGGTCGCAACAATGGTGGGGGTCGCCTTCTTCTTCAAGAGATGGAAATTGCAGGTTCTTTCTTCCTGCTCCCCAGCCGACTGAGGGGCAAGAGCCTCTCGCTTCTCTTGTCTTCAGGTACCTGCCAAAGTCATGAAAACAACACAAAACCCATCAGAAATCTCGTGCATGAAGAATCTATCCAAGAGAATGAACAAAGCATGCACTACTATGGAGGGAACTCACGTGGGTGGGGTTTTTAACCCCTTTGGGTGTTTAAAATCGGTGTGTGGTGTGTGAAATAATGCAAAACTACGAAAATAATGGCACTAAACATGCATGAATGAAGAAAAATATGGAGGAAAAGAGGAGAGAGAAAGGATAGCCGATGGGAAAACGCCCTGGGGGCACTTCCTGGTCGTCTGGAGGGGGAGCTCTCTTCTTCGGAGTTGGAGCTCTCTTGCAGGGGAAGTAGCAGACGCTGGCCTTGCCCAAAAATATGCAGTATCAAGAGACTTATAGTCGATTATTCTTGGAAGGGCTGTGAGAGGAATAATGGGCAAGAGTCCGAGTTTAGGTAAGTATGACCGCGCGTCGGAAAGGAGGCTTTAAGGAAGGTCTCCACTAATTTTGGTAGGATTTGGATGCGTTTAGGTCGACCAAAGGAGGGAATATCCATGTATGGCAAGTGTCCAAGTCATGCTCGGAAAGGATTCTCTGCATGGGGTCCAGAACGCGACGGCCTCCTGGTCGCTACCAAAGTGGCGACGCCTCGATACGTCGCCTTCCTTACAAGGAAGGGCTTTCAAGTTATTTCTGGCGATTTTTCAAGGAATAAAATGCCAATTTATGAACGCGACGTATCGAGGTGTCGCCTTCTTAAGGAGATCGACTCTGACATAAAGCAAATCGTTATGTGGCAGATAGCGACAGGAAGGCTGTCGCTTTGGTTATGGGAAAACGACAGGGAGGCTGTCGCCTTCAGGAACTTTTCAGCATATGACCATGCAAAGTGTCTGATCTCCTTGCGCGGACATCAGAATGACGTGCGGTTTGAAACGCCGGACTCTTAACCCAGAGAGATATGAGATGATGATGAAGAGGATTGAATTTGACCAGGAAGAACCCACCAGGGTGATGAACTAATGAAGAGGATATCATGATCGTAGAAATCCAGCTTGGCGATGATGAGCCAACGTGAGGCATCAATGATATGACAAGGAATTTGGCTCGACTTATGGGTCAGAAATGGGTGTCTACAGATTGCCCCTCCTTGATGCCTACTTTGCAAGGCAGTGGAGCGATAGCGGAGAGAAGATGGCATGAAATGACGATGTAGCGGGATGAAGCGGAACGAGCTGAAAAGCGGGCATCAAGGTAAAGAGACACCCATTCTGAACGAATAAGCAGCAAAAATTATCCGGCTATC
This sequence comes from Colocasia esculenta, assembly GCA_014218235.1. Lineage (NCBI taxonomy): Eukaryota > Viridiplantae > Streptophyta > Magnoliopsida > Alismatales > Araceae > Colocasia > Colocasia esculenta. The sequence continues at coordinate 74,681,956 of CM024758.1, forward strand.
TTCGAATCATGGCTGGGAACAGAGTGCAAGGATGGTTCCAATCTGGAACGAATAAAGATCAAAAGAAAAGAAATGATCAACCTCTCGATTCAAGAGGTACCCTGGCTATATTTAGTGTGCAGGTTTCGTTCATTAGGGGGTTGGTGCTGCACGGCGGGTCGATTCGACTCTGGCCTCTGAGCGATTCACGACTAATGAGCGGATCGGAAGATAAAGGAATGATTGTCATAATGACTGGGGATGAGAGTAATCCTGGATAGGAACCATACTGGCAAACTGGACCGAGCAACTAGCTCTAGGAAAACTTTCAAATTCGGAATGGAATGAAATTTTTGTCTGAGGAATGAGGGTCTGGTTGAAACATCGTTGAGAAGCTGGATTTGAAAAATCACGAAGCATGAAGCTTAAGATTCCTAAATGATGCATGCTGGGCTAAAAGAAAAGAAATCATAAAATCGAATGTGAAGAAAGGGAGAAAATAACAGGTACTCAAGGATAATATTGCTAGACAATACGAACAAGGGTCAAGACACTTTGCAACCCCGGCGTGCGATAGAATCCATCGTCCCCGAGTCATACCACCTAACGGCCTATCCAGCGATTAGCAGTGTGCACCTAGATCATCCTTGTTTTTGGTGAAGGGGAACTCAGATCCCAGAACACACTGAGAACTAGCCGGTCCTTGAGGTGATATAATACGGTAGATACCATATAGTAATGCAGAGAGATCAGGGTTAGAAATACTTACCTGTACTTACCTGGCGAGCCGTCTCTTTTGTTTTTTTTGATTTTCTAGGTTTCTGATTTTTATGGATTTTCCTGCATTTTCCGATTTTTATGGGTTTTCAATAATCAAAGCAATTCAAATGCACCAAAAAATGGAGAAACTTTAAAGCATGTGTGCACGCATATGGGAGAAGCAATCAATAATAATCTGAAAGAAGTTAGAATGCGACAGGAGGTAGGTCGCTACCCATTTGATAAGAAGGCGACGCTTCCTGTGTCGCCATCCTGAAGGCGACATATCGATGTGTCGCGACGATAGGATTTGCAGCCAGAGCTCAAACAGCAACCCGAAAAATTGGATTTTGACTCCCACTTGGACTCTTAAAGCTTTCTAATCAATGTCCCACTCCTATTAGCTCTTCACTACCCTTTCCAACCATGAATAGGAGTCTTATGGATTTATAAATAAGGGATGAGAGACTCCAAATTCGTAGCTCACACCCTCTCTCTTCTTCTCTTCAAGTTTTCAAGCTTTCATGGCCATGAAGAGAGCTCCAAGTGCTCTCATGGGTGAGGAGGTCCCCTATGAAGGTCCCAAGCATGCTTGGACGACCTATGGTGCTCTCATGAGGCTGACGGACGTCCCCAACCATCTTAGCAAGAACAAAGAAGTGAGAGAGGTATGTAGATTGGTGTATTCAATTTTCAATGATTTTTACCTCCGAACTTCTTCATTAATTTTGTTCCTCTTCTTCTCCTCTATTTTTTGCTTTTTTCCTCTCCTCTATCTCTTCCCCAGCTCCCGCCGATATTCTAAGCTCACGTGGATAACCCCCATGATCAAGGCCTTACCCATGTTTGTGATCCGGTTGTTGAGAGAGTGGGGATTGGGGGGTGTCTTGATAGCGGCCCATAACTACCATAAGATTTCCTTTGATTGGCATAGCATCACCGCCTTGATTGAACTTTGGCACCCACAAACCCATACCTTCATCTTCCCAAAATTTGAGGCGACCGTCCTTCTTGAGGAGGTCGAGGCGTTCTTGGCTCTCCCTAAGACCAAACGGGGGGATGAGTAAAATATTTGCTACACCGTCGAGCCCATCAACCCAAAGCTTATCCTAGGTGAGTTTATGATGGATCCCGGGGATGTGTAACATCCCATATAAGAATATGTTAAATGGACTAAATCAGCAAACTACCAACAACTCGGACTAGTCATTTTCAGAGCTCGAGCAAGAAAAGAACTCTGAAGTTAAGCGTGCTCAGTTATGAGTAGTTCTAGGATGGGTGACCTTCCTGGGAAGTCTACCAACTAGTATGGTTGTTGGGTCAGTTTGTTGGTTGGGTCATCACAGTTGGTATCAGAGCCCTTAAACTTTAGGGTCCAAGGGAATAAGAACATAGAATGAAACTAGATTACATGAGTCAAAAATTTGTCGTACCTAATGTGAGCTTGCGTAGAGCCATGGGAATAAAAGTCACATGTGATATATTTAGATGACTAACACATATTATTATCTTGAAGGTACTTAATACCTTAATGGCCGCTGAACGTGCCCAGGCTAGGGACATGCAACGAACAATACAGAACTTGACTCAGGCTATCCTACAAGCCACCCAGGGTGGAGGTAACCGCGGAGCCGGTGATCTCCATCGGAATTTTTGGAATATGGATCCGCCTAGGTTTGAAGGGAGTACTGACCCAGATGTTGCTGAACACTGGGTTAAGGAAATTGAACGGATATTCAGGGTCATGCAATGCACAGAACAGAACAATGTACTACTGGCGACTTTCCAATTGGAAAAGGATGCCAGAGCATGGTGGGAGTCGGTAGAAGCAACGCTGAATGGCCAGCAACCAACATGGGCTCAGTTCATTGAGCACTTCAACACCAAGTACTTCTCCGAGAGGGTGCAGGAACGGAAAGCATCCGAATTTGCGGCTTTGAAACAGAGAGGACTCAATGTGGCCGAGTATGAGGCCCAATTCTCTCGTCTGTCCCGATATGCTGCTCACTTGATTGGGACAGAAAGGATGAAGGCAAAACATTTTCTGAATGGCTTGAGGCCCCAGTTCATCACTCAACTGGCGCCAATGGACATTCAAACCTATGCTGACATGGTAAAGAAGGCTCAGTTACTGGAAGATGCCATGGAAACTGCTGAAAGAATTAAGGGAAAATCCGTGAAAAGGGAGCAAGTGTCTTCTGCTGGAAGGTATCAGCCAACTATTGGGAAGAAAACACCTAGTGGCAGAGTAAATGAACCAACGGATAAAAAGCCAATGGAGATAGGTAAGCAGCTAGTGGTGACAATGGGAGAAATGTGCAAACATTGTGACAGAGCTGGTCATCGGTCTGAACAATGATGGAGAGCGCATGGGAGATGCCTGCGCTGTGGTAGTCGTGACCATAGGATCTCGGACTGCCTAATGCTGAAAGAACAAGCCCCTCAGGACAAGCGTCCGAATGGACAGAAGAGGCAAGGCCGCTTGCAAGCTATTCAGGAACCTGAAGCTGCGGAAGAAGGAGGTATCGTGGAAGGTACACTTACCATTCTTTCCCGACCAACATATGTTCTCTATGATACGGGAGCTACGCATTACTTTATATCTCAAACATTTGTTGATAATCTACCTATGAAACCCGTCCCAATGAAATCCGGAATAGTTGTGTCAACCCCGATTGGTCCTGGCACCAATCTTACAAACCATATGCCATGCAGTGAAGTGTTGATTGAAACCCAAAACCTACCAGCAAATTTAATATGTATGGACATGGCGGGGTATGATGTGATACTGGGAGCAGACTGGATGTCTGAACATGGGGCTAGTATCAATTGCAGGAGAAGTCGGGTAACCTTTAGCCATTACCCAAAACTAGTGTTCACAGGGGATAGAAACCGCAGGAGATTGTCACTTATCTCTGCACTACAAGCCAAAAGGATGATGAGGAAAGGTTGTATGGCCTTTCTTGTTGCTGTTGTCATCGCAAAGAAGGAAGTCAAAGTTGAGGACATCCATGTTGTCAGCGAATACACTGATGTTTTTCCCGAAGACTTGCCAGGAATTCCTCCTGAGCGAGAGGTTGATTTTACCATCGAGTTGGTCCCTGGAGCAGCACCAGTATCTAGGGCACCATATAGAATGTCCCCCGCAGAACTAAAGGAATTAAAGGAGCAACTGATGGAACTGTTAGAGAAGGGTTTCATCCGACCAAGCACATCGCCATGGGGTGCACCTGTCCTCTTCGTCAAGAAGAAAGATGGGTCGATGAGGCTATGTATAGATTACAGACAACTGAATCAGTTAACCATCAAGAACAAATACCCTCTGCCAAGGATTGATGAGTTATTTGACCAATTATCTGGAGCTAGATACTTCTCTAAAATAGATCTCAGATCCGGTTATCATCAATTGAGGATCAAAGGAGAAGACATTCACAAGACAGCCTTCCGAAGCAGGTATGGTCATTATGAATTCATTGTTATGCCTTTTGGACTAACAAATGCCCCTGTAGTTTTTATGCAGTTGATGAATAGCATTTATCGCCCATATCTTGATAAATTTGTGGTGGTATTCATCGATGATATATTAATCTATTCCAAGACAAGGGAAGAGCATGAGGAGCATTTGAGGATCTCATTACAGATTTTAAGGGAGAATAAATTATATGCCAAGCTAAGTAAATGTGAATTTTGGCTTGAGGAGGTATCCTTTTTAGGGCATGTGGTAACCAAGGATGGTATCGCTGTTGATCCATCAAAGGTTGAGGCGACTGTCAGGAAGGTTCAGATTGTCAGGGAACGTCTGAAGATAGCACAATCCAGGCAGAAGAGTTATGCAGACAAGAGAAGGAGAGAACTAGAATTTCAGGTTGGCGAGCATATTTTCCTGAAGGTCTCACCTTCAAGGGGAATACAAAGATTTAGGATCAAAGGAAAGTTGAGTCCCAGATTTATAGGGCCATTTGAAATTCTGGAAAGGATTGGTCAGGTGGCGTATCGACTTGCACTACCTCCATAGCTGGCGAACGTGCATAATGTGTTCAACATATCCATGCTGCGGAAGTATTTATTCAATGCCGACCATGTAATCAACCATGAAGACTTGGAGATTCGGGAGGACCTGACTTATGAACAGAAGCCGATCAAACTGTTAGATCGGAAGATTCAACGACTCAGGAATCGTACCAAACCTATGGTGAAGGTCCAATGGAGTCGAGACGGGGTTACAAATGCTACCTGGGAAACAGAGGAAAGAATGAAGAAAATCCACCCAGAACTATTCTCAAGTACGATCTACACCATTACGTGTAAATTTTGGGACCAAATTTTTTTTTAAGAGGGGGAGGATGTAACACCCCGAAAATTTAGCGATTTAAAAGTTTTTGGAAATAAAGGAGAATAAGATTACATAAACGTATTGGAGAGACTTCCAATACCATGTGTTAATGACCCATTAACAAGATTGGGCTAATAGAGCATATTTGGCCCAAGGATATAAATGAACTAGGACAGGAAATTACCCAGAAATTCGTGTATGTAATTATGCAGTAATTAGTGAGGGTAATTTAGGGTTAAAATATGGGTGATTAGTCATGTAAAGTAAGCCAAAACCGAACTCAACCCCAATTGGTGGTTTCCTAAACCTTTGCTACCTCTTTTGGGTATGGGAATCCCAGATTTTATGGAAAGTGGGAAACATAGCTCGTAGCCCCTTTCCTAGTCTCGTTAGGACTCTTAACTACATCCTAAAACTATAAGAACTCATTCCTAAACTCTTGGGGAAGGTTTAACAACGAGTTGGGGTCGTTTGGAGGCAGGCTAGAGCTTCAGAGGAGAAGGAGAAAGGCTGGGAACCCGGAGCTTCATCCCCCTTCATCCTCTGCTGCGTCCAGAACGTCGTCTGGTTTTAGATCTTCATAAAGGTAGGTGTTCTCGGGCCAAGATTAAAGAAAACCTATACCATCATGTAGAGCATCGTGTCTATGTTCATTTGCACTTGATTTGCCCAATTTTCATGGAGTATGCATGGAGTATTGGTCGTTTTCTCTAAGTCGTGTTCAGTTAGGGCTTATTCCCGTTCTTCTTATTATGTACAAGATTCGAGACCTAATTTGACTAAACTTCCTTCAAGAAAGTTCTTCTACTTGAAGTCACGATCATCTTTTATGTTGGACGTTTTGTCCTAAAGTCTTTCATTAGAGAGTTATAAGCTTCGTAAGAGAGTCACTGCATGATACTACGATTTCGGGCTACACTTGACTTTTTGTTCTTCATATATTTTCTTGGGATTCGAGACCTAATTAGATCAAACCCTCAACATCAACATTATTCCACTAGTTGTTATCTTCATCTTTCGTGTTGAACGTTTTATCCAAATGTCATTGGTTAGAGAGTTATAAGAGTTGGAAGTGAATCACTGCATGAGATGTGTTTTCGGGTTCCACATGACTTATAAGTTTTGTTCTAGAAGGGCACTAGTGTCGACACTACTTGGGCTAGTGTCGACACACTGTCCCAAAATAGCCCAGAAGGTGTTCTGGGAAGGCCTGTAGTGTCGACACTACTTGAGCTAGTGTCGACACACTGTCCCAGCTTGGTCAGAAGGTGTTCTGGGAGCTATCTCTAGTGTCGACACTACCTGATCCTGTGTCGACACTACTTGACTTTTTGCCTTGCATTTGAAGCACTGTGTCGACACTACCTGATCCTGTGTCGACACTACTTGACCTTTTTGCCTTGTATTTGAAGCACTGTGTCGACACTACCTGATCCTGTGTCGACACTACTTGACCAGTTTGGCATTATTTTGCCATGTGTCTGAAGTATTGTGTCGACACCAGTCAGGGGTGTGTCGACACTACCCTTACAAGATTTTGCATATTTTTGGGTCTGATCATTTCATGATATCTACAAGCATGTGCATGATGTTATATAGTATGCATGGACCTAAAATAAATCAACCCATTGAAGAAAATGGTAATGATATGAATATGATTCTAATGTGTAATTTTGATTGTCCTTATGTTCACTGGATTATCTTGTGATCTTGCTTATTGTCAATTGATAAGATAAGAATATGATATGAATGTGGGGATGAATACATGTTAGTATGGACTTGTTAGTGGTGTTAATGTCATGATTTGCATATGAGTTTCAAAAGTTACATGCTTTCCGGTGTTCAATTAATTATTTGTCATATGCATACATGCTAGGAAAGATCCGTGACTCATCACTTACACTTTTCCACGAATAGGCACACCCTCCTTGGGAAAATTGAGAGCACATGTTCTGCATATGATCTGTCTTTAGAAACATCCTCATGTCAAGACATTAATGAATTATGAAACATAAGATACATCGTTATCCTGCCTTGTTCTCTTGAGCTATTTGTCATACCTTGACTCTATGAATGATCATGTTTCTTTTTACTATGAGCTTGCCATTGAAACTCTATGGCCATAATATGAATCTGTTTGTTTGCGCACAACGTGGGACTCCGGTCCAAATTTGACTAATGCCTGTGCAATAAGGGCCCTGTCTGATCCTGGGGAGGAGCACCCCAACGTACTTTTTAACCGCGGGAGTATGGACTTGTGGTGCGTGGCATGGCACTGATACGATATGCAAGATTTGTGTGAATGTGCCTTTGTTTGATATGATAAGTCTGATGTGATCTGATATGATATGATTTGATATGATATGCCTAATCATGTGAACGCATGATATCTGTCTGAATATGGCCAATCTTTTGATACGATTTTATTCTTGAAATACCTGTCCACGGTATATGTGTATCTCGACTTTTGATCTGAAATGATATTCGTTCTACTCTGCTATTCACTATGTTATTATTGCATGCATTTTCATCATACTCATGTGCATATCTGCCTATCTAAAATTTTAATGATGTATATTAGTGCCCGCACAATATTGAGATGTAAATCCTACTGAGCTAGTTCGCTCACCCCTATCATCCTGCCCTTTTCAGGTAGTGATGATGAACCAGTGGAGTCAGATGGGACATGGCAAGAGTGACGAGCACCTGTCATATGAATAGTTGTCAGATTAGAAATAGAAATTTGAGTAGTCGATGTATTAGAGAAACGTTGTTATTTGATTAATAAACTTTTTCAGTCGATTCTTCTTATGTGAGGTTGTATCTAGTTGAATGGAATTGAATAAAGTATACTTTTGGTGTCCATAGTATAGTCTCAAATGTGTTGTTATATTCAATTGTGACTCTGCGCTATTCAAATGTGATACGCCTGTTTGTATCGTTCACGTCCCCCGGTATTTATTCCGCTGCTAAATATCGGGGCGTGACAGGATGTGTATACCATGATAAGCCCTCAATCTATCCACCTTGTGCCGTTGTCTAAGTGGGTCATATCTCAATGTAAGAACAAGAGTGCGGACCACCGGGAAATAGCTAAGGCCGTAGACATTTGCTTGTGCGGGGTGGTACTCTTCCCATCCGGAGATCACCTCATAGACTACGTGAGCTTAAGCGCCATTAGCGGGGTATGGCGTGGACTTTCCCTCTCTCATGCGGTCTTGGCTTATCTTTATGCGGGTCTTACCTCGGCATCTACGGGGGGCCCACTTTATGGCTCTATGATCCTCCTAGAGTGTTGGTTGGGAGTGAGGATAAAATTTAGACCCGTAGACAACCTCACTACCGATAGCCGGATCTTTCGGTGTCATCCACTGTGCTTTATTGGCGAGGCGGCCAAATTCCCCGATCGGGTGATTTGCAGGACAGCGGACAAGATAACGCGGAGCGCATGGCTGCACTACCTAAACACGCTTCCGGTAGAACATTTCGCCCTAGGCATAACAGCGCTACGTGAAGTGGAAGTCCGGCTTCCTCTCAGACGCGGATTGGACTTACAACTTGTGGGAAATATGGCGATGGTGCTCTACAACCCACAAAGATGCTATCTTCAAATCGGAAAGCCAAGGACCAAGCTACTCAAGCCGTCTCATCTGCCTCCTATGAAGAAGAGACGCTTGAGAGATCTGGAGGATGAGCAGGCCGTGCGGAGTGCATTGGCTTTATGGCGGGCGTGCGATACCCACGTACTACCACCGACACTGAATGAGGAGCGGGAGACGTACCAGGCGTACCTCCGAGAGCATGAGAAGATTCGGCCGCTTGGGGACCGTGAGCTTGAGAGAGAAACTTGATTGCATTTTTGAGAGTTTTGGAGGGATCTGATGGGACTTGATGTGGTGAGAGTGAGAGACATGTTGCTTTTACTTTTTATGGCTTTTATTTGATGTATGCATTGGAGATTTGCAATAGAAATTCAATTCTTCGAAGGTTCTATTCACTGACTGAGAAGGCGACATAGGGTGTGTCGCGACCTGGAAGGCAACAGGTCAACGGGCTCCATCTTGAAAGTGAACGTGACAGAATGAATATCGCGACCCCACCATAAGGCGACAGACCCATTGTCGCGTTGACAGGGCCGGGAGGTTTGAAACTTGGGGCCCAACACCCCTTCTATGACACCCCGAATTTTATTCTTTTATATATGATGAGAGGATAGTCACTTGTTGTGTGCATAGCATGTGTAATTCGTTGTGCCTACTATAAGTATCATACTTCTCTTGAGCATATGCATGTATATCTATACATAGTGTATATATATATATATATATATATATATATATATATGATAATTAATGTGGAAATGAGCAATTAGCTAAATAGAGGTGTATTATGAATACCAAGAATCTCCGACTTAGGATACTTGAATAATACTATGCATGTGCTATCTAAATGTTGAAGAATATCCTATACTACTTATTTCATGGAAATTTTCGTGAGAGAGTGTATGAAGTGCATATGTGTATGTACATATGTATATTATCTTATGCGTGTGATGATTGTATACCTAATTCTACATACATAACACCTTGGTATACTTATGTATGCATGTGTATGTTTGGTTGTAAACGTTGTTCATTTGCATGGTATAGTTAATGTGTACATTGTACTTCGTACATTGCATGTACATATAGAGTTCAAGCATGGTAGGTGTATTTAGTAGTGTATATTGAGATTCTATACTCCTCATGAATAACATGCATGTATTTTTATGGTATTTAGGTGGGAATAAGCAATTGGCTAAGTTATGCATATTGTGCATATTAAGGAATCCCATGCATATAGGACTTAAGCAATGTTAGGCAAAGTTGTGCAAGTTAATCTAATTACCGGTGCGCATGTTGTATCTATCTATTTCAAGCATAATGTACATAAGTATGCTACACCCGTGTGTGTATACTATATATATTATATGTCGAATCAAGTGTATGCATGCAAGGATTATTTTGTTGAATAGATTATTCCGGGCTAACTTAATTCATATTGCCTCCTAATGATTGTGAAGCCTCGCAATTCTTGTCATTTTATTTTACAGCGTGATTGAGTCACGCTTATGTAAAACCTCATGTACGCATAGGTAGATATCTACGTACATCTTATCTTAGTGTACTTATGTATGCATGTGTATGCCCGGGTATAAATGTTATGGATTTCACGGTGTAGTAATATACATGTTATACCTTATACATTGAATGTATATACGTAGTGGAAACACAGTTCTTTGTGTGTTGAGTCATGTTGTGTGTATATATATGTATATATATATATATATATATATACATTGTATGCGTATGAAGATATTCATGTACGTGTTATTATCTTGATGTACCTATGTATGTATGTGTAGGATTAGTAGTAAATATTGGATGTTTACATGGTGTAGTGGTGTATACACCATACTACATAGGTTTCATGTGCATATATGTGTGGATTAAGCATGATTCTGGATGTTTTTAAGTTCAGGCCGAAAGGCCAATTGGCGTCAACATGGACGGACGTCCATTAGGAGCCAGCGTCAATATCTATGGACGCCAACCCTTATATAACCGTCCAGAGATGTGGACGTTTACTTCTCTGACATGCATGCGTTGCAGACCCCGGAATTCCGGTGGCAAGCAAGCCCAGCCATTGGGGAGATGTCCCCAACGGCTATTAGGTCTTCACATCACCCCTCCGGTTATCCCAAAACCCATTCTCATATAAACAAACCCTTCTTGCAACCCCAAAACCCTCTCTTGACTCATTGCAAGGAGAAGAAGAGAAACCCTAAGACTGTGAGAAAACCTGAGCTTTGAGAGCTCAGATCCGGCGGGTGGAGCTTCATCCGGCGGTCTACAACGACTAGAAGCTAGCTTGGACGTAGGAGGAGGCTTCCCCAACCTCGGACTGGAAGCTACAACACCACAGAAGACGGAGTGAAGGAGTTTTGGAGGCTCTTTGGGACTGCCCAAGGAGAGCTTCATCACCCATTTTCACCCCTTTGGAGATTTTATATGAGGCAAGTAAACCCTAGATCCTAAGCTTGTGCATGTTCCCTAAGTCCTAGGCGTTTCTGTGGGTTTTAATTCGTGTCCTGGACTCCCCCATTCCTCTTGTATTGGGAGCTCGGTCTGTCTTTCTGCACAGACCAGAACTTGGCGTCCAGATCCCTTGCCGCTGAGATCTCCTATTAGCGGCTAACGATATTGCCGTTAAGCTTTTATAACGGCCAGACCATGTCGTTAAGATCTTCAGGATAGAACAGTGAGCTGTTCTCTCCTCCTATATGATAAATTCCGATGTATTTCGCATGAGGATATATTGTAACCACTATATGTTATGTAATATGGTTAATGGAATGTGTTTGTGAGATCTTGATAATTTTCTGTGATTTATTTAAATTGTTAGATTTATGTGAAATGCATGTGAAATGAAGAACATGGGTATGGTAGCTTACTGTTTGCATGGTCCATGTGTAACTAGACTTCCCTAAAAAAAATTTCAGATGAGGTAAATGCATGTCAGTCCATGTCCCGAAAATTTGGGAGTTTTCTCATGAATATAAAACTGGTTATAATTTTTGTATTAGAAAATAGAGAGCATGCCTAAATTGGTTTAAGACTCCGGAAAATTTACATATTGTGCAGAAATTTTGGGGAAAATTTTTGTGACATTATGAATGATAGGTATAAACCTGTGAACAGTCAATTCGAACATTCATGTTATGTTCCCTGATAAATTGAATTATAAATGGCATGAGATTGAATATTTTAATTTCTGTAAATGTAATATGACTCAGAAAAATATGAAAATTTGCGTGGGTGATCATAAACATGAAATTAGTCTGTGGTTAAATTCTCATGTTATTTGGATAACTGTAGAGTGCTTTATGAAATTTCCATGCGAAACGAGTGTTCAACGCATGCTAATATGAACATGGTTGATTATGTATGTTGCAACCTGATTAGTGTGAGGTACTGAATGTTTGATTTCTGTTAACAGTAGTACCATGCTAGGGTTAACTGAGATATGTGAAATTTATGGATGTAACATATAAAATGATTTAACAGAATAAGTAAAACATGTGAATAATGTGTGAAAATAAGATAAAGTGAATGTAATGCGTAATAATTGGGCCAAAATGACACTGCTACCCTAGAGGCCTGGAGAGTTGTACATAGAAAAGTCCCTGTGGAAAACTCTAAGTGTGAAAAGTTCGTCCTAAAGGCATTAGGGAAATCCTGGAGGTGGACAAGTACCACTGGATAGGGTGGAGAGGGCTTCTCCCGGTCTGCGCAGTTACCAAGATTCACCACTATATTGCCTAGGTGGTGGGTATGTGATTATGAGTCGTGTTATGTGTTATACGTTGTGAAAAGAGTTATGAGAATGAGATATTTGTTAGTGTCCTCTACTGGTAGTTAGGACTATGTGTCATGACAAATTGTTTAAGTAATGAAATATGAATAAAGTGTAAAGTGATACGTGTTCATGGCACAAGGCATGTGCAAGATGTGTGTAAATGTGGCACAAGGTATGTGCAAGATGTGTGTAAATGTGGCACAAGGCATGTGCAAGATGTGTGTAAATGTAGCACAAGGTATGTGCAAGATATGTGTAAATGTGGCACATGTATGTGAAAAAGTGAAATGATAAGAAGTGTGAGATGTGAGGGAGAGATAATGCAAATGAGAAGTTATGCAAACATGTGAAACCAACGTGTTAGATTGTGGAATTTGTAATCCATGATATGTTAATGTGAAATAATGTTATGACAACAACCTTAAGGTGTATGAAGTGGTAATGTGCTTGCATGTGAAAACTAGTTTACTAGCATGCCATGGTTATGTTTTCCATATGTTAGTATCTCAATCGAAATGCCATGCTTAGTATCATATCATGTAATTTAACATTCATCATGTAGTGGTGTATGTGAGTAAACTTAGACAACCATGCTTAATTATGCAACACAACTGTGAACATGTATGCTTATCGAAGGGATAAGATAATATGTGAATAATTATAGATCTATGTAATTGAATGAAATGCATACAAGGACCAAATAAAGTGTGATATTATGAACATGGTAAATGCATGAATAATATTTGGATTCCATGCTAGTTGAAGGGCTAAATTAGTATAAAAGTTTCATACTTAAGTGCTTATTGATTTCTAAATGGTTTCGCCATGTTTTAACCTTCAAGTCATGCTATAAAATGTGAAGCTATGTACATGGGATTTTATTATGTTAGAACAGCAAGTAAATTGTATAAATAAATACGAAAAGGGCATGTGAAAAGAAAGTGGTCACCGTGCTAGCTTGTCCTTCTTCCTTATGCTAAATTTTATGCTTTAGTGGTAGAGATATCCATGGAATGAAAAAGAATGTGTGGACGAATCATGCTACATGTTAAGTGTATTAAATATGTACATGTGTATGATGTAATGCTCATGATTTAGAATAGAAAAATGATAGACTAAAGCATGCTCATGTGAATATAATACGTATTGCTAGTTAAGAGTAAGAACCATGAGTACCTTCGTGATTTGATGATAGTGTGCATCTCTTTAATGTTAATGCCTTATTGTGAGTGTGACATGTTAAGTTTAAGTCTTTGGTTTGCTTGCTGAGTCTTTGGACTCACTCTTGCTTCGGCGTAGAGGTTGACAGGTATCATACACTAGAAGGAAGCTTAGTGAGGATCGCCAATCAGAAGACTATTTTGTGGAGCTGCTACCAGTTGTACTTTTCTTTTTCTCGTAGTATGAAAAGAATTATTGTATGGACAATATTTGGACAATGTAGTTCTTTTATCTTGTATTAATGTGGATATTGTCTTTCTATTTCGCTATTTAGATTGTGGAATGTGTGTTGGTGATGGGTTAAAGTTGAGATATTTATTTTATTCCGCTGAACTCTATTGCTATCCAAGTACATATCAACCTATCGACTAGTGTTGGGTACATGTCCCACTATGACGACGCCCTTTATACCGATGGGGATTGGTATAATCGTACCGGTATGAAGAGGGTCGTTACAGACATTGGTATCAGAGACCCAAGGTTGAGACTGTACATGGATAGACCATCACCGTCACAACATTGCAAAGTCTTCATAGGGAATTGTCCATATATATAGAATTTACTAATAGTAGATGGAAGGTAGTAAGGAGAATAGTTAGAATATAGTAAATTAAGTTCTAACTGAGTTACTTATTTTGCAGACCATGACTGGACGTGGTAGACGTAGTGCTCAGTCTAGGAGGTATGAGCAAAACCGCAAGTTGAAGAATTTCGTGAAAGGGCTTAAACCCTCAGTGAGAGCTAAGCTTCTGGAGCTTGATTCTCGTACCTTGGAAGAGATTCTCGGTGTGGCAACCAAGCAAGAAAGTAGAGTGGGACCTCTCCAAGAGGGGGGGGCAATTTCAAAGGAGGATGTGACCAAGCCATTCCAAGGGCAAGATAAGAAGAAGGAGAAACTCGTGGAAAGTCCGAAATCAACTGTGATCTCAATTAACGAGAAACCTGAGTGCATCCAGTGCGGGAAGCGTCATGGCGGGAACACATGTTGGAGAAAGGAAGGAAGGTGTCTTAAATGCGGTAGCAATGAGCATCAGCTTAAGGAGTGTCCGAACCTGAAGACAAAGTTTACTCCACGAGGTACTTCATCGACGGCAATAAAGGAGCAAGGAGTAGCTGGTGATGACCTCGGCGACGTCACCACAGGTACTAGATGCGACCTTCGAGGACGAAGATCTTTTTCAAGAGGGGGAGAGTATGACACCCCGAATTTTATTCTTTTATATATGATGAGAGGATAGTCACTTGTTGTGTGCATAGCATGTGTAATTCGTTGTGCCTACTATAAGTATCATACTTCTCTTGAGCATATGCATGTATATCTATACATAGTGTATAGATATATATATATATATATGATAATTAATGTGGAAATGAGCAATTAGCTAAATAGAGGTGTATTATGAATACCAAGAATCTCCGACTTAGGATACTTGAATAATACTATGCATGTGCTATCTAAATGTTGAAGAATATCCTATACTACTTATTTCATGGAATTTTTCGTGAGAGAGTGTATGAAGTGCATATGTGTATGTACGTATGTATATTATCTTATGCGTGTGATGATTGTATACCTAATTCTACATACATAACACCTTGGTATACTTATGTATGCATGTGTATGTTTGGTTGTAAACGTTGTTCATTTGCATAGTGTAGTTAATGTGTACATTGTACTTCGTACATTGCATGTACATATAGAGTTCAAGCATGGTAGGTGTATTTAGTAGTGTATATTGAGATTCTATAGTCCTCATGAATAACATGCATGTATTTTTATGGTATTTAGGTGGGAATAAGCAATTGGCTAAGTTATGCATATTGTGCATATTAAGGAATCCCATGCATATAGTACTTAAGCAATGTTAGGCAAAGTTGTGCAAGTTAATCTAATTACCGGTGCGCATGTTGTATCTATCTATTTCAAGCATAATGTACATAAGTATGCTACACCCGTGTGTGTATACTATATATATTATATGTCGAATCAAGTGTATGCATGCAAGGATTATTTTGTTGAATAGATTATTCCTGGCTAACTTAATTCATATTGCCTCCTAATGATTGTGAAGCCTCGCAATTCTTGTCATTTTATTTTACCGCGTGATTAAGTCACGCTTATGTAAAACCTCATGCATGCATAGGTAGATATCTACGTACATCTTATCTTAGTGTACTTATGTATGATTGTGTATGCCTGGGTATAAATGTTATGGATTTCACGGTGTAGTAATATACATGTTATACCTTATACATTGTATGTATATACGTAGTGTAAACACAGTTCTTTGTGTGTTGAGTCATGTTGTGTGTATATATATGTATATATATATATATATATACATTGTATGCGTATGAAGATATTCATGTATGTGTTATTATCTTGATGTACCTATGTATGTATGTGTAGGATTAGTAGTAAATATTGGATGTTTACATGGTGTAGTGGTGTATACACCATACTACATAGGTTTCATGTGCATATATGTGTGGATTAAGCATGATTCTGCATGTTTTTAAGTTCAGGCCGAAAGGCCAATTGGAGTCAACATGGACGGACGTCCATTAGGAGCCGGTGTCAATATCTATGGACGCCAACCCTTATATAACCGTCCAGAGATGTGGACGTTTACTTCTCTGACATGCATGCGTTGCAGACCCCGGAATTCCGGTGGCAAGCAAGCCCAGCCATTGGGGAGATGTCCCCAACGGCTATCAGGCCTTCACATCACCCCTCCGGTTATCCCAAAACCCATTCTCATATAAACAAACCCTTCTTGCAACCCCAAAACCCTCTCTTGACTCATTGCAAGGAGAAGAAGAGAAACCCTAAGACTGTGAGAAAACCTGAGCTTTGAGAGCTCAGATCCGGCGGGTGGAGCTTCATCCGGCGATCTACAACGACTAGAAGCTAGCTTGGACGTAGGAGGAGGCTTCCCCAACCTCGGACTGGAAGCTACAACACCACAGAAGACGGAGTGAAGGAGTTTTGAAGGCTCTTTGGGACTGCCCAAGGAGAGCTTCATCACCCATTTTCACCCCTTTGGAGATTTTATATGAGGCAAGTAAACCCTAGATCCTAAGCTTGTGCATGTTCCCTAAGTCCTAGGCGTTTCTGTGGGTTTTAATTCGTGTCCTGGACTCCCCCATTCCTCTTGTATTGGGAGCTCGGTCTGTCTTTCTGCACAGACCAGAACTTGGCGTCTAGATCCCTTGCCGCTGAGATCTCCTATTAGTGGCTAACGATATTGCCGTTAAGCTCTTATAACGGCCAGACCATGCCGTTAAGATCTTCAGGACAGAACAGTGAGCTGTTCTCTCCTCCTATATGATAAATTCCGATGTATTTCGCATGAGGATATATTGTAACCACTATATGTTATGTAATATGGTTAATGGAATGTGTTTGTGAGATCTTGATAATTTTCTGTGATTTATCTAAATTGTTAGATTTATGTGAAATGCATGTGAAATGAAGAACATGGGTATGGTAGCTTACTGTTTGCATGGTCCATGTGTAACTAGACTTCCCTAAATTTTTTTCAGATGAGGTAAATGCATGTCAGTCCATGTCCCGAAAATTTGGGAGTTTTCTCATGAATATAAAACTGGTTATAATTTTTGTATTAGAAAATAGAGAGCATGCCTAAATTGGTTTAAGACTCCGGAAAATTTACATATTGTGCAGAAATTTCGGGGAAAATTTCTGTGACATTATGAATGATAGGTATAGACCTGTGAACAGTCAATTCGAACATTCATGTTATGTTCCCTGATAAATTGAATTATAAATGGCATGAGATTGAATATTGTAATTTCTGTAAATGTAATATGACTCAGAAAAATATGAAAATTTGTGTGGGTGATCATAAACCAGAAATTAGTCTGTGGTTAAATTCTCATGTTATTTGGATAACTGTAGAGTGCTTTATGAAATTTCCATGCGAAACGAGTGTTCAACGCATGCTAATATGAACATGGTTGATTATGTATGTTGCAACCTGATTAGTGTGAGGTACTGAATGTTTGATTTCTGTTAACAGTAGTACCATGCTAGGGTTAACTGAGATATGTGAAATTTATGGATGTAACATATAAAATGATTTAACAGAATAAGTAAAACATGTGAATAATGTGTGAAAATAAGATAAAGTGAATGTAATGCGTAATAATTGGGCCAAAATGACACTGCTACCCTAGAGGCCTCGAGAGTTGTACATAGAAAAGTCCCTGTGGAAAACTTTAAGTGTGAAAAGTTCGTCCTAAAGGCATTAGGGAAATCCTGGAGGTGGACAAGTACCACTGGATAGGGTGGAGAGGGCTTCTCCCGGTCTGCGCAGTTACCAAGATTCACCACTATATTGCCTAGGTGGTGGGTATGTGATTATGAGTCGTGTTATGTGTTATGCGTTGTGAAAAGAGTTATGAGAATGAGATATTTGTTAGTGTCCTCTACTGGTAGTTAGGACTATGTGTCATGACAAATTGTTTAAGTAATGAAATATGAATAAAGTGTAAAGTGATACGTGTTCATGGCACAAGGTATGTGCAAGATGTGTGTAAATGTGGCACAAGGTATGTGCAAGATGTGTGTAAATGTGGCACAAGGCATGTGCAAGATGTGTGTAAATGTAGCACAAGGTATGTGCAAGATATGTGTAAATGTGGCACATGTATGTGAAAAAGTGAAATGATAAGAAGTGTGAGATGTGAGGGAGAGATAATGCAAATGAGAAGTTATGCAAACATGTGAAACCAACGTGTTAGATTGTGGAATTTGTAATCCATGATATGTTAATGTGAAATAATGTTATGACAGCAACCTTAAGGTGTATGAAGTGGTAATGTGCTTGCATGTGAAAACTAGTTTACTAGCATGCCATGGTTATGTTTTCCATATGTTAGTATCTCAATCGAAATGCCATGCTTAGTATCATATCATGTAATTTAACATTCATCATGTAGTGGTGTATGTGAGTAAACTTAGACAACCATGCTTAATTATGCAACACAACTGTGAACATGTATGCTTATCGAAGGGATAAGATAATATGTGAATAATTATAGATCTATGTAATTGAATGAAATGCATACAAGGACCAAATAAAGTGTGATATTATGAACATGGTAAATGCATGAATAATATTTGGATTCCATGCTAGTTGAAGGGCTAAATTAGTATAAAAGTTTCATACTTAAGTGCTTATTGATTTCTAAATGGTTTCGCCATGTTTTAACCTTCAAGTCATGCTATAAAATGTGAAGCTATGTACATGGGATTTTATTATGTTAGAACAACAAGTAAATTGTATAAATAAATACGAAAAGGGCATGTGAAAAGAAAGTGGTCACCGTGCTAGCTTGTCCTTCTTCCTTATGCTAAATTTTATGCTTTAGTGGTAGAGATATCCATGGAATGAAAAAGAATGTGTGGACGAATCATGCTACATGTTAAGTGTATTAAATATGTACATGTGTATGATGTAATGCTCATGATTTAGAATAGAAAAATGATAGACTAAAGCATGCTCATGTGAATATAATACGTATTGCTAGTTAAGAGTAAGAACCATGAGTACCTTCGTGATTTGATGATAGTGTGCATCTCTTTAATGTTAATGCCTTATTGTGAGTGTGACATGTTAAGTTTAAGTCTTTGGTTTGCTTGCTGAGTCTTTGGACTCACTCTTGCTTCGGCGTAGAGGTTGACAGGTATCATACACTAGAAGGAAGCTTAGTGAGGATCGCCAATCAGAAGACTATTTTGTGGAGCTGCTACGAGTTGTACTTTTCTTTTTCTCGTAGTATGAAAAGAATTATTGTATGGACAATATTTGGACAATGTAGTTCTTTTATCTTCTATTAATGTGGATATTGTCTTTCTATTTCGCTATTTAGATTGTGGAATGTGTGTTGGTGATGGGTTAAAGTTGAGATATTTATTTTATTCCGCTGAACTCTATTGCTATCCAAGTACATATCAACCTATCGACTAGTGTTGGGTACATGTCCCACTGTGACGACGCCCTTTATACCGATGGGGATTGGTATAATCGTACCGATATGAAGAGGGTCGTTACACCTTCTCCCTTTCTTCCCCCTTTCGCGCATCTCTCTTCCTCCCACTTTCCCTCTCCGGCGACAAAATCCTCTTTCCCCTTTTCTCTTCTTCCTCCCCTCCGGTGATCACCGGCCGGCGTCGACTTCTCTTCTTCCCTCCTCTTCCGGTGTCCCCCCCTTCTCCGGTGGCTTGGCAATGGAGGGCGGCGACGGGCAAGGTGGAGACGGTGGAGATGGAGGCCGACGACGGAAGAAAACCATCCGGCGACGGTAAACGGGCGAGGGGCCATCTGTGGTGGCGCAAGAGGAGGCTCTGGCCATCCCCATGGAGGAGGACCTCGCGGCGGCACCGGGCGAGGACGAGCCAATCGGGCCCAAGAAAGAGGTGTGATTGATGTGAAAGAGGTGCAATGCACCCGATTGCAGGGCGTTTGCCCGAGGTGAAAAAGCCGGGAAACGGATTTTTCCCGTCCCCGGTCACCCTGCTAACGCAACAGGTTGGCTGTCGCCTTACCAGTGGGAAGGCGACAGACCCCGTGTCACCTTTTAGAAGGCGACGATGGGCTCATCGCCTTTAGAAACCTGAAAGCGACGGGCTGCTTGTCGCCTTCAGAAGGCGACAGGGACCCTGTCGCGTTGACAGGACTGAAGCTTCTCTGGTGAATTTTTTGCTGACTTTTGGTGCTTTCGATGTTTGTTTTGCAGAGTGAGTTGCTGTCCCGGCTGGGATGGGCTGTTGTCCGGGCAATTTATCGAGGATTGTCGGACTTCCAGAGGGCCAAGCTGGAGGAGATGGGGTTCGGCCCCTTCCTGAGATTGGATGAGTTGACACCAGATGTGGCGCTGATTCAGGCATTGAAGAAGAGATGGGACCCCGAGTGCCATGCTTTCCTCTTCCCGTGGGGTCACATGACCCCCACTTTGGAGGACGTGGCACGAATCCCCGGCTTGAGGGTGGATGGCCGGGCGGTCACAGGGGTCACCTATACGAGTTACCAGGAGTTGGCGGAGAGGCTCCTTGGGTTGGAGGTGACGAGGGAGAGATCCTCCCTGGTAGCGAGGACGAGGCTGCAAGCGAGCCTCGGGGTGGCGGACGCGTGCCACCAGACTGGAGAGGGCCATGCAGAGTATATGGCCCGACTGACAGCAGACGCCAGAGCAGCGCTGGCGGAGGAGGAGGGAGCGGTAGCGGATCGCGATTTGAGACGCTTCCTGATCCTTGTGATCAGGAAGTTGGTTCTGGGGACCAGAGGGGACCCAGTCAGCTGCAGATGCCTGCCCCTGCTGGAGGACTTGTCCAGTGTAGGCAGTTATGCATGGGGTGCGGCCCTCCTGGCCCACCTCTTCGACAGCCTGGGCACCTCCAGCAGGGAGACAGGGGTGGCCGGATTCTTCCCACTCCTACAGGTATGCTTCTTACCCTTGCCCTTTACTGCTTTTCCTGCTTATTCTGATTAAATGTGGTACTGACTGAGTTGTTTTGTAGGTGTGGGCGTATCACCACCTCCCCTCCTTGGGTCGTGGGGTGCCGAGGCGACCAGGCGCCGTGCCGTTGCTGCAGCGCTGGCGGTTCCGCCACGACGAGCGATCCCTGCACCTGTAGGTGACGCTTATTCACGACGCCTTGGACACTGTCCCATTTGGGCTTGTAAGCACTTCCACTCTTAGAACCCTTTCCTTTCCTTTGCTTATATTGGCGATTGACTGACAAGCTTTCTTATTTGTGATGTGCAGGTCGAGTGGACTCCCTACGCCGAGGAGGACGACGCCGCCCAACCGTGGGTGGAGCGGGGCCGTCCCTACTTCGGTAGGGACATCTAGCTTCACGCATTCAACACGGTGGTACCGCTCCACCACCGATTGGTTGCGCGGACACTGGGGCTCCATCAGGCTGCAGTGGAGTTCCCGACTCGGCAGAGGCCGTGGGAGAGGCCCGGCCGGAGCTTCCGCGGGATCCAGCAGGTGACAAACTTGACAGTACGAGTCCGCGAGCAGCTCGAGGACTGGGAGAAGCAGGGCCGGGTGGTGACCTCTGAGGCCACCAGCGATGAGGACTACTTCCGTGCCTATGCATGGAGGTACGGGGCCCAGGTGTATAGGGGGTCCCGACGACTGGTGAATACCACAACTTAGCCTCTTAAGCTTTTTGATCATTAATTGCTTGGCTAACCCTGTCTTATGTTTGAAGTTTGACCCCGAGGTGCGGATCGCCTCCCTTGAGGGCATCCTTCATTCCACGATCCAGCAGAGGGACGACCTCCAGCGGACCGTGACCCAGCTGGTGAGTGCTTTTCTCCCTACCTTTTTCTATTTCTAGTTTCAGTTGACTGACTCTTGCTTTTCATTGCAGTGTCAGTTGACTGACTCTTGCTTTTCATTGCAGCGGGACGAGCTGGCGCGAGCCCAGCAGATTGTGGGGGGTGCATCTTCCTCCCGAGAGGACCCTGGTCGCTTCGTGTTGGAGGGCCAGCTGGCGGCGGCAGTGGCTCAAGCGGAGGACGCCCATGCCCGGCTATAGGAGCGGGTAAATCATCAATTGCATGCCCCTTGGTTCTCTATTTCTTTTGGTATTGACAATATGTTCATCTCTGCAAGAGGTGGAGTTGAGGGACGCCCTAGCACGGATGACAACGCTGGAGACGGAGATGGCGGACTTGCGCCTGCGTCCGGAGGCCGGGGAGGTGGCGAGGTGGCGTCAGGAGGCCGAGGAGGCGGCGAGACTCCGCGTCGAGGCGGGCGACCTCCGTTTGCAGCTTGGGGAGGAGTGGCACCACTGTGAGCTATTGCGGTCCGAGATGAAGGGCCTCGAGAGGGCCCTGGCCTTGGTCGGACGCAGCCGCTCATCGGCCAGCAGGAGCGGCATTCCCAGTGGGTCTGCCGTACACTACTTGACGGGTTCCTCCGGACGACGGAGGAATGAGGAGGAGGCGGGACAGCGCGAGAGGGCACCTGAGGGGAGTGAGATAGGACCGAGGGTCATGGCCCCTCCATCTCCCCGCCCACCTGAGGGCACAGGGGAGAGCGGTTGAGGGCTTGTACTTTTTGCCCCTTTCTTTTGTTTAAGACGGTGTACATGTATGATATGGAATGGATCTTTTGTTTTTCCGACTCGTGACTGAGTAAGAGTGACGAGTGAGATGCGGGCGCCGCTTTCTTTCTTTTGCGCCCTGCACACTTAAGACAACCACGAACAAGTTAGATCCATTCTTAGGCTTAGCCCTTTGCCTTAAAATGCGACAAGTGAGCAACCTTGATAAATGGTCAAGGGGCTAAACCTTATTAAACAGGAAAAAGGACACAAATAAATAGCATGCATGAATGGATGAGTGGAGTGTTTTGGGATTTGAACAAGTTTTGGAGTTTTAAAATATTTAATTTTTTTGGAGTTTTAAGATATTTGGTTTTTTTGGAGTTTTGAAATATCTGATAATTTTTTTAGAGTTTTAAAATGTTTGTTTTTTTTTGGAATTTTGAAATATTTGATTTTTTTTGTTTTAAAATATTTGATTTTTTTGGAGTTTTGATTTATTTGTTTTTTTTTTTTAAGTTTTGAAAGATGCCTAAAGCCGACGTTAGCCCTTCCTAAGACAAGACGCGCGAGGTGGAAGGTACTCGCCCTTTCGGGCCACAACACATAGACCGGTTCGAACCGCTGGTTTGGAGTCTTGGTCGCCTGTCGTTCTCGTCACGGACCTCACTAAGCTAGGATGTGCGTCGAGGGGTGACATTGCCTCCATAGACCACCCTTAGTTGACGATGCGACTAGTTAAACCATACCTAAGAGATGATTCGGTCTTATAGGGAGAAATGGAAGACTATTTAAGGAAAGTCTCATGTGGGTTCAAGGATGTCGGGTTCGGCTACTTCCTACAGCATACCCTTCAGAGATTGGGTCTGTTGTGAAGGGACTTTATAGTCTTTTCTTATGGGCTTGCATTATTTAGGGCATGCGTACGACCGGGCTCATGAGCGTTTCGCGGGGACTTTGCCACTCTTTGCCATGCCTCTATCGTGTTATGGACTTTCGTTTTTTTTATTTTCTTTTGCTTCTTTGCCCCTTGTTATTTTGACTGTCCCTGTTTGAGACTTCCTCTTGTCATGATATGCAGGTTGACGACCTCACCCTTTCGATCCTTGCCCCTACACTTCGACCGATTAGAAGAGAATGACCGACGCATCGCTAAAGTAGGACCGACATAGTTGCGACATCCGCCAAGCGTATCCACCCGGGCTTGCCGTGTGTGTGTGTTAATCCTAACTTAGAGCGATCTTTGACGATTAGGGAGGGACTTCAGACTTTCAACACGGGGTTGTTCTCCCAATCTAAGTGTTGTGGCCTCACACCTATTGACCTAGGGATAGAATCTTTTGAGGTACAACCCATTCCACGGATGCGACAATTCAACGCCCTCAGCATTAGTTAAGCGATAAGCATTTTCGGGGAACACTTCCCTCACAACGTACGGACCTTCCCAGTTAGGTTGCAATTTGGACCTAGGACCTCCGGGTTTGATAAAAATGCGTTTCAAGACCATATCACCCTCTTGGAATTTTCGCTCAATTACCTTCTTTTCGAAAGACCTTGAGATTCGCCTCTGATATGAGAGCACGTGGTCAGCTGCCATAAGCCGCCTTTCATCTAAGAGTTCCAATTGGACTAGCAACGCCTCTCGACGTTCGTCAAGATTAAGTTCTTTGTCTAATTGGACTCTTACTGAAGGGATTAGGATCTCGTATGGAACTACCGCCTCCATCCCATAGGTGAGGGCATACGGGGTTTGTCTCGTGGGAGTACAGACGGAGGTACAATAGGCCCATAGAGCCTCTATTAGCTTTTCTGGCCAATCAGCGAATTTATGCGACTCACAGGTTTTCTTCAAGATTTTAAGAAGGGTTTTATTTATTGCTTCAGCCTGGCCATTGCCTTGTGGGTAATATGGAGATGAATGATGCAGAGTGATGTTATATTTCTTACAGAGGTCCTGAAGTTCTTACGAGATGAACTGTGGTCCGTTGTCCGTGACGATGCTGCTTGGCACTCCGAACCACGAGATGATGTTCTTCATGATAAAGCGACACACTGTGGATGCTTTGATTTCTGTAAAGGCTTCCACTTCTGCCCACTTGGTGTAATACTCAGTTGCTGTTAGGATAAAGGATTTCTGCTTGGTTTGAGCATTAGGATCACCAAGAGGGCCAACAATATCGAAATCCCACATGGAGAATGGCCAAGGTGTGGAGAGTGGATGCAGTTAAGAGGAAGGAGCATGGATTTTATCAGCATGGAGTTGACACTTGACACACCTACGGACGTAGATGGCACAATCTTCTTCTAAGGTTGGTTAGTAATAGCCCTGCCTAATGATCTTCTTAGCGAGCATTTGACTGTTGACATGCCCTCCGCATTCACTAGTATGAGCTCCTTCCACCACTCTCCAAGCTTCATCGTCATTCAGACATCTTAAGAAAACTCCATTAAGAGCCCACCTGTACAAGACTTCTCCAACGACTGTGTATCTTAAGGCGGCTCTTCTTATGGCCTTGCGATCCTCCGCATTTGCCCCTTCGGGATACATCCCATCCTTGCAATATTGCTCGATCTCAAAATACCAAGGCAGCTCCTCTTCATCTAGGATTTCCTCAAGCTCAGCTAGCATGACTTGATGCGCTCCTCTCTTCTTAGCCCTCTCTTCTAAGGTTGTCCTAAGGTCATGGAACCAAGGATCCTGGATAGATGGAATGTGGAGCCGTTGGACGACAATTGTCTCGGTTCGTCGACTCAGAGGGAAGGATAGAGATGAAGCCAGCGACACCAAGGCGTCGGCCAGGATGTTTTGTGAGCGAGGAGTGTGGATATAGATAAGCTTGCAGAACTGCCTTGCCAACAGCGTGACCAAGTCCTGATATGGCTTGAGCTTTGGGTCACGAGTGCGGTAAGTGGAGAGCACCTGCCGCAGAACCAGCTGAGAGTCTCCTATGATTCTAAGGTGGGATTCACCCAAGATATAAGCGCGCTTGAGGCCAGCGAGGAGAGCTTCGTACTCAGACATGTTGTTAGTGGCAGGGAAGGTGAGCTGATAAGCGATGGGGATGGTAATACCTTCCGGGGTAAGCAGCACGGCTCCAATGCCCCGTCCCTGAGAGTTGAGTGCGCCATCAAAATGGAGGGACCAGAAGGGGTCTTTAATGATGACCGAGAGTTCCTCATCGGGGAATTCCTCCCGGATGGAGTCACTGTGAGGGAG
Organism: Colocasia esculenta; assembly: GCA_014218235.1. NCBI lineage: Eukaryota > Viridiplantae > Streptophyta > Magnoliopsida > Alismatales > Araceae > Colocasia > Colocasia esculenta. The sequence goes on from CM024758.1 coordinate 74,707,951, forward strand.
TGGAAGGTGGGCCAGATGCTCAGCGATGGCATATCCTTTGATGGCCTTTTGGACCACAAAGGAAATGTCGAATTGTGAGAGGAAGCTTTGCCAACGCGCAAGCCGATCAGAGAGGACGGGCTTTTCTAGAAGGTAACGGAGTGGATCCATTCTCGAGATCAGCCTGACCTCGTGGGCAAGGAAGTAGTGCTTGAGCTTTTGGACTACCCACATGAGCGCGGCACAAGTTTTGTCTGCGGTGGTGTACTTGGACTCAGCGGTGTTGAAGAGCCTAGAGAGGTAGTATGCTGCCCTTTCTTTCCCAGATCCATCATGTTGCGCAAGGACAGCACCTAGGGAGTCCTCAATGACTAAGAGATATAGGATAAGCAGTTTCCCGGGTATAGGAGGCTGCAGAACCGGGGGATTCATGAGATAACTCTTCAAGTCATCGAAGGCTGCTCGGCATTTATCATTCCATTCGAACTTTGCCCCTCCTTTCAAGAGATCGTAAAATGGGCGGCATCTTTGTGAATGCTGAGATATGAATCTTCTGATGAACTGCAAACGCCCAATTAGCCCTCTTAGCTGGGAGATGTTCTTTGAAGGCGGAATTTCTGCTATAGCATTGGGCTTATTTGGATCGATCTCAATGCCCCGCTTGCTAACTATGAATCCTAGCAACTTCCCTGATGACACCCCGAACATGCATTTCTTTGGATTCATTCTCAGTTGATACTCCCTTGACCTTTGCAACACCTTGGCAAGGATTTTGGGGTGTTCTCTCCTGGTTCTTGACTTCACCAAGATGTCATCCATGTATACTTCTACATAGACATGTATCATATCGTGGAAGATGGCCATCATCGCCCTCTAATAGGTAGCCCCAGCATTCTTTAGTCGAAAAGGCATTACTACATAACAGTATGTTCCCCAGGGCGTGGTGAAGGATGTTTTTTCTTGATCCTCAGGAGCTAGACGAATTTGATTATAGCCTGAATACCCATCCATGAATGAGAGGGTCTCTTACCCAGCAGTGTTATCAATAAGCACATCAATGTGAGGAAGCGGGAAGTCATCATTTGGACATGCCCTATTTAAGTCCTTGAAGTCGATGTAAATTCCGACTTTACCATCCTTCTTCATGACAAGGACTATGTTTGCCACCCAGTTCGGATAAAGCACTACCCTGATGAATCTAGCCTTATGGAGTTTGTCTACTTCGTCCTTCATCTTCAGGGCCATGAGTGGGTGGAATCTTCTGAGCTTCTGTTTTATGGCCTTTGCCCCTTCTTTCAATACGAGTCGGTGCTCCACTAGTGAGGGGTCTAGACCGGGCATGTCCTCATATGACCAGGCGAATGTGTCTTTGTACTCCCTTAGAATTTGCACCAATTCCTCTTCTTCATCAGGAGGGAGGTTTGCTGAAATTATCACAATCCTGGGATCTTCTTCTATTCCGAGGTTGACTTCCTTAGTAGGTTCATCCACTGCCGTTGTAGGCTCATCAAATCTCCTTACGCCATTGGCGTACTTTTCGGTCGCGTCATCTACTTCGCTATCCTCTTCATCGATTGGGTCCTCATCATTCATGATCTCGTAGACGCCAAATCCGTCGTATATGAATACCCCATCCTGCATAAATTCTTCTTCTAACACCAGCGCTTCTTTTGTGAACTCCTTTATCAGCAGTAATGCTTGAGACCGCCGAGCTAGCTCTTGTAGGTATCTTTGGGGAATGACCTTGCCTTGTTGCTTCCTAGGGCGATGTTTGGACTTGGTGGGTGCTGGGTTGACCTGATTCTCTGTCATAGGCCTATCTAAGCTAAGACTAGACTCTTCTACCCTAGACTCTTCTAGACTAGAGGACTCTACAGGACTGGTGGAGGACATGGTGTCCTCGAAGAGAATGGCTCCTAGTGAAGGAGCAGGTGGGGAAGCCCCAGTTGAGGGGTGCCCCTGATCAGAAGGGTGAAGGAGGTATGTCGGCTCCTCGACCTCCACGTGCATTTGAAAGTTGGCATTTTTTTTTGGAGATCAGCGGAGAGCATGCAGCAAGAGAGAGTGACCTCGTGGTCGCTCGGATAGGATTGCATAGCAGAGAGGACTGCGGGTGGGAGATCAGGAGTGAGGAGGCTGTGTGCAGCCGTTAAGAGTTGTGGAGTCAGCTGAATAAGTAGGGGAGGAGAGGAAGGGACAAGGCTGGGAAGGAGGGAGTCTAGGAGCGATGGGTGGATGGCTAGGTAGGTGCCCCTCTAGAGTTCATCTACCATCCTTCCCTCCTCGTAGGGAATGTTCGGCTCTTCTATGTCTGTGGTCTCACTCATGAGCTGTCTCTTGGAGGTAATGGAAGTGGGGGCATCTAGCAGGTCGGCTGCAGCTGGCGGCCAGGTTCTTTCTTCCTCCCAGAACAGACGGCTGAAAGCTATGGTGATGTCTTCTATGTCGAACCAGCGGTACCATTCAGCCTCTAAGTCTCCTGTCTTCCTCCTCTTGTTTGGGAGGAGTGCTTCTAGTGCTCTATAAGTAAGCAGAGGGGCCATGTGCCGAGAGAAGTTTCGGCCATGTACCTCATGTTGCGACAATTCCGCCTCGACTACCACGGTGTTGTATCCAGGTTGGGTAGGGCCCCTAATGAAATGACACTAGAGTGTCCATGTAAGTGGCTCGCGGTCGGCCTTGAGAGTGGATGTGGTGGATGACCATGGCTTGGATTTTTCTCTGTAACCTAGTCCCCATCGGCTCTTCTTTACAATGTCCGGGATAGGCTTGACTATGCCTTGTAGCTCTGCCCCTAACCCCTTACCTTCTTCGTACCCCAACTTCATCATGATCTGCCACCCTTTGGTACTTAGCGGCTCCTTCCTTTTGACCACATTGACTCGTGCTAGATTGGCCTCTCGTTTGGACTAGAACGAGTAGCTCCACGGATAGTTGACGTCTAACACTGAGACCACGGGTTTGTTGGCGGGCCACATAGCTGGGAGATGAGTGTCATGGATGGCATCGACTGAATGGGTAGTGGATATGCTCTTGACCTTGATGATCCACCCTTGGAAGGGGAATTTGAGACACTGATGTGCGGTGGACGGTACGGCTCCGAGCACTTCTAACCACGGATGCCCCAGAATAGCCTTGAACATGGGATCGATGTCGAGCACATAAAAGTCCACAGTGACAGCGAGCGGTCCCAGTTCAGCTTGCACAGTTACCATGCCGTGGCAAGATCTTCTAGAGTTATCGTAGGCGGCTATGGTGGTTGGCGTCGGCCTTAGCATCCCTTCTAACATGTCGCAGGCTCTCATGGTACTCAGCGGGCAGACATTTATTGATGCCCCCGTGTTGACCAGTGCTGCCCCTACTGCTACATGGTTGATGTGTGATACCCCGAAATTTTCTTTCTTTCTTATGGTGCATATGTCTTTGCTTGTTGCGTGAGTAGCGTGTGTATTCAATTGTGCATATTATCATTTCTATGCTTTCTCATTAGTTAATGCATGTATATACAGGATAGTTAGGTAAGAATAGGCAATTAGTTAGATTTATGTATAAGGTGTATACCAAAAATCTGAGGCATAAAATAGTTAAGTAATATTGTTCATGTGATAAGGAAATAATGATATAGGCCATGTAGGATCATGAGAGCTATTTCTGTACAAGTATAAATGTAAACATGAGTGTGCATGCATTTTCTAACTATCAATGTATGCATTATTTAAATTATTAATGTATCTATTGCATTTAGTTATTTTAAACATGTTGTAAGTAACCATGGGTATATAGGTACATATATATGCTAATCTTGTTTAAATAATACTTAATTACTTTAAGCATGTTAAATTATTTATGATGTGTAAGGTGCTTGAATGATAATGTATATGTAGAATTTGAATAATGATGAATGCATTTCATTATAAATACATGCGACGTATGTAGTCATGTAATGTTAATGTATATGTGCTTATGTGCATGTTATTGATGTATAGTATCCTTAATTATGATTAGTATAAGTTATATTTGAATAAAAATTATGAAATGCATGTGTTTTATGCGGTGAAGGTTTGTGAAATTATTTTTACATATTTTAAATTATTTTGGCATATTTATGTATTTATATCAAGGTTTATCGGAGTTTTGACCTATTGGCACTGCTGGGTGGTTGGCGTCCACATCACTGGACGCCAATACCCTGTTGGCGGCCACCCCATGGATGCCAACCTCAAGTTGGCGGCCATCCCCTTGACGTCAACTGTGCAGTTGACTACAACCGATGTTGACGTCAATATCCTCCTGCGTTACGGTTCCAGATTTGTTAATGCTCGCTTTATGGCCGGTTCCAGTTTAGGAAACCCTTCCTAAACCTGGGTAACCTACCCCAATGCGTATCCAACCCATCCATCTGTTGGGTTGAGTGTGTTTTGGAACTTCCTAAAGTTGTAATTTAATGATATCCAATGAACATCACTCATACCTTGATTTTGATGATGACATACTGTGATATTGATGATGACATATTGTGATTTTAATGATGAGATATTATGATTTTAATGATGACATGTTGTAAGTTTAATGATGACAAGCTGTGACTTTAATGCATAAAATAAATTGGAACATGTGAAATACATCACCTGAATTACCAATATTCAAAAAGCATGTTTCCAAGCACATTTATCATTTATATTCATGACAATATATTTAACTAATGATTTATGTGTTATTTTCTGTAAGGCCCTCGAATTTTGTTGTACTATTGTATTGCATGTAAATAATTCGTGTTGTGTAAATATCTACGTAAGTACTAGCTAGCATACTTATGTGTGTATGTATATAATTTAAGTATAAATAATGTATGTATGCTTGATGGTAGTGTGTACATGATAATGTATACATATAGCATGTATATAGGTGTAAAAGGTGCATGGTTTCTGCATGTTTTAGACTTCTGGCCGAAGGCCATATTGGCGTCAATAGCATGACGTCGATGTGGTGTCAGCGTCCACCAATGGACGCCAAACTAATCTAGCGTCTAACGATGTGGACGCCAACTTCTCTGGCCTGCATGCGTTGCAGAGCCAGAAATTCCAGAACAAGGCACTCACCCATTGGGGAGCTGTCTCCCAACGGTCTGAAAGCCATCATGTCACCCTGTGCGTGGGAGAGAAGCCTCTCCCATATATCTAAACCCGAATTTGCTTCCCCAACCCTTCACCTTGACTTTTACAAGAGAGAAAGAAGAGAAGAAACCCTACTTTCTGACTGAGGAAAACCCCCCACCTTTGCAAACCTAAAACTGAAGATCTAAAGCCTGTTCTGGGGTTCTGCTGCAACAAGGAGCTTGCTGGATCATCGAGGAAGGCTTTCCCGACCTTGACTTGCTGTGGAGGCTGCTCAGGAACCCGGAGGGAGGTGATCATGGAGGGTGTTTCGCAACTTCTTGGGACTGCCCAAGGAGAGCTTCTCCAAGCCCTAGATCCGTTGGTGTATTTTTCTAAAGGCAAGTACCCCATTCATAACGTCCCTATATGTGTCTAGGATGGTTTTACTATTTTTGTATATTTTCCCTCGTGTCCTAGACCCCCAAATTCACCCCATCTTTGGAGCTCGGGTCTGTGTTCTGCACAGACCTGACATTGACGGCAATGTCCCTTGCCGCTAAGATTATGCTTAGCGTCCATCGACTATGCCGTTGACCTGGAATTAGCGGCCAGAGACCGCCGCCAAGTTCATCTGGACAGAACATTGACCTGTTCTGCCCTTCTATACGACTATTTTCGATATGTTTCACGATGAGGATATACTGTAAATCATTTGTATGCTATGTATGTCGTTGGTGTGATGGATATGGTGTGTGGATGGATTATCACGAATGATAGGACTTAATTATTTCATGAAGATACATGTGTGATGAGTTTTAATCTTGTTAAACCACATTTACATGATTTAGGACAAGTCTGAATGCCCTAATTTGTGAGGATTATACATGTGAGGTTCAGTCCCTGTTCTAAATTTCTGAGATTATTCCCATGCTTGTGTGAATTATTGCAAGATTGTTTAGGAAAAATAGAGATCATGCTAGGTCATGATAAATCTTCCATAAATTAATGGATTATTCAATAAATTTAGGAATAAATTCTGTGGTTCCATGCCTGTTAGGGTTCAGACAGGGAGTGGTTAAAACTGTGCTTGTGTTTAACTCCATGTTAAATCGAATTGCGGATAGCATGTGAAATTAATATTAGATTTTCTGTAATTCCGTTTTAGTTCAGAAAAATCTGGAAAATTGCATGAGGAATCCTAAACCCGAAATTTACATGTGGTTAAAATTTTAGGTCATTTGGACCAGTATTTAATGTAATATGAATTTTTCCATGAAAATGTGTATTTATGCATGGCAATGTGAAACAATTCGATTTAGGTGTAATCCGACCTGATCGGTGATATTTACCTGAATGTAGATTTTGAAATCTGTAGTGTCATGTTAGGAAAAATAGAGAAATGTGAATGTGAGTGAGAACGGGAATGAAATGAGAATGACATGTGTAAACCATGTGTAAAATCGGTAAAAATGTGTAATGTGAAAATTGTGCCAAATGTGACATGGCTTCCACAGAGGGCAGTGGAACCGTATCAGGGAAAAGTCCCCCTGAGAAGGTTCAAAGTGTAAGTGACCCTAAGGGCATTAGGGGGAAATCCTGGAGGTGGACAAGTACCACTGGTTAGGGTGGAGACTTGTTCTCCCGGTCTGCGCAGTCCAAGAGTCGCCATTGTATTGCCTAGATGGCGTCTATGTGATGTGATGTGTTTGTGTCCTTCTTTGATGGTTTGGACTATGTGTCACGGCACTAAATGCGAAAGTGTAAATGTGAATGTGTAATGTGAATGTGTTCATGTGTTAATGTGAAAGTGAACAATGTGTAATGTGTATGTGTAAAATGCAATTTATGTGAATTGGAAATTTTGTAAAGAAAATGTGAGACCAAAATGTGAGGAGATGATATCGTAATCCATGTTGTGACAAATCTGAAACCATGTTAAATCAGTAGATTCATTATGTTAGGATCATGGTTATATGTGTAAAATGCCTAGAATCCATGTGAGGGACAACTGACAAGTATGTGCACAAAATTCCATGGTTGGTTGTTCACATGTTGTATTTTAAATAACATTGTAGCTCTCATGTGTAGGGTTATGGTTGCTAAATCATGTGAAAACCAGCAAGTTAAAGTATGTAAAATGTTCGTGTACATGCACAAGAATGTGTAGATTCCATGCTAGGTGTGTCTTGTTTCATGTACGTAGGATAATCATGTTAAGTGCTTTCGTGTTTTAGTTAAAATGCAAAGTAGAATTTCATGAGTAGGAATGATTAGAGAACACGTGTTAGGAAGTTATCTTGATAAGGAAATCTGAAAGCATGCATCATGTGTTTGCTTATAGAATTATCATGATTGGTTATTCATTTCAAACGTTAAGCACGATATATGTTGAGTTCTTGCAATTGTGTGTGTAGAGCCTACTATGACATGTACGTGTATGGTATGAGTGGTGTTACTTGCTGAGTCTTTAGACTCACTACTTGCTTCGGCGTACAGGTGTAGTTGGTGACGTGGCACCGTTGGAGGAGACGGTGGAGACGGACTCCGAGCGTGGAGACTAGTCTTTGGAGTACCTTGTGACTTTTGCATTTCTTAGTATGTAAATTGAACGATGTATTAGCATTATCATGGAAAGAATGTATAATGGTGGACATCTATGTATTAAATTTTCACCAATGCAAATTATGTGAGCTTCTAAGTTCTTTAATGTTATTGAAATTTCATGTATGTTAAATGTGGATGATGAATAAATGAAGACAGTAGTTCTTTTACTTCCGCTACTCTGTTCTATATTCGCGTGTATCTCAGCTGAATGTCATTGTTGGGTAAATGTCCCACTGTGGCAACGCTCGCTATACCGACGTGGGTTGGTATAACCGTACCGGTATAAGGAGGGTCGTCACATTTTCTCAGGGACAAACATTTTCTTGCAAAGCAGTGTCGACACAACCATCAATGGTGTCGACACAATGGCTCAGAGCAAAGGCAGAAATGTGAAGAAAAACTCAACTAGTGTCGACACTAGACCAGGGCAGGTCGACACTAGTGACAGATCCCAGAGAAATATGCTAACAGGCTTTTATCTCAGGTCGACACCAAATGGAATCAGGTCGACACTAGATGGCTTTCCCAGAAGAACTGTTTTGCTGTCTGGGACAGCAGGTCGACACGAGATCATCTCAGGTCGACACTAGAGACCTCTCCCAGGGAATTGATTTGCCAGTCTGGGACAGTGTGTCGACACACCCTATGGGCAGGTCGACACACTCCGAAAACTCTGTGACTTAAAGCTTTTCCTGGACACGTGGCTGCTTGGGATTTAAGGGATTTGACCTAGGTTTCCGTGCCCATGCACCCAAAGGCACTTTATGGACATATGGGGCTATAAATACCCATGTTCCTTGTACCCCAAAAAAGAGAGAGCTCATACACTTCCAGAAGAAGCCTTTTGGCGGCGAAAGGGGGCTCTCCAGATCTGTCTCCATCTCCAGAAGCTACAAGCCATCCTTTCAAGAGGAAGGACAAGGGAATCAAGGGGAATCCCTGGAGAGAAGGTTGCTGTGCAAGGCAAGGGAGCAGATCCAACTGAAGAGGCTCAGGAGAAGAAAGGTTTCTGGCATTTCAGATGCCATCAAAGCAGAGTATCGCCAAGTGAGGAGAATCTTCATCGATTTCCATCAAGGCTCCTCAATTGAAGCGTCTGCAAGGCCTCTTCATCGAAGAACACTCTTTCTACATCTATTTGCTTCATATCAGAGTTTGTTATTCCTTAGTTCGTCAATGAGATTTGTGCATGAAGTTCTGTACAAATTTCTATGTACGAAATGTCTTGAATCAGATCATTGCTAGAGGATCTGATCTCTTTTGTGTTTGATCTAACTTTTGTACTCTGAGCCGTCGAGCTCAGGTTTGTGAGTCGTCGCACTCACTGTGTGGTTTGAGCCGTCGTGCTCAATTTAGAGTCGTCGTACTCCGGTTGTTGTTTGAGCCGTCGTGCTCAGTTTGGAGTCGTCGTGCTCCAGGTGTTTCTTGAGTCGTCGTGCTCAAGGGTGTTTGGAGTCGTCGTGCTCCAGGTGTTTCTTGAGTCGTCGTGCTCAAGGGTGTTTGGAGTCGTCGTGCTCCAGTGTGAGTTGTACTCAAGGTTTTGAGTAGTGTGGCCTCACTGTGTGAGGGGTGGACGTAGGAGTCACTGGAGGTGATTTCCGAACCACCTAAAAATCCTCTGTGCATTGGTTTGAATTGTGGTTTGCCTTTGTATCTCGCTAGATGCATGCATAGGGATTTCGTTCACACTACTAATTGATTTGCTCACACACACTAATCACACTTCAGATCAGTAATTTATTTGGGTGATTTGATCTCTGATTAGAAGTAATTTTTAATTGCTTAAGCTTCCGCGTTAATTGGCATTAGATCTATTCAACCCCCCCTTCTAGATCTGATCCTTCCACCCATCCGTTCCTAACAATTGGTATCAGAGCGGGTTAATGTCTATCTCTGATCTGATTTGATTGCTTCTGTTTGATCTCTGTGTTAATTGCTTGAATTGTTTGCTTGCTCTTTCACCATCTCATTCTAATTGATGGATTCTCGAGGATTTGTAGCCGAAGGCCATTCCATTAATAGACCACCATATTTTGATGGGTCTGATTATTCATACTGGAAAAATCGCATGCAAGTTTTTCTTAGGGCTCAAAACTATGAAATCTGGAGAATAGTTGAAGTGGGTCCTTATGAAAATCAGGGAGATGAGGAAAATTGGACTAGAGAGCAGATTAGGAAAGCTACTCTTAATTACAGTGCCATGAACATGCTTCAGTGTGCAGTCCACCCTAAAGAATATTCAAGAATATCCATGTGTAAATCTGCTAAAGAAATGTGGGATAAACTTGAATTGATGTATGAGGGAACATCTCAAGTTAGGGAAATCAAAGCAAACATACTTGTTTCTGAATATGAATTGTTTATGATGAAATCTGATGAATCGATTTCTGAAATGTTTGCTAGGTTTATGATAATTGTCAATGGACTGAAGGCATTAGGTAAGGAATACACTGATGCTGATCTGGTAAGAAAAACTTTGCGCTCTCTATCATCTGTTTGGCACACAAAGGCTACAGTGATTGAAGATTCTAAGGATTTATCCAAAATCTCCTTGGATGAACTCATAGGATCTTTAATGACTTATGAAATAAATCTGAAGAGAAATGAAGAACACATGCTTAAGGCTAAACCAGTAGCACTTAAGGCTTCATCAAGCATCAAAGAGAAAAATCAAGAAACATCAAGTTCTGATGAGTCTGAGTTTAATGAAGATGAACTTGACATCATGACTAGACAATTCAGAAAATTTTTAAAATCAAGAAGAAGAAGATTCAATGAAAAGAAACAATATTCTTCTAATAAAAGGAATGCTTCTTCTTCAAATTGTAATGATAGCAGAAATCAAAAAACTAATGAAGATATTGATTGCTACAGGTACAACAAGAAAGGACACATGAAAGGTGAGTGTCCTGAGATCAAAAAGGACAAATATGAGAAGAACAACAAATTGAAGAAGCCAAAAGCCATGATTGCAACTTGGTCAGATGAAGACCAAAGTGAGGATGATGAAGAGAACTCTTCAAGTTCAGCAAATGAGGAGTTATGCTTCATGGCTAACAGAAGTGATGGAAAGAACTCACAAAGAAAAGGAGCAAAAAGAATTCAGAAAACTATGGCTCTCACAGCAAAGTCTAAGAGTTCAGAACACTCTTCATCCTCTTCAGAACACAAGAGTTCAAATGGGTCTAAAAGGTCAGGTAAATCAACTCCAGATCCATTTGTGTATTTCAATTCTGATTCTGATGAAGATGAGGGCATGTCTTATGCTGAATTGATTAAATTCTGTGAAAAGATACAAAGTCTTAATGTACAACTGAACACTAAAAATAAAGACTTGAAAAAGACTTTAAAACATTGCCATAAAGAAAGTGAAAACTTGAAAAATACACTTGAATTGCTCCAGAAAAATGACAAAGATCCTTCAGAAGAAATTGAGAATTTGAAAAATGAAGTTGAAAAATTAAATTCTGAAAAAGAGAATTTGGAAGATGAAGTCCAAATCTGTGAAACTAAATTGAATGGATTGAAAGAAAACCATGAGCTATTGAAATCAAAAGTCATTGATCTGGAAAATGAAAAAGAAGAATTGATTGATCTCAATAACAATTTCAAATTTGATAATGATCAATTAAACAAACAAATCTCTAATATGGCTCATGATCATCAAATAAATGAGAGATGCAAACAACTTGTTGAAGAAAATTGTCACTTAAAAAGGAAGATTGAAGGCTTGTTCCATGACAGACCATTGGAGAATGAATGTAGCAATTTGAGTAATAAAATTTCTGACTTGGAAAAACAAATTGCTCAATTTGAAAATGAAAAGAACAAGATGAAAAATGGTTTGGATGTCATGCTAAACAAGCTTCAAACTTCAGAAAAAGAAGTTGTTGCATTAAAAGCTGAAAAACAGAAGATTCAAAATGAATTGAAGAACACAAGTCTTGCTTCTGTTAAAACTAAGAAAAATGAAAAGAAAAGCACAATAACATTTGTGAAATCTGCTGTGAACAAGAACCCTGATATCTCTAATGGAAAACTAGTGAAAGTTCTTGTTCAGAAACAGAAAGAGAAAAAGGAGAATGCCACTGTCAAGAAGATTCATCTACCTTCTCCATCAGTTCAAAAAGCTCCAAGGCAAGTTCCAAATTCACATCATGCCAAGAGCCACCAAAAGGTACCTCCTTCCCTCATGGTAAGCCTCTCACATAAAAAGGAGATTCCAGCAAATGCACACATGCCAAGGTAAGTACCAGGTAAAAAATGCTCTCATTTGCTTTCACTGTAATAAACCTGGTCATCTTGCCAAACATTGCTGGAATAGAAATCAAAATTTCAATAAACATGCCAAATCAGTCCAATGCTTTCATTGTCATAAAATTGGTCATATTTCTAGGGACTGTTGGTACAGAAATGATTTTGTTGTGCATGCTCAGAAATTCCAGTCTAATGCACATGCTCATACACATAGGAATAAACATCATGTTCATACTGAAAATGTTCAGAAATTCCATGTGTATAGGCATAGAAATGTTGCACAAAATCATTTTGTTTCTGCTCATATTAAAAATCCAAAAAATAGAAAACTTCATGAAAACATAGATGCATTGATCAAGGCAAAAAGAAAATCTGGAACTAATTCTGCTCATAGTTCTATCAATGAAAGAAATGCATCTATACAAAAATTAAAAGCATTTTGGATTCAGAAATCTTTGTTGCAATCTAACATTGATTTCATTGCAGGACCCAAACAAGTGTGGGTCCCAAAACCAGCTTGATCAGCAAGCTGAGAAGTCTTGCAGCCATACACTGTAAATTGATTCAAGATATTGGCTGTGCAAGACTAGAAATGATTGGAGAACACAGGTAAAATCTTTGAAAAAGAAATGAAAATCATTCAGGTAAAACTTCTTTATTATTTCAATTTTGAATTGCCTGAATTGAAACGAATGTTTAATTTCTATCTGAAAAATGAGAAATGTGTTTCAATGCTACTCCCAACAATGAACTTTGTGTCATAACAATTGGAATCATGTTTGTGTTATCATGCATGCTTAACTGTTCCCATGAGTTGTGTGCATACTAACTGCTTTGACTTCTTGGTATATCAAATGATGACATGTGGAAAAACAAGTTATGCTTGTTTGGAAACTATCATTATGCGTGAGTAAAATACTCCGCCAAGTACCAAAAGTCATGTTATGCTTAAAGCTAATTGTGCTCATAATCATGTGTGAATTGCTTGCTAACTTTTTCATTCCATGCACATATTAAGGGGGAGTAAATTTGAAAAAGTGCAAAAATATTTTTCAATAAATGCAATGAATTTCATGCTAAAAATAAAGTATAATTGACACTTTTTGCAGTGACTATGTGGTATATCAAATGGTGAAATATGAAAGGACAAGTTAGGCTTGTCTGGAACTATCATCATGCGTGAGAAAAATTCTCCGCCAAGTATCAATAGTCTTTTTTGCATAACGGCCATCAAGCAAAATGAAAATCTCAAAAACATTATTTTGAGTCTTTGCAAAATTCTTCTCCCTCAATAAATTGCCTGTTGATATATGTTTGATCATGTTCATACTCTTTCTGTGCAAATTTCTTGGAATGAACATATCTGAATTGCTTAAATGATCATTTCATATCATGCATATCTTATGGGGGAGTGAATTCGAAAGAATCTTTGAGTGAAATGCTGGAGAAATTTGCTGGAGAAATATTCTGTCATATCTGATTCATCATCAACTCTCATTCAGTTTGTTGACAAATATTCTTGCTCATAAATTCCTCACTCTCACATTGCATTGACATTCTTGGTATATCAAATGGTGATTTGAAGAAAGACAAGTCAGGCTTGTCTGGACACTTTCACTATGCGTGAGTATATTTCTCCGCCAAGTATCAAGAGTCTTGTATGCAATTGTTGAGGGGGAGTCATTGTCATATCTCTTGACCTTACTTGTCTATCTTGAACCCCAAATTCATCAGAATTTTTGAGACCTTGTGCTATTTTCTTATGAGAGAATTAAGACATTGAAACTAAACTCATTGTGCATTTAGTTTAATTTCAAAGATTCAGTATCATTTCAAGGTTAAGCAATCATAATACTGAATTTTTAAAATGATTTGCAAAACACTATTATAGGCACATGAGTGGCTTTAATATTTCACATGTGTATGTTTAAGCTTTATCTTTACCACATGTTAAGAATAATTTTCCTAAATTCATAGTCATGACTTTTCTGGTCAAAGCAAAAATATTCCTGTAAAATGTCAAAAGAAAAATGATCAATCTGGAAAGATACAAACAGAGCAATGCAAATGCTTGAACCACTGAGTAACCGGGCCATTTCACCTGACAAGTGATTTGTTTCGCGTCAAAAAGTGGAAATCAAAATTTTCAACTCTGTATAAGATAATGAAAGTTAAACCACTGAGTAATCAGGAGGTCTTGCATCTGATCAATGTGATTTCTTGCACTGAAAAGTGAGATTTAACTAATTTATTCTTGTATTCTTTCCTAGTGAAAATTGAAGGAAAATCAAAAAGATAGGATAGAAAAGCTTAAGACCTTAATTAAGTTCATGTTTACTGTGTTTGGACCTATTATTTTACATTGTGTTAAACTTAAAGCTCCTAACGTCCTTGTTAAATACTTCTGCTCACTCATATAGGTCACTTTATTTCACATGTGCATCATTATTTTAACCACATTCAGATTATTGTAATTTGCTATTCTTTGTGTTGAGTGTGTCTTTGTGATTAAACTTTGTTGCACAATAACAAAAACACAATAATTTCTCTCAACTGATAATATCACTTTGCCTCACTCTTTTTGAATACCTCTGACCATTTATTCCCTACATTTCACTTCTTGATCTCCTACAATCTTTGTTTCTCTTCTTATCTATCCTTTTGATGCTGTCAAAAAGGGGGAGAAAAAGGCACATCAAAAAGGGGGAGAAAAGGGCTTTCCAAAAAGGGGAGAAAAGGCCTTCAAAGGGGGAGAAAGTTCTTTAAAGGAGAAGTATATGGTCAAAGGGGGAATTATTGCAGTCAAGGAAGTCAAGATATTGGGAGATTGTGCATATGTTTTGTCATCATCAAAAAGGGGGAGATTGTTGGGTTGAGTGTGTTTTGGAACTTCCTAAAGTTGTAATTTAATGATATCCAATGAACATCACTCATACCTTGATTTTGATGATGACATACTGTGATATTGATGATGACATATTGTGATTTTAATGATGAGATATTATGATTTTAATGATGACATGTTGTAAGTTTAATGATGACAAGCTGTGACTTTAATGCATAAAATAAATTGGAACATGTGAAATACATCACCTGAATTACCAATATTCAAAAGCATGTTTCCAAGCACATTTATCATTTATATTCATGACAATATATTTAACTAATGATTTATGTGTTATTTTCTCAGGGACAAACATTTTCTTGCAAAGCAGTGTCGACACAACCATCAATGGTGTCGACACAATGGCTCAGAGCAAAGGCAGAAATGTGAAGAAAAGCTCAACTAGTGTCGACACTAGACCAGGGCAGGTCGACACTAGTGACAGATCCCAGAAATATGCTAACAGGCTTTTATCTCAGGTCGACACCAAATGGAATCAGGTCGACACTAGATGGCTTTCCCAGAAGAACTGTTTTGCTGTCTGGGACAGCAGGTCGACACGAGATCATCTCAGGTCGACACTAGAGACCTCTCCCAGGGAATTGATTTGCCAGTCTGGGACAGTGTGTCGACACACCCTATGGCCAGGTCGACACACTCCGAAAACTCTGTGACTTAAAGCTTTTCCTGGACACGTGGCTGCTTGGGATTTAGGGGATTTGACCTAGGTTTCCGTACCCATGCACCCCAAGGCACTTTATGGATATATGGGGCTATAAATACCCATGTTCCTTGTACCCCAAAGAAGAGAGAGCTCATACACTTCCAGAAGAAGCCTTTTGGCGGCCAAAGGGGGCTCTCCAGATCTGTCTCCATCTCCAGAAGCTACAAGCCATCCTTTCAAGAGGAAGGACAAGGGAATCAAGAGGAATCCCTGGAGAGAAGGTTGTTGTGCAAGGCAAGGGAGCAGATCCAACTGAAGAGGCTCAGGAGAAGAAAGGTTTCTGGCATTTCAGATGCCATCAAAGCAGAGTATCGCCAAGTGAGGAGAATCTCATCGATTTCCATCAAGGATTCTCAATTGAAGCGTCTGCAAGGCCTCTTCATCGAAGAAAACTGTTTCTACATCTATTTGCTTCATATCAGAGTTTGTTCTTCCTTAGTTCGTCAATGAGATTTGTGCATGAAGTTCTGTACAAATTTCTATGTACAAAATGTCTTGAATCAGATCATTGCTAGAGGATCTGATCTCTTTTGTGTTTGATCTAGCTTTTGTACTCGAGCCGCCGAGCTCAGGTTTGTGAGTCGTCGCACTCACTGTGTGGTTTGAGCCGTCGTGCTCAATTTGGAGTCGTCGTACTCCGGTTGTTGTTTGAGCCGTCGTGCTCAGTTTGGAGTCGTCGTGCTCCAGGTGTTTCTTGAGTCGTCGTGCTCAAGGGTGTTTGGAGTCGTCGTGCTCCAGTGTGAGTTGTACTCAAGGTTTTGAGTAGTGTGGCCTCACTGTGTGAGGGGTGGACGTAGGAGTCACTGGAGGTGATTTCCGAACCACCTAAAAATCCTCTGTGCATTGGTTTGAATTGTGGTTTGCCTTTGTATCTCACTAGATGCATGCATAGGGATTTCGTTCACACTACTAATTGATTTGCTCACACACACTAATCACACTTCAGATCAGTAATTTATTTGGGTGATTTGATCTCTGATTAGAAGTAATTTTTAATTACTTAAGCTTCCGCGTTAATTGACATTAGATCTATTCAACCCCCCCCCTTCTAGATTTGATCCTTCCACCCATCCGTTCCTAACACCATCTTTATAAAACCCATTTTCTGGCCGCAGAAAGCCTTTTTGGTCATTGTGAAACCCTAGTTTTCCCTGTGAGAAAAGCTAAACTTCCAAGCTCTGATCCGGCGACTGGAGGATTTTCTGGGTGATCTACGACGACTGGAGTGTATTCTAACTATCAAAGAGGCATCCCCAACCCCGAGGAACGATGTACATCGACGGGAGAACAAGATCCAAGGAGTTTCCAAGCACCGTCTTGCTCTGGCCGAGGAGGGCTTCAACGGCAAAGATTTGATCTTCTAGGATTTTATTAGAGGCAAGTAACCTATGTACATCTTCCCAATACATGTCCCCTAGGTCCTAGAATTTTTACGGATTTTTCCTCGCGTCCTGGACCCTCAAACTTCTCTGTACATGTGAGTATGTCTGTGCAGATTGTTGTCTTGAAGTTGACGGCAACATCCCTTGCCGTCAAGTTTATCAGTTGACGGCAAGAGATGTCGCAGTTAACTCAGTTGGCGGCAAGGGGTATGTAGTCAAGTTCTTGCATGTCCTGAAAATTGCTATTTAATCATGTTAAATGTATTTAACTGAGTTCCTGACATGTGTGCATCCTGTAAATTTTATGTAAGGTCAAATTGATTAGTTGGTCATGTCATGAGGATTTCATGAATTTTTGTAATTTATGTTATTTATTAAAATTCTGGAGGTTGAATTCTGAGTATAAGATAATCATGTTTAATCTGTGTAAATAGGTAAGTGGTGAGTTAGGATTTGGTAAATTTTCTGTGATGATGTCTTGCTTGTGTATACGCATTAACACTGTCATAATAGCCTATTTTACTGAAATTTCTATTTAAGAGGAGATTAGTGATAAGCGTACCTGTACAGTGATTGAATTGTTATAAATATGTTTCCATTCAGAAAATTTTGAAAAATTGAGCATATATTCTGCTTACTGTCCTTCACATGTGACAAAAATTTCGTGAAGTTCTGATGATAGTAGGTATTTTCAGGGTTTTAAATGTGAAAATAACTATGATAAGCATGTTAGAATTAATCATGTGTACATCAAGAGTTAGCAGCATGTTATGATCTTATTTTTAAGTTATTTATTACTGTTTTACAGTAAGGTAAATTTATGAAAATGGAATGTGAATATTATGCAAAATGTATGTGAAATGGGATGAAAGTTGTGTATAGCATGAGTAATAATGTGATGAGAATAAGAATGTGGTTAAGGTAAAATGTGTGTCATGTGTGACACTGCTACCATAGGGTCTGAGAGCTGTACCATAGAAAAGTCCCTATGGAAGGCTCAACGTTATGAGGTGAATCCTAAGGGCATTAGGATAAAATCCTGGAGGTGGACAAGTACCGCTGGTTAGGGTGGAAAGTGCTTCTCCCGGTTCTGCGCAGTTACCTAGATTTGTCATCGCATTGCCTAGGTGACGAATATGTGAAAGTGAGTGCTAAGTGCTAAGTGATAAGTGCTAAAGTGATTGTTTTCCTCTACTTGGTAGTTAGGACTATGTGTCACGGCAACTTAAGAGATTAAATGTGAATAAAAGTGCAAAGTGATAAGTGAATATGGCACGTGATAAGTGCAATTGTTGTGATAAGTGGTAAACGTGTATGCAAGAGTAAATGAAATGAAAGAAGTGTAAATTGGTATGTAAGGAAGAGTAAAAGATAACAAAAGTACAAATTTTATGTGAAAACCAATATATCATTACATGTGTATTTATTTCATTCATGTGTTATCATCATAATTGTAATATCATATTTAGTACCATGTTTAATGTTATGTGATATAGTTTAATAATTTTTCATATGATGGTATGTATGAATAAGTGCATGTGAATATGTAAAGAAATGCAATGTGAAAATGAGTATGTAAAATTGACAAAGGAATAAGATAGTAGGAGAATGAGTGTAAATTCATGTAATCAAGTTTAAATCATGTCCAAACAGCAAGCTAAATGAATTTATGATCTTGATAAACACATGAAATAATATCTAAGTTCCATGATAGAATTGCTACTTGTTTAGTATGTAGTTTCATGCTTAAATTGTAGATGATTACCATCCGATGTGGAATATATTTTAGATCTTCACTTCATGTTTAATATAGGTGATATCATGGTGAATTATTCAAATTAAAACAGAAAATGAAATGTGTAAATAAATGAGAAAAAGTGCATGTGAAAATTGTATAGAGATCATATTAGGTTGCTATCTACTTTATGTATAATTGTATGTTCTAATTAGTAGAGTTGTTACACAATAAGGAAACAGTTTAGATTAATAGATCATGTCACATGCTAGGTGTTTAAGAGTGCATATGTTCATGTCATGCATGTGTTAATTTGATTATGCTTAACTATGTTAGAAAGATTACTATCATGTTATGTAATTTGTTAGAAGACATGTGTAAGTGTCATGAGGGTATGATAAATTTTACCTTAAAACAGCAAGTTAGATGTATAATAAAGTGATATGAATATATGAGAAATTGACTAAATACCATGCTAAAAGTATTCATCATCTTGTACATAACGTTGTGTTTAAATTTGATTAAGTTGTGCAATGATATGATAAAGATTTAAACCAAATATCATAGAATATATCATGTGTAGAGATCTTGTGTAGATGTAGGTTATTTTTATGATCTAATATGAGCATGTGTAAATTTGGAATGTGTTTGGGAGACCTATGTGTTGTTAACCATTAAAGTTTGTGCTATGTGAATTATTGTGATTAGTATGATAGCATGTGTCTCATTATGGTTGGTAATATAACGTGTATGTAATATGTATAAGTTTGATGTTTTAGATTACTTGCTGAGTCTTGTAAGACTCATACTTGCTTCGGCGTACAGGTGTGACAGGTTACTCCGTAACTAAGGGGAGATTAGAGAAGATTGGAGCAGCAAACAAGAAGTAGTAATTGAGGAGATCTGCTTTTGATAGTTGTTTTATTTTATAGCTTGAATAATGTCATTCATATGGACAATGTATTTTCTTTCAAGTTGTAATAATGTGGACTCTAGTACTTTCTTTTACTATATAGACTGTGGAATGTGTGATGGTGATGGAATAAAGTAATGCAATTTTTTTAATTTCCGCTGTACTCTTTTAGTATTCATGGACATATCAACCTTATCGTTTAGTGTTGGTTACTATTCCACTGTGACGATGCTCTTTGTACCGATGGGATTGGTATAATCGTACCGGTATGAGGAGGGTCGTTACATGATGACTAGGGTCACGCAGAGTGGGAGCCTCCTGGCTTTTGGGGGTGCTAGTTCATTCTCCGCAAAGGTGATTGCCGGCCCACGAGTCACCATAGCTAGTGCGCTCGGTAGTTTATCGGCCAGCATGTCCTCATTCACCACTACCTTCTGCAGGAAGTTCCTCAAGGCCTGTTGGTGCTCCTTGGATTTCTTTATCAATTCCAGTATGGAGATCATGGTTGGCACATGATCGAGGTGCTTGAGGATGTCATAGTGTGTCCCTGGTAATGGCTCAATCACCCCCTCGTCTTGCGGTTGTTGCTGAGTTTGCTGTTGCTGGGGTGGTTGCAGGACCTGCTAGGGGTTGCTCTGGCTGGTGGAGGTGGTGGAGATAGGTGGGTACGGACAGGGAAAGACTCGCCCACTCCGCAGGGTGGTTGGTTGGGTAGCTGGCTATCTGGCGGAGGATAGCGTGGCAGCGGAAGGTTGATCTGGCCCAGGTGGTGGTAGGATAATGGGTGAGGGAGCAGATATGAGGGGTGGTAGTGGTATGGAGACAGGTGGAGCGAAGGGTAGGATGATGGGTGGACTAGCGACTAGCGCAGATGTTGAACTGACTGGCAGTATGACGACATTGGCCACGGAAACTAAGGGAGGGATAAACTGAGGAGCCGTGTTGGATGGTTGTATTGTTTGAGATTGGAGGGGATACTGGTGGTTAATGGCCATCATCTGCTGGACATTGAGCTCATCATCATACGTCCAGTTTGCTTGAAGAGGAGGGTGGTGGACGATGGGGTTTACCTGGGCTGGTTGCTGTGGTGGGTTTGGAGCTGGTGGATGGTTTGGTAGGGGGTTGTGGACGATACCGATGTCCTGCAATGGTTGTTGTTGTTGCTGCTGTTGTCGTTGTTGAGGGGGTGGTTGGCGCTGCTACCTCTGCTGCTGTTGCTGCCTCTGCCTCTATTTGATGTTACTGATCACTTGCCGGAGGGCTGTCCAATCTATTCTGTTTTGCTCATGCAAGTCATATACCAAGTCCTTGAATGTAAAGCATTGGTCGATGGTATGACCGGGATTCCGATGGTAGACACAGTACCGAGTTTGGTCCACACTAGGGTTCAATGGCCTTTCGGGAGAGAGTCTAATGGCTTCTGTGGAGAGCAAGGCCAAGAATATGTCGGAGAGTGTCTCCGGGTGTGGCGGGTAGTGAGTTCTTCTTGGACCTAAAGGACGCCTTTGTTGAGAGCCATAGGGATGTGGCACTTGGTGTATTGGCGCTGTTGTTGCCCTTGTGGTGGATTGGTAGGGTTCTGACCCTGGGCAGTGTAAGGTTGGCGTTTTTGGTTCTGGCCGACAGGGTTGAACGCGCTCACTTGCTCGTTCACTTTTGACTCCTTCGGTGACTGGCTCCTGAGGCTTTCTTTGGAACCGGGACTTCTGGGGTTCGAACATAGAATGGATGGGAGAATCTTTGAGCTCAGTCTGGATAAACTTGGCCCGGCTGTAGAGTTGATGCATAGTGGTGATGTCATTCATCGCCAGGATGTTTCTATAGGCAGGGGTTGCATTGGCAATGATGATATTCACCTTCTCTCCCTGTAACGACCCGACCTACCGGACCCCACCAGGGGCCCAAAATTCGCGTCGCCACCCACAGATCCGAAGACCCGGAAGGGTTAGAAGAATTAGTCTAGTGAGATATGTACTGAATTCCAATAACTATAACAATGTGTACAATATACAAAAGTTAGTACAATGCGTCCCAAGCAAAAGCACAGGTACAAGAAGAAAGGTGCAGTCCTTAAGGGGCATACCCCGAGAACTTGCAAAGCACAACTCTCAGCTCACTCAGGCTACAAGAGCTCACAACGCTCGCTCTCACTGCTGCTGACAACAACGCGGCGCCACAGCCGCCTCCGCAACCCGTCCGACCCGAGCTCCTGCGCGACGACCGAGCTCCTGCGACGACGAGCCCCTAGCTGAAGGAAGTAGGGGGGGTGAGCCTCGCGAACAAGGCCCAGTAGGGATTACCAGTCCCTCACCAGCCAGAGCAGCAGGAACTCCAAAAATAGAAAACTACACTAGAAAGCTGTAAGCGAGTAACACCTACATCAGGGTACTACTAAGCAGCGGAAGAGAACATCGCAACACCACGACAACCAACCCAGGTCGTGGCACACACACGACTCCCGCGAAAACCAACGGAGTCAGGCACAAAGCGGAAGAAGTGCTCAGCACACCTGCCGAGACCACGGAACAACCAAGTGAGAACGACGTCTCACCGCAAGCACGGCCACCTCAGACCTCTACAAGGTCGAGGGCCCACAAGCAGAACCACCCCGGACCGTGGACACGCCACCAGGTCGGGGAGCCACACACGTCGGTGCCATCACAGGCTGGCACCCAAGAACGAGACCACGGAACCGAGAGAACACCGAAGCGGGAACCACCAGAAGCACGGGTCTGCCCAAGGCCAGACCAACGACGCCCACGGGAGCTAAGCACAGCCAGGCTAAAACTGCCGTGCAAGATAGGGCAACGAGGAACACTTGGAAACGTCGTGAGGAAAACACCGTCACAACAACATCAACCTAGCCACCGCCGCTAGCAGTCAGAGGGGGACCCGCAGTCCACACGCTCTGCTCGCTAGCCTAGCTCCTGTCTCCGCCCCCGCGAAGGGCGAGACAGAGCCGCCACAGAAACGCACAACGCACGCACGCAACAACCCTCAACAGAGTTGTCGGCCAACCAACCACGTACGGAAATCCGGAGTCTCGGAACACTACCAGCGAGCACGGAAACCCGTCGCTCTGCTAATAATCGATTGACCGCCAGTCAATCGATTATTAGACAGACGCGACCCTCCTGGCACCACTGCCAGGACACGGCCACGAAGGTGTCACCTTCGGTCACAGAACGCAGAGAGGCAACCAGCCGCATTCCTTACCGAAGGTCCTAAGGGTAAAGCCTGCCCAAGGGCACACGCCGACACACGAACCGGGCCACGAAAACCTCCGAGGCAACACAGGTTTCTATCGCGCCCCCCATGGCCGTCGCGATACCATCGCGACGGGTAAGGGGACCGCGACAGCAACCCTGTCGCGACGGGGCGGCGCGCCGGGACAGCACCCCTGTCACAACGAGAAAACAGACCGCGACAGCGATACTTATCGCGGCCTCCAAGTGCCCCGCGATAAGGTCGCGCCCGACTATGGCGACGCCTCTACTGATGTCGCGGCGCGTCGCACGGCCGCAACATCATCCGGGAGGCAGACCACGGGATGCTCCATCCCGGGCCGCCCAAAACCACACACAAGCATACACACGGGGAGGGGAGCATGGGGAAAGCTGTAAGGCTAACTACAAAACCCCGAGGACTCCCGATCCACCCGAATGGGAGAGGGCACAAAAAATCCCTACCTTTCACGAAGAACGAACCCACGGGGGCCCTTCACGTCGGTTGGCCACCTCCTCCTCGCTCCACGCAAGGTCCACGACGCCACGACACCACGCACGGCCCTCCTCCTCGCCTGAAACACTCAGAGGGGAGAGGGGAGGCGGAGCACCGCCGGAGGGAGAGGGAGAAGGGAAGAAGAAGAGAGAAAGGGGAAATGGGTAGCCGGCCAGCGCCTTAAGCGCCCGGCACCCAGAACGCGACGGCCCACCCCGTCGCGTTACAGACCTTAACGCGACGGGCCCACGGACCGCGACAGAATGCGCCACCCAACCGCCGCGACCCGACAGGTCGTACTGACACACCTGCCACCCTGACAGGCGTCAGACGACCGGTCAGCGCAACACGACAAAACACTGTCGCGACCCTTTGACCGGTCGCGACAAGAACGCGACGGAAACCCAGGGCGCAACAAGAACGCGACAGACCACCCTGTCGCGACAAGGATGACTGTCACGTCGGGCACTCCCGATGCGACACCAGTCATCCAGGACACCGGAAAGAAAGCCGGGTCTTACACTCCCTTCGGAAGGTACCCCGGGAACCGTGTGGCCATTTGCCTCCACCTGTCGGCGTATGTGGCAAAATCCTCATCCGACTTCATCTTTTCGGCCATGAGGTCCGTGAGAGAGTATTCGTGCCCAACCCTGTCTTGGAATTGTTCGAGGAATTTGGCCTTCACAATAGCGAAGTCCTCCGCGTCCTCGTGTAACAGGGAGTAGAATCATTCCAAAGCGTGCCCGTCCAGCGACCGGCGGAATAGGTAGGCCATTAGGCGGCGATCATGCTGGTAGGGTGCAGACTCATAGATGAAGTCTTTGACATGGATATGGAATGCCCGAGCTATTATACTTGCGGTACTTTGGCAGTTCGGATGGAGAGGGGACCCATAGGCCATTGAAATTTGGCATGTGCACGTCGTGGTGCTGCCCAGGGTCGACTTGTTTGCGAAGTTCTTGGAGCTCCTTCTTGATGGATGCCCATTCGGACATCATGTCCGGAGTGGCAGACGGTTAAGCATATAAAGAGGAGGCACGCGACGCCTGCCTGGCGCGTGGCTCAGGAGGATGGGGTGAGTAGCATGGGTGGTATGTAGGAGACCGGGGCTTCAGCTCACGTGGATGGTAGTGATCAGATTCGAAGGGAGTGAACCGAATGGCCCGCGGTCGGATGGGGGTGTTGTCGCGTTCTGGGTGCCGGGCGCTTAAGGCGCAGGCCGGCTACCCTTTCCCCCCTCTCTCCTTCCCTTCTCCCTCCCTCCCTCCGGTGACCTCTTCCTCCCCTCTTCTCCCCTTTGAGTGTTTCAGGCGAGGAGGAGGGCCGTGCGTGGTGCCGTGGCGTCGTGGACCTTGCGTGGAGCGAGGAGGAGGTGGCCAACCGACGTGAAGGGCCCCTCGTGGGTTCGTTCTTCATGAAAGGTAGGAATTTCTTGTGCCCTTCCCAATCCGGGTGGATCGGGAGTCCTCGGGGTTTTGTAGTTAGCCTTACAGCTTTCCCCATGCTCCCCTCCCCGTGTGTGCTTGTTTGTATTGTTTGTGGGTGGCCCAGGATGGAGCATCCCGTGGTCTGCCTCCCGACTGATGTCGCGGCCGCGGTGCGCGTCGCGACATCAGTAGAGGCGTCGCCCCAATCGGGCGTGACCTTATCACGATGCGGTTGGCGGCCGCGATAGGGATCGCTGTCGTGATCTGGTTTCCCGTCACGATTGGGAGGCTATCGCGACGCGTCGCCCCATCGCGTCAGGGTTTCTATCGCGGTGCCCTTCCCTGTCGCGATGGTATCGCGACGGCCTGTGGGGGCGCGACAGTTTCTGTGGGTGCCTCGGGTGTTTCCGTGGCCCGGTTGTGTGTCGGCGTGTGCCCCAGGGAAGGCCTTGCCCTTAGGACCTTCTGGAAGGGAACGCGGCAGGTTGCCTCCCGGCGTTCAGCGACCGAAGGTGACGCCTTCGTGGCCGTGTCCTGGCAGTGGTGCCAGGAGGGTCGCGTCTGTCTAATAATCGATTGACTGGCGGTTAATCGATTATTAGCAGAGCGACGGGTTTCCGTGCTAGCTGGTAGTGTTCCGAGACTCCGGCTTTTCCGTGCGTGGTTAGTTGGCCGACGACCCTCTTGGGGGTCTGTGCGTGCCTCGTGCTTGCTGGGCTTGTCGTGTGTTACAAGCCAGCAGTTCGGCGTGGTTTTGTTGTGTTGCCCCGCCTGTTCTCTTTTCGCCCGGTGCTTGGCACTTGAGGGCTTGTCCCGTTCAGAGGTTGTCTCCGTTTCCTGGGACCCCCGTCCTCGGGATCCTGTGAGGGAGTACTCTGGAGCTGAGGGGAAAATGAGGTTGGACAGTGACGCTGAGTCGTTTGTAGATCTCTCTTTTCTGGGTCTGGGACGCCGAGGGGTTCGGAGTGCTTTCCTGGCGCAGACCAGACAGTCCTTTGTCTCACTGCCTCTCTCTGCGTTGGTTCTGGAGCCACGTAGTGGTGTCAGGCATGAGGCCGCAGCTTGGCCAGGCTGCGGTGTTGTGTGCATTGTGTGTTTCTGTGGCGGCTCTGTCTCGCCCTTCGCGGGGGCGGAGGCAGGAGCTAGGCTAGCGAGCAGAGCGTGTGCACTGCGGGTCCCCCTCTTGACTGCTAGCGGCGTGGCTTGGTTGATGTTGTTGTGATGGCGTTTTCCTCACGACGTTTCCAAGTGTTCCTCGTTGCCCTAGCTTGCACGGTAGTTTTAGCCTGGCTGTGCTTAGCTCCCGTGGGCGTCGTTGGTCTGGCCTTGGGCAGACCCGTGCTTCTGGTGGTTCCCGCTTTGGTGTTCTCTCGGTTTCGTGGTCCCGTTCTTGGTGCCAGCCTGTGATGGCACCGGCGTGTGTGGCTCCCCGACCTGGTGGCGTGTCCACGGTCCGGGTGGTTCTGCTTGCGGGCCCTCGACCTTGTAGAGGTCTGAGGTGGCCGTGCTTGCGGTGATACGTCGTTCTCACTTTGTTGTTCCTTGGTCTCGGCAGGTGTGCTGAACACTGCTTCCGCTTTGTGCCCGACTCCGTTGGTTTTTGCGGGAGTCGTGTGTGTGCCACGACCTGGTTGGTGGTCGTGGTGTTGCGATGTTCTCTTCCGCTACTTAGTAGTACCATGATGTAGGTGTTACTCGTTTACAGCTTTCTAGTGTAGTTTCCTATTTTCGGAGTTCCTGCTGCTCTGGCCGGTGAGGGACTGGTAATCCCTACTGGGCCTTGTTCGCGAGGCTCACCCCCCCCTACTTCCTTCAGCTAGGGGCTCGTCGTCGCGGGAGCTCGGTGTCGGACGTGTTGCGAAGGCGGCTGTGGCGCGGCGTTGTTGTCAGCAGCAGTGAGAGCGAGCGTTGTGAGCTCTTGTAGCCTGAGTGAGCTGAGAGTTGTGCTTTGCAAGTCCTCGGGTATGCCCCTTAAGGACTGCACCTTTCTTCTTGTACCTGTGCTTTTGCTTGGGACGCGTTGTACTAACTTTTGTATATTGTACACATTGTTATAGTTATTGGAATTCAGTACATATCTCACTAGACTAATTCTTCTAACCTTTCCGGGTCTTCGGATCCGTGGGTGGCGACGCGAATTTTGGGCCCCTGGTGGGGTCCGGGAGGTCGGGTCGATACAGTTGGTATCAGAGCGATGAGTCTACTGAGATTTGTAAGGAGTTAATAACTATAGCTGTCCCAAAGGAAGGTACTAGTGCGCTGCTGACACCGTCCGACTAGTGTTAGGCTTGTGCTTTCAAATGTTTTGCAGGTGTGCGGCTTCCCTGCATGATTCGTGTGCGTGTTGCAGGTTGCAGTTGTTGCTGTGCCGCGTGCGTGGCGAGTGTGGTCGCTCGGCGTGTTCGTGCCGTAGCGGCGCGGTTGACGCTGGACTCGCTGGAAGTGGTCTTCCTTGTATGGAGGACGCTTGCGAGCCAGTCTAGGTGCGGTGCTCCTGGTCGTCTTCGGCGCATTTGAGCGTGTGTGCGTCGCGAAGGCTGAGAGAGCCTGCGTGTTGTGTGGCCTTCACCGGTGCAGAGTTGTGGTCTGTGGAGCCGGTCGAAGTGTCCCGGTCTTGTTGGCTGTCCCCTTGTTGTTGGGGTGTGTGTTGTCATTGTTGTGTTTGGCCTCGTGTGCCTGTGCGCCGTTGTGCGCTGTGCTCGGGACGCCGAGCTGAGCAGGTGCCTTGCGTGTTGTGTTGCGCCGCTGGTCGAGCGCTGCAACACTTGTCTGTGGTTGTTGTCAGCCTGGTGCTGGCTGGTTGTGGGCTCTGGTGAGGTGCTCCTGGAGTTCTTCCTTGTTGGTTCTGGCGGGAGTAAGGTTCCCCAGAACTATGTTGTGCTCGTTTCTGGTTGCTGTTGCGTTGCCCTCTAGGCTGAGGTGCATCGCTTGGTTGCCCTGTGTTCTGGTGGAGGTTTCCCAGAACTATTTGTTGTTGTCCTGGTGAGTGTTTCTCTCAGGACTGTTCCTCGCTCGTTTCTACTGTTGTCGTGCCACCTCAGAGTCTGAGGTGCGCTGTTGGTTTGGCTGGTGCGTTCTGGAGGGTTTTTCCTAGAGCGGTGCCTTGGTGGTTCTGGTGGAGGTTCTCCCAGGACCGGCTTGTGTTGCTTCTGCAGTTTTGCTTACTGTAGTGTCCTTTCTAATGGTCCGTGTTGTTTGGTCGTTTGGGTTGTGCATTCTGGTGAAGGTTCTTCCCAGGATCGCCCTTTGTCGCTTCTGGTGGAGGTTCTTCCCAGGAGTGCTTCGTGTTTGTTTCGGGCCACCGTTGTGTTGCCCCTGTGATTCTAAGTGTGCCGTTTGGTTGGGCTGCGTTCTGGTGAGCTTCTCCCAGAACGGCTCTTGGCGCTCTGGGTGGAGGTTTTCCCCAAAGCTGCCTTGTGTTTGCTTGGTTGTTGTTGCTCTGTCTCTCTGTAGAGATGAGCTGTCGCTGTTCCCGGTTGGACTGTCTATGTTACAGTCTGCTTGGGCGTTGTCGGTCGAGGTGTCGTGCCCCGGCCGTGCGTCTGGCTGCTGCGTTGGCCAGCTTGTCTCGTTGTTCATATCCAAGTTTCTCGGCTGCGTTGGCGGGACTTTGTGTGTCCCCATGGCTTGAATGTTTGCTTCGTTTCTCGCGCCCGACATGCTCTTGCAGATGGTGGTCTGGTGAGTGCCGTCGGTGTCAGGTGGGCTGTGCTTCTTATGGAAGCGTTAGTCTTGCGTTGTGGTTTTCCCTCTTGCGTGTGGAAGAGACTCGTTGCATTGCGTGTCTTCTTCCCCTGCTTTTCGTCGGTTGCTCGGGTGGTGGTGCTCCACTGTGGTGTTATGTTGCCAGGGTGCGCATCGTCGCGACCTTCTGGTGGGGTCACTTTCCCTGGAGCCGTTTTGGGTTGAGTTGTTTGCTCCCCTCGTGCCGTCTTTTCCGTGTGGCACCGTTGGTCGGTGGACCTGTTTGTGCCATTTGCCGTCGTAATGGTTTCTCGCTACCTGCCAGGTTCAATTCGGGGCATTGGGTCCTCGTGGGTCTAGTGCGAGGTAGTCCCGTTTTCTATTGGGTTGCAGGCGCGAGTGTTGCTCTGCTGTGCACCGGTTTTCTGGTCGGCTTGCTCGTGCAAGCGTTGTTCCCGTGTGCGCTCGATGGTGCCTCGGCTTGTGCCTTGGAGGCTCTTCGAGTCGGCATTTTCGTGTTGGGCCTCTCTATCGGTTACGATAGAGGTGGTGCTTCTTGCTCTTGCGCGCCAGGGAGTTGCTGTGGTTTTCGCTCCTCGTGCGGCAGAGTCGATGTTTTGTGTTTTGTGCGCTTCATGGAGCTGACGTGATGGTCGCGCTCTTGAAGTCGTTGTCGGCTTTTCTGTGCGCTTTTCTTGTGGGCCTCTGGTGGAGAGTCCCCTTCGGTGGGCCCTGTGTCATTTTGGGCCGTTGGTGTGATGGCTTGTGTTGCACCTTGTGCGTTTTCCGACGCTTCGTGTTTTTGTGCCTTAAGGGCTGAGGCCGGCGTGGCCTGTTTTGCCCTTTTTAGGCTTGCGGTTCTTTGCGCGTGACTCTTTGTAGGTATCTTGTGGAGAGTCCTTCCTGTTGAGCCGCGAAGTTGTTTCGGCCGCTGGTGCACCTGTGTTGCACCTTGCTGAGTTTTGTGCTTGTGGTAGCACCCCTGGTACTTCTGATAGCGCCGTGTGTTGTGTCGTGCCTGTTCGCGAGCTTCGTGCGTTGTTTCACGAATTCGCTCGGTGATGGAGGTGTTGAGCTTTCCGCCTCTGGGACACGTGTGCTAGCCTGAGCCTTGTGGTTGTACTGTTACCGCTGTGGGGTGGCTGCTTTGCCTTGTCTAGTAGCCCTATCGGTGGTACGCCAGGCTTTTGTCGTAGCATGTGTCCGAGTTTCCCTCTCGCTTTGGGAGCGAGTATGTTTAGTTGTGGTACCCTGCTTTGGTCTGGGTCCCTCTGAGGTCGACGCATTGTCCTCGACCTCTGCGGTTGTTTCAGTTCCCGTGTGGTTGCGCGTCTTTTAGTGGTTGGCACGTCGGTACCCACGCTGAGCTCTGTGTGCGCGTGGCGGGTGTGCTGCCAACCCTTCGTTGGTTTTCTGTTGTGCGTGGTGTTGGTGAGTCTAAAAGCCGATGGCGGAGTCTCTTGTCGGTTCATCTGATGGCAGTGAGGCCTATTGGCTTGCTAGTACTCGACCATGTGGTTTATCGACGTTCTGAGGTGCTCGTCTTTGGCTTAACCTCAGACATCTTCCGTGCTTCCGTCGCGGTGTGCCACGTTGTGGAGCGTGTGACTCTCAGTTTTTGTTGCCCCGCATGCGTTGGTATCCTTGTCGGACCACGAGGATGGTCTGGGTGAGATCTAGTGGTGACAGTGGATGCCGTTTTCCCGCGTGTTGAGCTTTCTCCGTGTGTGTTTGCCGTCCCTGTTGGACCGCGAGGAAGGTCTGGGTGAGACCTAGTGGTGGCGGTGGACGTTGTTCCGTGTGTTACGGATCCTCCGCGAGCGTGTTGTCGCTCTGGTTCTGTCTCTCGCGTGGCTTCTCGGTTGGGCTGGTGACCGATCTAGCGGTTGCTAGTAGCGTGAGTCGTCGTTCCCCTGAGACTTGTGGTCGGTTCTCTCGGGCGATTCTTGCGTGCTGTTGGCAACTGCGTCCTCTGTCGGGTCTTGGTGGCGACAGAGTGAGTTGCTGGTGGGTTGGTCCCAACAGCGAGGTCCGTTGGTGGCTGCAGCCGTGTAGTTTTCGGCAGGTGTTTTCTGCTGTTTAGCCTGGATTTGGCGTCGCTCGGCATCAGTGGGGTTGTCGTTCCGTTTGGGCGCCCCACGTGTGGCTAGAGTGAACCATTAGTTTCTCGGCTTGGTGCTTCCGGAGTGTGGGAGCCCGTTGTGTGAGCCGTTAGTTTTCCGGCTTCGTGAGTTCCGCTCGTGTTTGGTGGTGCGATTGTTGCCACGAGGAAGTCGTGTTGAGACTTAGTGGCTTATTCGCATTGGTCTTGCGTTTGCTCCCTGTGTTTTGTTTCGTGCCTCGGGATCTTTTGGGCTTGTCACAATTTCGAGGATGAAATTGTTTTAAGGGGGGTAGAATGTAAGACCCGGCTTCCGGGCTTTCTTTCCGGTGTCCTGGATGACTGGTGTCGCGTCGGGGGTGCCCGACGCGACAGTCATCCGTGTCGCGACAGGAAGGTCTGTCGCGTTCTTGTCGCGCCCTGGGTTGCCGTCGCGTTCTTGTCGCGACCGGTCGACGGGTCGCGACAGTGTTTTGTCATGTTGCGCTGACCGGTCGTCTGACGCCTGTCAGGGTGGCAGGTGTGTCAGTACGACCTGTCGGGTTGTCGTGGCGCCCTTGGGGGGCGCGTTCTGGTCGCGGTCCGTTGACCCGTCGCGTTAGGGTTCGTAACGCGACGGGGCGGGCCGTCGCGTTCTGGGTGCCGGGCGCTTAAGGCGCAGGCCGGCTACCCTTTCCCCTCTCTCTCTCCTTCCCTTCTCCCTCTCCCTCCGGCGACCTCTTCCTCCCCTCTTCTCCACTTTGAGTGTTTCGGGCGAGGAGGAAGGCCGTGCGTGGTGCCGTGGCGTCGTGGACCTTGCGTGGAGCGAGGAGGAGGTGGCCAACCGACGTGAAGGGCCCCTCGTGGGTTCGTTCTTCGTGAAAGGTAGGGATTTCTTGTGCCCTTCCCAATCCGGGTGGATCGGGAGTCCTCAGGGTTTTGTAGTTAGCCTTACAGCTTTCCCCATGCTCCCCTCCCCGTGTGTGCTTGTTTGTATGGTTTGTGGGCGGCCCGGGATGGAGCACCCGTGGAATGCCTCCCGACTGATGTCGCGGCCGCGGTGCGCGTCGCGACATCAGTAGAGGCGTCGCCCCGATCGGGCGTGACCTTATCGCGGTGCGGTTGGCGGCCGCAATAAGGATCGTTGTCGTGATCTGGTTTCCCGTCGCGACAGGGAGGCTGTCGCGACGCGTCGCCCCGTCGCGTCAGGGTTGCTGTCGTGGTGCCCTTCCCTGTCGCGATGGTATCGCGACGGCCTGTGGGGGCGCGACAGTGCCTGTGGGTGCCTCGAGTGTTTCCGTGGCCCGGTTGTGTGTCGGCTTGTGCCCCAAGGCAGGCCTTGCCCTTAGGACCTTCTGGAAGGGAACGCGGCAGGTTGCCTCCCGGCGTTCAACGACCGAAGGTGACGCCTTCGTGGCCGTGTCCTGGCAGTGGTGCCAGGAGGGTCGCGTCTGTCTAATAATCGATTGACTGGCGGTTAATCGATTATTAGCAGAGCGACCGTTTTCCTCACGACGTTTCCAAGTGTTCTTCATTGCCCTAGGTTGCACGACAGTTTTTAGCCTGGCTGTTTTAGCTCCCGTGGGCGTCGTTGGTCTGGCCTTGGCAGACCCGTGCTTCTGGTGGTTCCCGCTTCGGTGTTCTCTCGGTTCCGTGGTCCCGTTCTTGGGTGCCAGCCTGTGATGGCACCGGCGTGTGTGGCTCCCCGACCTGGTGGCGTGTCCACAGTCTGGGGTGGTTCTGCTTGTGGGCCCTCGACCTTGTAGAGGTCTGAGGTGGCCGTGCTTGCGGTGAGACGTCGTTCTCACTTGGTTGTTCCGTGGTCTCGGTAGGTGTGCTGAGCACTGCTTCCGCTTTGTGCCCAACTCCGTTGGTTTTCGCGGGAGTCGTGTGTGTGCCACGACCTGGGTTGGTGGTCATGGTGTTGCGATGTTCTCTTCCGCTGCTTAGTAGTACCCTGATGTAGGTGTTACTCGCTTACAGCTTTCTAGTGTAGTTTCCTATTTTCGGAGTTCCTGCTGCTCTGGCCGGTGAGGGACTGGTAATCCCTACTGGGCCTTGTTCGCGAGGCTCACCCCCCCTACTTCCTTCATCTAGGGGCTCGTCGTCGCGGGAGCTCGGTGTAGGACGGGTTGCGGAGGCGGCTGTGGCGCCGCGTTGTTGTCAGCAGCAGTGAGAGCGAGCGTTGTGAGTTCTTGTAGCCTGAGTGAGCTAAGAGTTGTGCTTTGCAAGTCCTCGGGGTACCCCTTAAGGACTGCACCTTTCTTCTTGTACCTGTGCTTTTGCTTGGGATGCATTGTACTAACTTTTGTATATTGCACACATTGTTATAGTTATTGGAATTCAGTACATATCTCACTAGACTCATTCTTCTAACCCTTCCGGGTCTTCAGATCCGTGGGTGGCGACGCGAATTTTGGGTCCCTGGTGGGGTCCGGGAGTCGGGTCGTTACAGGAGCTTCCACTAGATCCTATGTTAGACAAGATAGAATTATCAGAGCATTTCTGGATGGATTGAGGTGATGTCATAGCATTCCTTGTTAGATTAGGAGTAATATTGGAACTTCGGCCTTGATCCCTGGATGGATAGATGGAATTATCAGAGCTTCGGCTCCTTGGATTCTAGGATTTGATGAGGATTAGATTAGAACACTAGCTAAGATCTTGGGTTGGATTGAGGAGCATTATTAGAGCTTCCACTGAATCCTATGTAAGGTAAGAAGTGATATTAGTTTGTTAGTCTTGGGTTTTTGATTGAATAGGAGTAGCATAAAGCTTTCAACCTTGAACCATGGCTAGTTAGAAATAACATTGAGCTTTAGCCTTTGATCCTAAATGGGATCTAAGCCTGGACAATCAAGAGCTCTCAGGTGAACTTATAGCTTGAATTATGGAAATTTCTGTCACGAGGACTTAGGTTCCTTGTGCCAGTCCCTTGCTAGCACCCAGTGAGTGGGTGGAGCCTTGTGCTAGACCTGACCATTTCCCTTATAAAGAAGCATTACCAGAGCTGCATATTCTCTGAGCTACAACCTTATCATTTGAACCTCACCATATGGATCTATATTTACCTAATGCTATGTCACGTCACGACGTGGAATATCGAAACGTGAGGCAGTTGCAAGTAAGTGAGTACAGAGGGTATAATAGACATCAAACCATTGGACAAGAATAAATGCTAAAACAAATGTATTTCATTAATAATTCCTCAAATGTCTATTACAACCACTAATATCAGAGCCATTCTATAGTTGTGTATTCATTTGGATAGACTAACTAATACTAATACACCAAGGTACTCTTGACTTCACTCCTGGTGCTCCCATCCTCATGAGTGTAAGTATCTTCTTCGGTTTCACATGAGAACACATATCAAATACGCAGGGTGAGCGATAATGCCTAGTAGGTCTTAAATCTCATGATCAGAATACTTTAAATGATAATGTATTAAAAGGGAGAGTAACTAATGATAGAGAACGAGAGTCAAGTATTGTCAAGCAAGTGATAGCAGATAACCACGATTCCATATAGCACAGTGTCGAGTATAGCACAAAGAGCAAGATGGCCATAGCACAAATAGCACAATATAGATCATGATAGCACAACGAGTCAGTATATCATAGCACTTGATTGTCATATCGATAGTGAAGATAGATAGCACTTGAGTGTAATGCCAAACACTCTGGTCAATTAACTCCCGCGGGCACTAGCACTTTTGGGGCTCTTCCCAGGAACAGACCGAGCCCTTTATATTGCCAAGCATTAGTCATATTATTTATCTTAGACAATCAGTCAAATGGCTATAGTGAGTACCAGAATAATAAAACTTGATGAATAGACGAGAGTGTAGAGAACGTGAATAGATGAGCGAGTAGAGTATAGATGAGACCTAATGGTCATTGCACATGAAACAACGTTAAATAGGCGATAGTAACGGTTGCACAACACGCATGATTTGTTGCTGCCAGTCTGGTCGAATTCACTAACCAACAAATGACCATGGTACGAACATAGTTTAGAGGTACGACGTGATCTCATGATAAGAGAGAGAGCATTCTAAGGCCGTTTGGATCTTATTGATCCCTAAAGGGTATCATAGGTATTGAGGATACTACCGGCTCGTCAACCGTGGGAATCCATGGACAGAGGAGACTTACAGAGGCCCGAACAGGATTCACTAGTCCGGCAGAAGGAATATCTAACGGAGAGTTTGTCCAGTCAAGAGAAAGTGTGTATATGAAACAAAGTGCTCGATGTTCCAGAGGAATTATAGAACATGGAGCGTCAGTAACGGTATTCCAAAACATGAGAAAGGAAGACAGTCCATTTAAAATAGGCAATTTATAACATATTGAAGTAAATTACCAGACATATATAAGATATTTTCATGCCAAATCAAGTCATAATGGATGATTACATGTATGTGCATGTGATAGAGAAATTGTAGATGTGAAAAGATCATGTGTATGGCTTTTAATTAACTATTACATATCCAAGTTTACATCACCGTTTACTGTGTTTAATACAGTTAACAGGGTATGTGATCACTGTAGAAAGACAAGAATAGCAAAAATCTAGGGTTTCAGCACAAAAGTCCAGAAGGCGACGTACCCCTGTATGGAACACGACAAGGTACATCCAGAACGCGACGGGGTCTGTCAAACATCGTGACAGGACCACTTGGGACAGACAAACAGAACGTGACAGGGCATGTAAAGGAATGCGATAGGTCAGTCAGGCAGACAGTCAGAACGCAATGCCAAGGCCTATCGCGTTAAGAGCGCGACAGGTTCCTGGTCGCAATCAGCCCCTGAGAACGCGGCCTATCAGGTCGTTGCATTCTCAGGTCATGCGCCTGAGCCCGAACAAGAAAAGGGTTTGCCTTGGATTGCGGTCCAGGCTTTACATGTTTTGATGCAAAGTCATTCAAAAATAAAAATCTCTGTGTACAGATGATGAAAATCATGAACCAAGTTTAAATGAAACTAGAGTTGCAAAGGTATACACAATAAATAGGAATTGGGAAGTAATCATGTTTTGATAGGCTTTGATCAAGTTCTTTCACGAAGAATACAGAACATGATGCAATGATGGAAAAAGAATTAATTTGAGTAAGATACTCAATAGAATTTGGGGAAAATGGTGGCAAACGATTCGTGACAACCACCAGTATGTAAAGTAAACTTGCATGAAACGAGATCAAGTGTACATAGAGATCTAAGATAAACATGAGGGTTCGGGGTCATGATGATAACAGAACTTCAAAATGAATATCTCAAGATAGGGTCGGTGAAAATTAGGGCAAATAGAGGGCTTTTGTTCCTGATGTCAAGAACATCCTACATATGAAATTAATTAAGTTTTGCTTGTGAGAATGCCTACCTTTGGGCCGATTTGACTTCTAGGGCTTAGAACTCGAAGAACAATTGGTAGATCTTGAGCAAGCCTTTCCCCCACGATTTCTCCCTTCCTTTGTCCCCTCCTCCATGTCCTGCAAGTCTCAGCAATGCAATAGGGTTGGCCATGAAGAGGTTGGGGTGTATTTAAGCATCTAGTGTTTCTAATTCCTACTACAACTCTAACTCCTATTAAATCCCAATTTCCTTGTTACTTCCAACCTTCCAAGCTTTCCTCCTCCTAATTGGGTTAGGTTGGGTTCCAAATTTGTACCTAGCCAATTGGGGTAGGTTTAGGAGTCCAATTCCAATATATATTAGCTATATTAATGATTTTCTTACTCATTTCAATTTAGGAAACAATTATATTATGAATTTAGGTTATTTTTCTCTTAACCCATATTTCAAAACTCCTATTTTGGCCCGATAACCTTTATGTGATCTATTTTACAAACCCCATTACTTATTTTTGTTTAATGGGTTTTAATTAAATCATTTTCTTTTAAATTATTTATTTATTTATTTAGGAAAAATATCGGGTTGCTACATCCTCCCCCTCTTAAAAGAATTTGGTCCCCAAATTCACATGATCGTAATAGGGAGAATGTCTTACTGAATAAGTCGGGGTAGTTTCACCTCATTGTTCCTTCGGGTTCCCATGTGGCTTCTTCCACTCCACGATTATTCCATAGAACTTTCACCACATGAATAGGCCAGTTCCTGAGTTGTTGCACTTTCTGATCCAATATCTTGATCGGCTTTTCTTTGTAGGTCATATATGTAGCACTAAGTCCTCATGGTGAATGATGTGAGTAGAATCGTACACATACTTTCCTGAGCATGGAACATGGAACACATTGTGTACGAATGCTAAATGTGGCGGTAGTGCCAGTCGGTATGCAACTTCACCAATCCTTGCGAGTATTTCGAAAGGACCGATGAATCTTTGACACCAAATCTCTGAATTCCACGAGTAGGAGACACCTTCAAGAGTACATGATCACCCACTTGAAATTCCAAGTCTCTCCTTCTCCTGTCGGCTTAGCTCTTCTATCCGGATTGTGCTATCTTGAGCCAGTCCCGAATAACTTGCATATCCCTGGTTGTGGCTTGTACCATATCTGGGCCTAAGCATTGCTGTTCACCAACTTCATTCCAGCATGCAGAGGATCTATAATTCCTACCATAGAGTGCTTCAAATGGAGCCATTTTGATGCTCGCCTAGTAACTATTATTATAGGAGAATTCGATTAATGATAGTTCCTCGTTCCAGTAGCCTTCAAAGTCTATGGTGCAGGCTCTCAACATGTCTTCTACAATTTGATTTGTCCTCTCATTCTGTCCATCTGTTTGCGGATGAAAAGTAGTACTAAAATTGAGTTTAGTACCTAGAGCAATTTGAAGTCCTCTCCAAAAATGAGAGGTAAAACTTGGATCTCGATTTGAGACTATAGATGATGGCACTCCATGAAATCTAACTATCTCCTTTACATAAAGAGTGGCTAACATGTCCACAGACCACTTACTCTTGATGGGCAAGAAGTGAGCAGACTTAGTCGGTCAATGATGACCCATATGGCGTCGAGTCCACCACGAGTCTTGGGTAAACCTATGATGAAATCCATTCCTATACTCTCCTACTTCCACTCTGGGATGTCTAAAAGTCTAAGTACACCAGCAGGGCGCTGATATTTAGCTTTTACTTGTTGGCAAGTCAGGTAAAGAGCAGCATGCTCGGATATTTCTCTCTTCATGTTTGGCCACCAAAATGTTCTCTTCATGTCATGATACATTTTGGTACCGCCTGGGTGGATAGTGTACTTGATTTTATGGGCTTCATCCACCAACTTCCTTTTCAGTCCTTCATTATCCGGAACACATATCCTCCCTTGAAACACTAACCTTCCATCCTCGGTCATAGCAAGGTCTGGTTTTTCTGCCAGAGTTTTCTTAATATGAACCAAGAACGTATCGTTATCTTATTGTGCTTTGATCTCTACTAGCAAGTTAGATTGAATCTTGATATTGGAAACCAAGACTTGATCATCTCTATGTTCAATATTCAAGTCTAACCTTGCGAATTGTTCTAGTAGTTACATTTCTCCAAGAACTAGACTAGATAAGGATGCCATCGGCTTCCTGCTAAGAGCATCGGCCACAGCGTTCCCTTTGCCTGGGTGATATTGTATGTTGAAGTCAAAATCCTTTAAATATTCTAACCACCTTCTTTGCCTCATGTTGAGTTCTTTTTGAGAGAATAAGTACTTCAAGCTTTTATGGTCTGAATGGATTGTGAATTTCTCACCATACAAATAATGTCTCCAGATTTTTAAGGCGAAGACCACATCAGCCAACTCTAGATCATGCACAGGGTAGTTGACTTCATGAGTCTTGAGTTGTCTTGAAGAATAGGCAATGACTTTCTCCTTTTGCATCAATACACGGCCTAAGCCAATTCCTGAAGCATTAGTATAGACTGAGAAACCTTCTCCCTCTATTGGAAGAGCGAGAACAGGTGCAGAGGTAAGATAGTCCTTTAGGGTTTTGAAACTTTTCTCACACTCTTCACTCTAAGAGTAGGGATTTTCCTTCTGTGTGAGACGAGTGAGAGGAACAACGATCTTGGAGAAGTCCTTGATGAACCGTCTATAATAGCCAACCAGTCCTAAGAAGCTTCTGATTTCTGTAACATTAGTCAGTCTCTCCCATTTAAGTACAGCTTCAACTTTTGAGGGATCAACAGAGATGTCGTCCTTGGAGATAACATGGCCCAAGAAGGACACTTCTTTGAGCCAGAACTTGCACTTGCTCAGCTTTGCATATAGTTGGTTGTCTCGCAAGACTTGCAGAGCTATCTCAGATGTTCTTCATGTTCTTCCTTGGTGTTGGAGTATATGAGAATATCATCAATGAAGATGACCACGAACTTGTCCAGGTATGTCCGATATATGCTGTTCATGAGTTGCATGAAAGCTGCAGGAGCATTGGTCAGACCAAAAGGCATAACAACGAATTCATAGTGTCCATACCTGCTCCTGAAAGCCGTTTTGCATATGTCGTCATCCTTGACTCTCATTTGATGATAGCCGGATCTGAGGTTGATCTTGTAGAAATATTCAGCTCCAGATATTTGATCGAAGAGTTCATCGACTCTAGGCAATGGATACTTGTTCTTGATGGTCAGTTGATTAAGTTGCTGATAGTCGATGCATAGCCTCATAGATCCATCTTTCTTCTTTACAAATAACACATGTGCTCCCCATGGGGAAGTACATGCTCTAATAAACCCCTTTTCTAGTAGTTCCATCAATTGTGCCTTTAGTTCCTTCAACTCGGCAGCTGACATCTGTAATCACGAGATTGTGCTCCCCTTTTGAAAGATTGTGAATATGTAAGGGATTAGGAACTGACCGTGATCGCCACCAATGTAGTCGCCTTTTGATGTGTAGAGAGGGACGGCTGACTACGTTGTAAAGGAAGAGAAAGATGAAGGCGTACCTGATTTAGCGACGAGGGTGGCGTCGTAATGCTCTGATCTGAACGCGACGTAGGGCCTGGCGCCTTCTTTATCGCGACAGCTTCTATGTCGCCTTCTTCTTCTGTGGATGGAGTTGGGGTTCTTGTCTTCCTGCTCCTCAGCCGGCCAAGGGCAAGAGCCTCACGTTGCTTGGACCTTCAAACACCTGCCAAAGTGAATTAAACGAACAAAACACCCATTAGAACTCGTGC
Source organism: Colocasia esculenta (assembly GCA_014218235.1). Taxonomy (NCBI): domain Eukaryota; kingdom Viridiplantae; phylum Streptophyta; class Magnoliopsida; order Alismatales; family Araceae; genus Colocasia; species Colocasia esculenta. Next base: position 74,747,561 of record CM024758.1, read on the forward strand.
ATAGAAGATCTATTCAATGAAAAGTATGTAAACATGAACTACTATGGAGGGAACTCAGAGATTGGGTTTTTAACCCCTGTGGGTGTTAATTTGGATGTGTGTGTCGTGTTCTAATGCTAATCTATGAGAAAACAAGACTATGCATGCATGAATTAAAAAAAATAAGGCAAAGAAGGGATAGAAATTGTGTAGCCGATGGAAAAATGCCCTAGAGGGCTCTTGCTGGTCGTCTGGAGGGAAAACTCTCTTCTTGGAAGATGGAGCTCTCTTTCTCAGCAAACTATAGACTCCGGCCTTGCACCAAAAGATGGAGAGATGAGGTACTTATGGGTGATTATTCCCAACTCGAGTCTGAGAGGAATAATGGGAAGGAGTCCGACTATGGCTATGTATGGCTGCGCATGGGCAATTGGGACTTGGAAAGGGAATGTTAGGAAAGTCTCCTCCTAATTTGAAAGGATTTGGACGTGATTTGACGTCCAAATGAAGCAATTACCATCTTTGGCATTTGTCCAAGTTGGCCTCGGAAAGAGTTTCCTGTTTAAGGTCCTGAACGCGACGGCCTCTGTGTCGCCTTCCTGAATGCGACGCCTCGATACGTCGCCTTCCTCATAAGGAAGGTGACTTCAAGTCATTTTGCGATTTTTCAAGGATTTAAATTATGGATTTAAGATCGCGACATAGGGGCTGTCGTTTTCAGGAACGCGACATAGGGCCTGTCGCCTTTAGTGACTTTTCTGCATGTGACCAAAAAAATGTGTCAAATCTCCATGCGCAGCCCTCGGACTGACGTGCAGTTTGAAACATCGGACTCTAGACTTGGAGAGCTATAATGAGAGATTGATTGGACCAGGGAAGATCCTCCAGGGCAATGAACTAATGGAAATGATGTCATGATCGGAGAAAGCCAGTTTGACGATGATGAGCCAACGTGGGGCGTCAATGATATGACAAGGAATTTTGCTCGACTTATGGGTCAGAAATGGGTGTCTACAGATTGCCCCTCCTTGATGCCTGCTTTGCAAGGGAGTGGAGCGGTGATGGAGCGAAGATGGCATGAAATGGCGATGTAGCGGAGTGAAGCGGAGTGAGCTGAAAAGTGGGCATCAAGGTAAAGAGACACCCATTCTGGACGAATAAGCAGCGATAATTATCTGGCTAACTTCGAACATGGCTGGGACAGAAATTGCAGGATGGTTCCTATTTGGGACGAATAAAAATCAAATAAAAGAAATGATCAACCTTCTTATTCAAGAGGTACCCTGGCTATCTTTAGCGTGCAAGTTTCGTTCATTAGGGGATAGGTGCTGCCCGGCGGGTCGATTCGACTCTGGCCTTTGAGCGATTCACGCTAATGAGTGGATCGGGATAAGGGAGCGACTGTTTGTAATGAATGGGGATGAGAGGAATCCTTTATAGGAACCATACTGGCAAACTGGACCGAGCACAGTCTCGAGGAAAACTTTTAAATTCGGAATGGAATTCTTGTCTGGAGATGAGGATCTTGGTTGGGACATCATTGGGAAACTGGCTTCGACGAATCATGATTCATGAAGCTCAAAATTCCTACATGATGCATGCTGGGCTAAAGAAAAAGAAATCATAAAAACGAATGCAAAGGAAGGGAGAAAATAACAAGTATTCAAGGATAATATTGCTAGACAATATGAGCAAGGGTCAAGACACTTCGCATCCCCGACCTGCGATAGAATCCGTCGTCCCCGAGTCATATCACCTAACGGCCTATCCAACGATTAGCAGCGTGCACCTAGATCATCCTCGTTTTTGATGAAGGGGAACTCAGATCCTAGAACACACTGGGAACAAGCCGGTCCTTGAGCTGATATAATAGTGAAGATATCATACAATAATGCGGAGGGATTAGGGTTAGAGATACTTACCTGACTTACCTGACGGACTGTCTCTTTTGATTTTCTGAATTTTCTGAATTTTTATGGTTTTTTCTACATTTTCTGATTTTTGTGGGTTTTCAATAATCAAAGCAGTAAAGATAGATATGATACAATGAAATGCACCTGAAATAATGTACCTTAAAGCATGTGTGTAAACATTCTGAGCAATCACAGAGAAATAAGTAGGACAGTATAAACCGATCAGAAGGCGACATAGGGCATGTCGCGACCCTTGACTGAAGAAGGCGACGTAAGACTTGTCGCCACCTTGAAGGCGACGGGTCGATATGTCGCTTTCACAGGTTTCTCAGCCCGAGCTCAAAACCTTTCAGCCCCAAGCTTGAGTTTGACTCCCATTTGGATTCCAATTGCTCTCTACTCAAAGTCCCACTCCTAATGGTCTTCTCTACCCTTTCCAAGCAGGAATAGGAGTGTTATAGCTCTATAAATAAGGGGTGTGAGAGGCCAAATTCATAGCTCTCCCCTCTCTCTTCTTTTCTGCAAGTTTTGCAAGCTCTCATGGCCATGAAGAGAGCTCCTCTTGCTCCCATGGGTGGAGAGGCGGCTTTTGAAGGTCCGAAGCGTGCTCGGGCGACCTATGAAGCTCTCATGAGGTTGGCGGACGTCCCCAACCACTTGAGCCGGAGCAAGGAAGTGAGAGAGGTGAGTTTTTGGTATTTTCAATTTTCAATGAATTTTTGCTACGAATTTCTTCATTAATTTTGTTCTTCTTCTTCCTCCCTTCTCTCTTTTTGCCTTTTCTTCTTCTCTTCTAGCTATTCCCGGGCTCCCGCCGCTATTCTAAGCTTACATGGATCACCCCCATGATTAAAGCCTTACCCATATTTGTCATCCGGTTCTTAAGAGAGTGGGGTTTAGGTGGAGTTTTGATAGCGGCCCATAACTACCATAAAATTTCTTTTGACTGGCATAGCATCTCAGCCCTCATAGAATTATGGCACCCACAAACCCATACTTTCATTTTTCCCAAGTTCGAGGCGACCGTCCTTCTAGAGGAGGTCGAGGCTTTCCTAGCTCTTCCTAAGACCAAGCCGGGGGACGAGCAAAGCATAAGCTACACTGTTGAACCCATCAACCCGAAACTTATTCTAGGGGAGTTCATGACCGATCCGGGGGATGTCCATACCATGATTAGCCCACAATTCATCCATCTAGTTCCGTTGTCTAAGTGGGTCATCTCCCAATGTAAAAACAAGAACACGGACCACCGGGAGATAGCAAAGGGCGTAGCCGTATGTTTGTGTGGGGTGGTCCTCTTCCCGTCCGGGGATCACCTCATAGACTACGCGAGCCTTAGTGCTATAAGTGGGGTATGGCGGGGACTTTCACTCTCACATGCCGTCTTGGCTTTCCTATACTCGGGTCTTACCTCGGCTTCCACGGGGGGTTTTCTCTATGGCTCTATGATCCTATTGGAGTGCTGGTTGGGTGTGAGGATAAAATTTAAACCTGTTGACAACCCCACCACCGAAAGTCGTATCTTCGGGTGCCATCCTTTGTGCTTCATTGGCGGTGCGGCCAAATTTTCCGACAAGGTTTTATGTAGGACGGCGGACAAGAAGACGAGGGGTGCATGGCGCCTCTACTTTAGTACCCTACCGGTGGAGCACTTCGCTTTGTGCGTAGCGGCACTTCGCGGAACGGAGATCCGGCTACCACTTGGACGCGGGTTGGATTTGCAACTTATAGGGAATATGGCGACCGTACTCTACAACCCGCAGCAGTGTTATCTACAGATCGAGAAACCGAGGACTAGAGTGCTCCTGCCGTCACACTTGCCTCCTGTGAAGAAGCGGCGCTTGGGGAACCCGGAGGACGAGCAGGCCGTGCGGAGCGCTTTGGCCTTGTGGAGGGCGTGCGCTACCCATGCACTTCCGCCGAGACTTGATGAGGACTGAAAGACGTACCAGGCATACCTCCGGGAACATGAGAAGCTTCGGCCGCTTGGGGACCATGAGCTAGAGAGAGAGAGTTGATTGTACTTCCGAGATATTTGAGGGACTTAGTGGACTTGATGTAATGGGAATGGGACATGTGACTTTTGATTTTTAGCTTTTATTTGATTTAAGCATTGGATTGTTTGCAATGGGCATTGAGTTTTAGATGCTTTTGTGCACTTTGTTGAGAAGGTGACATAGGGCATGTCGCCATCCAGAGAGAAGGCGACATAGGGCATGTCGCCATCCGGAAATGAAGGCGACTGGTCAACGGTCGCGACCAAAGTGAAGGCGACACATGCTATGTCGCGACCTGACAAGAAGGCGACAGGGGCTTTGTCGCGTTCACAAGTCCCAGGGTGATTTTAATTTTGGGCCGAGCGCCCTTCTCTCTTTCCCCCTTTTCGAAACCTCCTTCTCTCTCCTTCTTTCTTCCTTTCTTCCGCGAAACCGGAGACCCCCTTTTTTTTCTCTCCGACTCTCTCTCTCCGGTGAGCCCCTCCTCCCTCGGCCGGCAATCACCGGAGGCTCTCCTTTCCCGGCGGTGGAGCACTTCTCAACATCCCCTTTCACCCCCTCTCTCTTCTTCCGCTCTTTAAGCCTGGCGATGGAGGGTGAACACGGCGAGGGGCAAGGCGGAAATGGTGGCGGCCGGCGTCGCAAGAAAACAATCCGGCGACGACAACCGGGCGAGGGGCCATCCACGGCGGCCCCGGAGCTTCCCCCGGTCACACCGATGGACGAGGAGATCGCGCCGGCGGTGGGGGACGACGACGAGCCCGTTGGGCCCAAAAAGGTAAGATCTTGAGCCCTAAACCTTGTATGCATGGAGTGAAGAGTGTGGAACACTCGGATGTAGGGCGTTTCGCCCGATGGGAAACGGCCGGGAACGGGCAAAACTCGTCTCGGGTGACCCTGGTAATGCGACAGGGGGCCTATCGCCTTACCATTGGGAAGGCGACGGCCTCCCCTGTCGCATTTTAGAAGGCGACGTGGTGCCCGTCGCGACAAGGATACTGAATGCGACGGGGATGTTGTCGCCTTCAGAAGGCGACAGACCCATTGTCGCCTTATCAGGACAGAGAGTGGTTTGCTGGTTTTCTGCTGATTTTTGATCTTCTGATGTTTTGTTTTGCCGAGTGAGCTGAGGTCCCGACTTGGGTGGGCCGTCGTCCGAGCGATCTATGACGGCTTGCCGGACTTCCAGAGGCACCGCCTGGAGGGTATGGGGTTCAGACCATTTTTACGGTTAGAGGAGTTGGCGCCGAATGTGGCACTCATCCAGGCGTTGAAGGAGAGGTGGGACCCGGAGTGCCACGCCTTCCTCTTCCCGTGGGGACACATGATCCCCACGCTAGAGGACGTGGTACGGATCACCGGCCTACGTGTAGACGGCCAGGCGGTGACCGGGGTCACCTATATGAGCTATCAGGAGCAGGTAGAGAGGCTGCTCGGATTGGAGGTGAGGGAGAGAGGTCTTCCCTGGTACGAGGACAGCGCTGCAGGCGAGTTTAGGGGTGGCGAACGCGCGCCACCGACAGGAGAGGGCCAGGCAGATTACATGGCCCGCTGACGGAGGACGCCAAAGCAGTGCTGGCGGAGGAGGAGGAGAGGCAGCGGATAGAGATTTGAGACGGTTCCTGATCCTCGTGATCGGAAAATTGATTCTGGGGACCAGAGGGGACCCAGTCAGCTGCAGATGCCTGCCCCTGCTGGAGGACCTGTCCAGTGTGGGCAGCTATGCATGGGGTGCGGCCCTCCTGGCGCACCTCTTCGACAGCCTGGGCACCTCTAGCAGGGAGACAGGTGTCGCTGGGTTCTTCCCACTCCTTCAGGTACGCTTCTACCCTTACCCTTTGCTGCTTTTCCTGCTTATCTTGATTAACTCTGGTACTGACTATGTTGCTTTGCAGATGTGGGCATACTACCACCTCCCCTCTCTAGGTCGTGGGGTAGCGAGGCGACGCGGCGCTGTGCCTTTGTTGCAGTGCTGGCGATTCTGCCGTGACGAGCGGTCCCTGTGGCGACCGGTGACACTGATCCATGATGCCCTGGACACCATCCCTTTTGGACATGTGAGTACTTCTAGCCTTAGCCCCTTCCTTTGCTTTGCTTATTTGACGACTGATTGACAGGTCTTTTACTTGTGGTGTGCAGGTCCAGTGGACTCCCGATGTCGGGAGAATGACGCCGCCCAGCCGTGGGTGGAGCGAGGCCGTCCTACTTTGGTAGGGACATTTTGCTTCATTCTTTCAACACGGTGGTCCCGCTCCACCACCGGATGGTGGCGCGTACACTGGGCTCCATCAGGCAGTGGTGGAGTTCCCGACCCGACAGAGGCCGTGGAGAGGCCTGGCCGCAGCTTTCGAGGGATCCAACAGGTCACAGACTGGACGGTCCGGGTCTGGGAGCAGCTGGATGACTGAGAGCGGAGGGGTAAGGAGGTGGTCTCCGAGGCCACGAGTGACGAGGACTACTTCCGGGCCTACCCCCGGAGGTACGGGGCCCAGGTGTATAAGGGGACCCGGCGACCGGTGAGTTTTACTGCTTTCAGTCTCTTTTGAGTTCTTAATTAATTGTGTGACTGACTTGGCTTGCGTTTGCAGCTTGACCCTGAGGGGCGGATCTCCTCGCTCGAGGGCATCCTCCACTCCACCATCCAGCAGCGGGATGACCTCCAGGCGGTGGTGGACCAGCTGGTGAGTACTTTGCACCCTACCCTTCTATTTCTAGTTTTGATTGACTATCCCTTCTTGCTTTCTTTTGTAGCGGGCAGAGTTGGACCGGGCACAACAGATGGTGGGAGGTGCCTCCTCCTCCCGAGAGGACCCCGACCGCTCCGTGTTGGAGGGCCAGCTGGCGTCGGCGGTGACCTGCGCAGAGGATCCTCTTGCTCAGCTGCAGAAGCAGGTAAGTTACTAACTAGATGCCTCTTGACTTTTACTGCTTTTGGAATCTCTGACAAAATGTTTGATATTGCAGGAGCTGGAGCTGAGGAACGCCGTGGCGCTGACGACCACGCTGGAGGCAGAGATGGCGGAGCTGCGCCTACGCCCAGAGACAGCGGAGGTGACGCGGTGGCACGAGGCAGCGGAGGAGGGGACGCGGTGGCGCCAGGAGCCAGAGGAGGCGACGCGACTGCGCGCCGAGGCCGGGGACCTCCGCACGCAGCTAGGGGAGGAGAGGCACCGCTACGAGTTGATGCGGTCTGAGATGAAGGGCCTGAAGAGGGCCCTAGCCCTGGTCGGTCGCAGCCGCTCGGCGGCTAGAAGGAGCGGCATCCCGAGCAGGTCTGCCGGACATTATTTGACGGGTTCCTCCGGACGTCGGAGGAACGAGGAGGAGGCACGGTGGCTTGAGAGAGCGCCGGAGGGGAGTGAGACAGGGCCGAGGGTGATGGCCCCTCCGTCTCCCCGCCCGCCTGAGGGTACGGGGGAGAGCGGTGAGGGTTTATACTTTTGTTTTGCCCCCCCCCCTTTTGTTATGATGATGTACATACATGAATGGAATGGAATGGATTGCTTTTGTTTTATGGTTTTGTGACCGAGTGACAGGTGAGAGCGGAGGGGAGATGTGAGTGCCGCCTGATTTCTTCTCCTGCGCCCTGCACACTTAGACAATCATAAAACAAGTCAGATCTGTTCTTAGCTTAGCCCCTTGCTTTAAAATATAACGAGCGCCCGACCTTGATAATTAGTCAAGGGGCTAGCCTTATTAAATAGCAAAAGATGCAAATAACCAATGAATGCAAACGGCTTGGAATTTCGAAAACAATTTTTTTTAGTTTTAAATTATTTGATGTTTTTGAGGTTTTGAAATATTTGATTTTTTTGGAGTTTTGAAAATATTTGATTTTTTTTGGAGTTTTGAAGATATTTGGTTTTTTTAGAGTTTTGATAATATTTGATTATTTTTTTTTTTTTTGAAAATATTTGATTTTTTTTTTAGGTATTTTTTTTTTTTTTTTTTTTGGTGAGCGCCTAAAGCCGACGTTAGCCCTTCCTAAAATAAGACGCGCGAGATGGAAGGTACTCGCACCTTCGGGCCACAACACTTAGACTGGTTCGAGCCACTGGTTTAGAGTCTTGATCAACTCCGATCTTCGCCACAGACCTCACTAGGCTAGGATGTGCGTCGAGAGGTGACAATGCCTTGGGAAACTACCCTTCGTTGATGCTGCGACTAGCTAAGCCGTACCCAAGAGATGACTCGGCCTTATAGGGAGAAATGGAAGATTTTTTTTAGGAAAGTCTTGTGTGGGATTTAGAGATGTTGGGTTCGACTAATTCCTACAGCATATCCTTCGGAGATTAGGCCTGTTGTGGAGGGACTTTATGGTCTTTTTCTTATGGACTTGCACTATTTGGGGCATGCGTACGACCGGGCTCATGAGCATCCCGCGGGGACTTTGCCACTCTTTGCCATGCCCCTGTTGTACTATGAATTTTCTTTCTTTTCTTCTTTGCTTCTTTGCCCTTTTTTATTTTGACTGTCCCTGTTTGAGACTTCCTCTCATCGGGGTATGTTGTAGGTTGACGACCTCACCCTTACAACCCCTTTGCCCCTACACTTTGACCGATTAGGAGAGAATGACCGACGCATCGCTAGGGTGGGACCCACACAGCTGCAACATCTACCAAGTGCAGTTATCCGGGCTTGCCGTGGGTGTGTGTTAATCCTAACTTAGAGCGATCCTTGACGATTAGGGAGGGATTTTAGACTCTCAACACGGGGTTATTCCCCGATCTAGGTGTTGTGGCCTCACACCTATAGGCCTAAGGATAGAAACGTTTGAGGTATAACCCGTTCCACGGATGCGACAATTCGACGCCCTCAGCATTGATTAAGCAATAAGCATTTCCAGGGTAGACTTCCCTCACAACGTACGGACCCTCCCAGTTAGGCTGCAGTTTGGACCTAGGACCTCCAGGTTTGATAAAAATGCGCTTCAAAACCATATCTCCCTCTTGGAATTTACGCTCAATTACCTTCTTTTCGAAAGACCTTGAGATTCGCCTTTGATATGAAAGCACATGGTCGGCTGCCATAAGCCGCCTTTCATCTAAGAGTTCCAATTGGACTAGCAACGCCTCTCGACGTTCATCAAGATTAAGTTCCTTGTCTAATTGGACTCTTAGTGACGGGATTAGGATCTCGTATGGAACTACCGCCTCCATCCCATAAGTGAGAGCGTACGGGGTTTGTCCCGTGGGAGTGCGGACGGAGGTACGGTAGGCCCATAGAGCCTCTATTAGCTTTTCTGGCCAGTCGGTGAATTTATGCGACTCACAGGTCTTCTTTAAGATTTTAAGAAGGGTTTTGTTGGTTGCTTCAGCCTGGCCATTGCCTTGTGGGTAATACGGCGATGAATGATGCAGCGTGATGTTGTATTTCTTACAGAGGTCCTGGAGCTCTTGCGAGATGAATTGTGGCCCGTTATCCGTGACGATGCTGCTTGGCACTCCGAACCGCGAGATGATATTCCTCATGATGAAGCGGCACACCGTGGATGCTTTGATTTCTGTGAAAGCTTCGGCTTCTGCCCACTTGGTGTAATACTCAGTCGCTGTTAGGATGAATGATTTCTGTTTGGTTTGAGCATTAGAGTCACCAAGAGGGCCAACAATGTCGAAAGCCCACATGGAGAATGGCCAAGGTGTGGAGAGCGGATGTAGTGAGGAGGAAGGGGCATGGATTTTATCTGCATGGAGTTGACACTTGACACACCTACGGACGTAGATGGTACAGTCTTCCTCTAGGGTTGGCCAGTAATAGCCCTGCCTAATAATCTTCTTTGCAAGCATTTGACTGTTAACGTGCCCTCCGCATTCACTAGCATGGGCCCCTTCCACCACTTTCCAAGCCTCGTCATCGGTAAGGCATCTTAAAAGGACTCCATTAAGAGCTCGCCTGTACAGAACTTCTCTGAAACTGTGTACCTCAAGGCGGCTCTTCTAATGGCCCTGCGGTCTTCTGCACTTGCCCCTTCAGGATATGTTCCATCCCTGCAATATTGTTCTATCTCAAAGTACCATGGCAGTTCTTCTTCATTCAGGATCTCCTCGAGCTCAGTTAACATGACCTGCTGTGCTCCTCTCTTCCTAGCCCTCTCTTCTAAAGTTGCCCTAAGGTCGCTAAACCAAGGGTCCTGGGTAGATGGAACATTGAGACGCTGGACGACGATTGTCTCAGTCCGGTGACTCAGAGGGAAGGATACGGATGAGGCTAGCGACGCCAGAGCGTCGGCCAAGATATTTTGGGAACGAGGAGTGTGGATATAGATGAGCTTGCGGAACTGCCTTGCCAACAGCGTGACCAGGTCTTGGTATGGCTTGAGCTTCGGGTCACGAGTGCGGTAAGTTGAGAGCACCTGCCGCAAAACGAGCTGAGAGTCCCCTATGATTCTGAGGTGTGATGCCCCCAGCAAGTAAGCATGCTTGAGGCCAGCAAGGAGAGCTTCATACTCGGACATGTATTAGTGCGGGGAAGGTGAGTTGATATGCGAAGGGGATGGTAATGCCTTCCGGGGTGAGCAGCACAGCTCCGATGCCCCGTCCCTGAGAGTTGAGTGCGCCATCGAAATGAAGGGACCAGAAGGGGTCTTTGATGATGACCGAGAGTTCCTCATCGGGGAATTCCTCTCGGAGGGAGTCGCTGTGAGGGAGTGGAAGATGGGCTAGATGCTCAGCGATGGCATAACCCTTGACGGCCTTTTGGACCACAAAGGAGATGTCAAACTGAGAGAGGAAACTCTGCCAGCGTGCCAGTCGATCAGAGAGGACGGGCTTTTCGAGAAGATATCGGAGTGGATCCATCCTCGAGATCAGCTTGACCTCGTGGGCAAGGAAATAGTGCTTGAGCTTTTGGACTACCCACACGAGTGCGGCACAAGTTTTGTCCGCGGTGGTGAACTTGGATTCGGCGGTGTTGAAGAGCCTAGAGAGGTAGTATGCTGCCCTTTCTTTCCCAGATTCATTTGTTGTGCCAGGACAGCTCCTAGGGAGTCCTCAATGACTGAGAGATATAGGATTAGCGGCTTTCCGGGTACAGGAGGCTGTAAGACTGGGGGATTCATGAGATAACTTTTCAGCTCATCGAAGGCTGCTTGGCATTTGTCATTCCATTCGAATTTTGCCCCTCCTTTCAAGAGATCATAAAATGGGCGACATCTTTGCGAATGCTGGGAGATAAATCTTCTGATGAATTGCAAACGCCCGATTAGCCCTCTTAATTGTGAGATGTTCTTTGGAGGAGGCATTTCTGCTATAGCCTTGGCCTTATTTGGATCGATCTCAATGCCCTGCTTGCTAACTATGAAACCTAGCAGCTTTCCTGATGATACCCCGAACACGCATTTCTTCGGATTCATTCTCAGCTGATATTCTCTCGACCTCTGCAACACCTTGGCTAGGATTTCAGGGTGTTCTCTCCTGGTTCTCGACTTCACCAAGATGTCATCCACGTATACTTCTACATAAACGTGTATCATGTCGTGGAAGATGGCCATCATCGCCCTTTGATAAGTAGCCCCAGCATTCTTCAGCCCGAAGGGCATGACTACATAGCAGTACGTTCCCCAGGGCGTGGTGAAGGATGTTTTCTCTTGATCCTCAGGAGATAGACGGATTTGGTTGTAACCTGAATATCCATCCATGAATGAGAGGGTCTCATACCCAGCAGTATTGTCGATCAGCACATCAATGTGAGGAAGCGGGAAGTCGTCTTTCGGACATGCCTTATTCAAATCCCTGAAGTCGATGCAGATTCTGACTTTGCCGTCTTTCTTCATGACAGGGACTATATTGGCCACCCAGTTCGGATAAAGCACTACCCTGATGAACCTAGCCTTATGGAGTTTATCTACTTCGTCCTTCATCTTCAGGGCCATGAGTGGGTGGAACCTTCTGAGTTTCTGCTTGATTGCCTTTGCCCCTTCTTTCAGTACCAGTCGGTGCTCCACTAGTGAGGGGTCTAGACCGGGCATGTCCTCGTAAGACCAGGCGAACGTGTCCTTGTACTCCCTCAGGATTTGCACCAGTTCCTCTTCTTCATCAGGAGGGAGATTTGCTGAGATAATCACAATCCTGGGATCTTCTTCTGTTCCAAGGTTGACTTCCTTAGTAGGTTCATCCACTGCCGTTGTGGGCTCATCAAATCTTCTTACTCCACTGGCATATTTTTCGGCAGCGTCATCTACTTCGCTATCCTCTTCATCGACTGGGTCCTCATCATTCATTATCTCGTAGACGCCGAATCCGTCGTCTAAAACACCCCATCCTCGAAAACTTCTTCAAACACCAGCGCTTCCTTTGTGAATTCCTCTATCAACAGCAGCGCTTGACACCGCCGAGCTAGCTCTTGAAGATATCTCCGGGGAATAGCTTTTCCCCGCTGCTTCCTAGGCGCTGCTTGGATTTGGTGGATACCGGGCTGACCTGACTCTCTACCCTAGGCCTATCTATCCTAATGCTAGACTCACCTACCCTAGACTCTCCTAGACTAGACGACTCTACAGGACTGGAGGAGGACATGGTGTCCCGAAGAGAATGGCTCCTAGTGAAGGAGCAGGAGGGGAAGCCCAGTCGAGGGGTGCCCCTGATCAGGAGAGTGAAGGAGGAATGTCGGCTCTTCGACCTCAACGTGCATTTGAAAATGGGCATTTTTTTTTGGAGATCGGTGGAGAGCATGCAACAGGAGAGGGCGACCTCGTGGTCACCTGGATTGGACTGCAAGGCAGTGAGGATTGCAGGTGGGAGGTCAGGTGTGAGGAGGCTGTGTGCCGCCGTCAGGAGCTGAGGGGTCAGCTGAATAAGCAAGGGAGGAGAGGACGGGACCAGACTGGGCAGGAGGGAATCCAGAAGGGACGGGTGGATGGCTAAGCAGGTGCCCTTCCAGAGTTCATCTATGGTTTTCCCCTCTTCATAGGGGATGTCCGGCTCTCCTATGTCTGAGGCATCGTTCATGAGCTGCCTTTTAGATGTGATGGCAGTGGGTGGATCTAGCAGCTCTGCCGCAGCTGGCGGCCATGTCCTTTCTTCTTCCCAGAACAGTCGGCTGAAGGCGATGGTGATGTCTTCTATGTCAAACCATCTGTACCATTCAGCCTGGGTTCCTGTCTTTCTCCTCCTGGTTGGACGGAGGGCCTCTAGGGCTCTATAGGTTAGCAATGGGGCCATGTGCCGAGAGAAATTTCGGCCATGCACCTCGTGCTGTGACAGTTCTGCCTCGACTATCACGGTATTATATCCAGGTTGGGTAGGCCCCCTAATGAAGTGACACCAGAGTGTCCAGGTGAGTGGTTCACGGTCGGCCTTAAGAGTGGATGTGCTGGATGACCAAGGTTTGGATTTTTCCCTGTACCCTAAGCCCCATCGGCTTTTCATGACAATGTCAGGGATGGGTTTGACTATGCCCTGTAGCTCTGCCCCTAGACCCTTGCCTTCTTCGTACCCCAACTTCATCATGATTTGCCACCCCTTGGTGCTCAGTGGCTCTTTTCTCTTGACTGCATTGACTTGTGCCAGATTGGTCTCTCTCTTGGACTGGAACGTGTAGCTCCATGGGTAGTTGATGTCTAGCACCGAGACTACGGGTTTGTTTGCTGGCCACACGGCTGGTAGGTGGGTATTGTGGGGGGCATCTACTGAGTGGGTAGTGGCTATGCTCTTGACTTTGATGATCCGTCGTTTAAAAGGGAACTTCAGGCATTGGTGTGTAGTGGACGGTACAGCCCCGAGCGCTTCCAACCACGGACGTCCTAGAATGGCTTTGAACATGGGATCGATATCGAGGACGTAGAAGTCCACCGTGACAGCGAGGGGTCCCAGTTCGGCTTGCACAGTCACAATGCCATGGCAGGATCTTCTAGAGTTGTCATACGCGGCGATGGTGGTGGGTGTCGGTCTTAGCATCCTTTCTGATAGGTCGCGGGCTCTCAGTGTACTCAGCGGGCAGACGTTTATGGATGCCCCCGTGTCGACCAGTGCCGCTCCCACCGCCACATGATTGTTGACCAGGGTTACGCAGAGTGGGAGCCTCCTGGCTTTTGGGGGTGCTAATTCGCTTTCGGCAAAGGTAATTGCCGGCCCACGAGTTACCATGGCTAGGGCACTTGGTAGTTTGTCAGCTAGCATGTCCTCGTTTACTACCACCTTCTGCAGAAAATTCCTCAAGGCTTCCTGGTGCTCCTTGGATTTCTTTATCAACTCCAAAATGGAGATCTTGGCTGGTACGTGATCCAGGTGCTTGAGGATGTCATAGTGGGTTCCTGGCAAAGGCTCAATCAACCCTCATCTTGTGTTTGCTGCTGAGCTTGCTGTTGCTGAGGTGGTTGCAGGACCTGTTGGGGATTGTTTTGACTGGTGGAGGTGGTCGAGATAGGTGGGTACGGGCGGCGAAAGACTCGCCCGCTCCGCAGGGTGGTTGGATGGATAGGTGGTTGTCTGGCGGAGGATAGCGTAGCGGCGGAGGGTTGGTACGGCCCAGGTGGGGGTAGGATGATGGGCGAGGGAGTAGATATGATAGGGAGTAGAGGTACGGAGACAGGTGGAGCGAAAGGTAAGATGATGGGTGGACTGGCGACTGGCGGGGGTGCTGAACCGACAGGCAGTATGACGGCGTTGGCCATAGAAACTATAGGAGGGACTGACTGGGGAGCCGTGTAGGCTGGTTGTATTGTTTGGGATTGAAGGGAATATTGGTTAATGGCCATCATCTGCTGAACGTCTAGCTCCTCATCGTACGTCCAGTTCGTCTGAGGAGGAGGGTGGTGGACGATGGGGTTTACCTGGGCAGGTTGTTGTGGTGGTGGGTTTGGAGCTGGCGGATGGTCTGGTAGGGGGTTGTGGACGATCCCGAGGTCCTGCAATGGCTGTTGGTGTTGCTGCTGCTGTTGTTGTTGAGGGGGTGGCTGGCGCTGCTGCCTCTGCTGCTGTTGTTGCCTCTGCCTTTCCTTGATATCTCCGATCACTTGCCGGGGGGCTGTCCAATCTATCCTGTGCTGCTCATGCAAGTCATACACCAGATCCTTGAATGTAAAGCACTGGTCGATGGTGTGACCAGGCTGCCGGTGGAAGATGCAGTACCGGGTTTGATCCACACTAGGGTTCAAGGGTCTCTCAGGAGGGAGCCTAATGGCATCTGTGGAGAGCAAGGCCAAGAATATGTCGGAGAGTGTCTCCGGCAATGGCGGGTAGTGTGTTCTTCTAGGACCCATGGGACGCCTTTGCTGAGAGCCATCGGGGGGTGGCACCTGGTTGTATTGGCGCTGTTGTTGCCCCTGTGGCGGATGGGTAGGGTTCTGACCCTGGGCATTGTAAGGTTGGCGGTTTTGGCTCTGGCCGGCAGGGTTGAACGCGCTTACTTGCTCGTTCACTTGCACTCCCTCAGTGACTGGCCCCTGAGGCTTTCTTTGGAATCGAGATTTTTGGGGTTCGAACATAGAGTGGATGGGAGAGTCTTTGAGCTGGGTCTGGATGTACCGGGCCCGGCTGTAGAGTTGATGCATAGTGGTGATGTCGTTCATCGCCAGGATGTTTCTATAGGCAGGTGTGGCGTTGGCAATGATGATTTTCACCTTCTCTCCCTCTGGAAGGTACCCCGGAACCCGAATGGCCATCTGCCTCCACCTATCAGCGTAGGTGGCGAAATCCTCATCCGACTTCATTTTCTCGGCCATGAGATCCGTAAGGGAGTATTCTGGCCCAACCCTGTATTGGAATTGTTCGAGGAACTTGGCCTTCACGACAGCGAAGTCCTCTGCGTCCTCAGGTAGCAGGGAATAGAACCAATCTAGAGCATGCCCGTCCAGCGACCGGCGGAAGAGATAGGTCATGAGGCGGCGATCATGCTGGTAGGAGGCGGACTCATAAATGAAGTCTTTGATATGAATGTAAGGATTCCCTAAGCCGTTGTATTTGCGGTACTTCGGCAACTCGGATGGAGAGGGGACCCATAGGCCATTGAAATTTGGCATGTGCACATCGTGGTGCTGCCTAGGGTCGACTTGCTTTCGGAGCTCTTGGAGCTCCTTCTTGATGGACGCCCACTCGGTCATCATGTCCGGTGCGGCAGATGGCTGAGCGTACATGGAGGAGGCATGAGAGGTGGGCCTGGCGCATGGCTCAGGGCGATGAGGGGAGTAACATGGCTGATATGGTGGAGACCGGGGCCTCGACTCACGGGAAAGGTAGTGCTCAGACTCAAATGGCGTGAATCGGATGGTCCGCAGCCGGATGGGGTGTTGTCGGCTTGTCCTATGATAACATGGAGGCCGGAGGTAGCTGCCGCGGGGCGTGACGCACCCGCTCTAGGTGAGGGTGAGGAAGCGACCTTCCTTTAAGGGCCGTCATGAGGGTCTGGATCTGGGACTGATCAAGTTGGGGAATTAAGCGCAGGAGCTGAGTGGCTTGATCATCCGACTGAGGAGGATGGGTGTTCTGAGACGGGCCGCCATCGTCGTGATGGCGACCCTCAGAGGTATGGACAGTAGCGACCCAAGGCCGGGTCACTCGTCGAGGAGGTCATGGGGCAGGGACTCCTGGTAGTCTTGGGAAGTATAGAAGACAGCGTCTGGGTTCTCACTGTTGTAGATTGGGTTCAAGAATGACTCCATGTTTGGAAAGTGAGCGCAGAGAGATTGGGAAAGCTTTTCCAGACTTGAGAGAGACGACCTAATCTAGACAGACTCTTAGTTTCCTAAACAAGCAATCCTATGCGGACAAAAGGAAAGAGAAAACGTCTCACCCAAAGCAAGTAGTTGGCAATGATGATGATTTCTTTTAATTGGTTCAAGTTTGCCTTTTAGTGAATTGACTTTTAGCGGGTTCTCTCCAAACAAGGAAGGGTTTCCTAAATGGGAGAGAGCTTCCAACTTCGGGTGTGACTAGGACTCTCTCAACTTTGCCAAAATGAGTTAGACTCAATCCTAGGTGGTGACAGGTACAACCAGCCCGGCGGCCGTGTGGGAATCCATGGTCAGCGGGGACTTACGGAGGCCCTCAAGCGAGTGCTCTAGTCGGACACAAGGAATATGTGGCCGAGAGAGCGAGCGTCGCTGAGGAGGAAACCTACACTACGAATATGGAAAGATGTATGCAAATCCTATGTGCACCGGAGTGCATGCAAAATTCTAACCTAGTATTAACAAAACAAGAATTAGGGCTAATTGCTCTCAGAGGCAGAAGGCGACAAGATAGATGTCGCGAACAAGATTGCGACAATCAAACTGTCGCGTTCCTTCTCGCAGTGGACAGAGAGCAGTTAGGTCCTAATCATGCACGAAAAATCAAACAATCCTATAACACACAAGACTAACAAACGCTCAAGATCATGGAATAAGCATGGTATGGCATGGAGTATGGATGTAGCATGTAAAAATGGACCCAAATCCGCAAGGAAAATAAGAAACCAGGGTACTGACCTGATCGCGACAATAAGACCGTCGCCTCCTTTATCGCGACGATCACAGCGTCGCGTTCTTTGCAGGCACAACAATTCTTAAATAATACAAGTGAGTGTACGGGCAGGGGACGTACCTGGTCGCGACAATGCTACTGTCGCCTTCCTGATCGCGACGGAGACGACGTCGCCTTCTTCACAGCACCCAGGACACAGAAAATAGACGAGAAGGACGCTGTGTACTAACCTGATCGCGACGTTCCGTCTGTCGCTATTCGGATCGCGACGTTGCTTTTGTCGCCTTCTCACCCAGAACCGCAGAGCACTAAGAAACTCAGAGGAAAAGCACTAAAGAAAGAAAGCTAAGAACACATTACACCCATTAGAGAGTAAGAACGGCATGGAAAGAAGGAGCAAGCGTGATGGGCACTAGAGGTCCCACCGTGATCGCCAAAAGGTGTAATCACGGGATTGTGCTCCCCTTTTGAAAGATTGTGAATATGTAACGGATTAGGAACTGACCGTGATCGCCACCAATGTAGTCGCCTTTTGATGTGTAGAGAGGGACGGCTGACTACGTTGGAAAGGAAGAGAAAGATGAAGGCGTACCTGATAATGCGACGAGGGTGGCGTCGCTATGCTCTGATCTGAACGCGACGTAGGGCCTGGCGCCTTCTTTATCGCGACAGCTTCTATGTCGCCTTCTTCTTCTGTGGATGGAAGTTGGGGTTCTTTGTCTTCCTGCTCCTCAGCCGGCCAAGGGGCAAGAGCCTCACGTTGCTTGGACCTTCAAACACCTGCCAAAGTGAATTAAACGAACAAAACACCCATTAGAACTCGTGCATAGAAGATCTATTCAATGAAAAGTATGTAAACATGAACTACTATGGAGGGAACTCACGAGATTGGGGTTTTTAACCCCTGTGGGTGTTAAGTTTGGGTGTGTGTGTTGTGTTCTAATGCTAATCTATGAAGAAAACAAGACTATGCATGCATGAATTAAAAGAAATAAGGCAAAGAAGGGATGAGAAATTGTGTAGCCGATGGAAAAATGCCCTAGAGGGCTCTTGCTGGTCGTCTGGAGGGAAAACTCTCTTCTTGGAAGATGGAGCTCTCTTGCTCAGCGAACTATAGACTCTGGCCTTGCACCAAAAGATGGAGAGACGAGGTACTTATGGGTGATTATTCCCAACTCGAGTCTGAGAGGAATAATGGGAAGGAGTCCGACTATGGCTATGTATGGCTGCGCATGGGCAATTGGGACTTGGAAAGGGACATGTTAGGAAAGTCTCCTCCTAATTTGAAAGGATTTGGACGTGATTTGGACGTCCAAATGAAGCAATTACCATCTTTGGCATGTGTCCAAGTTGGCCTCGAAAAGAGTTTCCTGTTTAAGGTCCTGAACGCGACGGCCTCTGTGTCGCCTTCCTGAATGCGACACCTCGATACGTCGCCTTCCTCATAAGGAAGGTGACTTCAAGTCATTTTGTGATTTTTCAAGGATTTAAAATATGGATTTAAGATCGCGACATAGGGGCTGTCGTTTTTAGGAACGCGACATAGGGATTGTCGCCTTTAGTGACTTTTCTACATATGACCAAAAAAATGTGTCAAATCTCCATGCGCAGCCCTCGGACTGACGTGCGGTTTGAAACATCGGACTCTAGACTTGGAGAGCTATAATGAGAGATTGATTGGACCAGGGAAGATCCTCCAGGGCGATGAACTAATGGAAATGATGTCATGATCGGAGAAAGCCAGTTTGACGATGATGAGCCAACGTGGGGCGTCAATGATATGACAAGGGATTTTGCTCGACTTATGGGTCAGAAATGGGTGTCTACAACATCCTGTATGGTTGATGTGACACCGGTGCAACTCCGGGGATTAAATCGATAGAGAAGTTTACATCTCATTCAGGGGGAATTCCTTGCAGCTCTTCGGGGAAAACATCATTGTAGTCCTGGACTATTGGTATGTCTTCTATCTAGGATCCCATCTTTTCAACTACTACGGCTGCAAGGAAAGCAATGCAACATTTCCTTATCATATTGTGGGCCTGTATGGCAGAGACTAGAGACATCCGTCTCCGATGTCTAATCCTAGTGAATGCTAACTTAAGGAACTCACTAAATGTAACCTTCCCTTTCTTGCAGTCGACACTTGCCCCATAGGTGGACAACCAATCGGCTCCAAGAATCACGTCATAGCCTTCCATCGACATACATACCAGGTCGGCTCTTAAGTTGTGTTCTCCGATCATTACATCGGCTAATGGGAAGTATTTGTTCAATTTTTTATTTTTCTCCCAAGGTTGTTGTGACAGAGAATTCAGATCCCATAGCGACAAGTTTTTCATTCAGGGTATCGGCAAAGTTTTGAGATATAATTGAATGAGTTGCGCCAGTGTCAAAAAAAAAAAGGCGACTGAGAGAAGCCTTTTAGTGTACCTTACACCACTCCACCTTCCTTGATGGTTTCTTCATCTCGCAGGGCTGCAGTCTACCCAATTTCTTTGGCGCCATCGGGCATCTCTCGTGCTCCTTGAGTAGTGGGCATTCCAGGATACAATGCTTGCGGCTACCGCAGCACAAACATGCGCCGACCTTCCTCTAGCACTCGTCAGCAGTGTGACCAGGCTTGTCACAACGTTGCAGTTTCCTTTAGCCGGGGTAGTGGGGACAAATACTTTGGGTTTCTTTTCTTGAATAGATCCTTCTGTGATGTTGAAAGGACGTTTCTTACCGACACTTAGCTTAACACTTGAAGAGCCTGGTGTCAGCTCCTTCATTATGAACTTTCCCTTTATACAGTCAGTAAAGTTCGTAGCATCTTCTAGCAGTTGAGCCTTCTTAACCATCTCGGCATATGTTTGGATGTCGAGAGGGGCTAGCTGTGTCATATACTGGAGCTTGAGGCCATTAAGAAAATGCCTAGCCTTCATCCTTTCAGTGTTTACTAGATGAGTGGCGTAGCATGCCAGTCGGGAGAATTGAGCCTCGTATTCAGCCACAGAAAGGCTCCTTTGTTTGAGAGTGGCAAATTCTGTGGCCTTCTTTTCTTGTACACGTTCCGAGAAGTATTTGGAGTTGAAAGCTTCCTTAAATTCGGTCCAGGTGAACTGACCATTTGCCCTGGTTGCTTCTAATGACTCCCACCAAGCGCGAGCGTCCTTCCCCAGTTGAAAGGTAGCAAGTAGAAGGTTATCCCCTGCTGCACATTGCATAAGACGGAAAATCCTTTCTATTTCTTTAAGCATGTGCTCGGCTTCATCTGGGTCGGTGGAACCGCTAAATCTTGGCGGATTCAGGCTTCTAAAGTTATGATGCAGCTCGCCTACACCGCAATTTCCTCCACCTTGTGCAGCTTGCAGAAGTGCACAAGTGAGCTTCTGGATTGTTTGTTGCATGCCCCTCATCAGAGCACGCTCAGCAGTCATCTTAGTTGCTTAAGTTCCTACAAAAGTAACTTACTATTATGATACTGATGAGGAATTTAATTTATGCATGTGTGGGTTCATTTTAACTAGTACCCATGGTTCTAACCATATCTCACATAGGTACGATATCTGACTCTAGTCGAGGCTGGTCAACCTAGATAATCCTATACTTAAGAACAACCTAGGCTCTGATACCACAAAATTGTCACGCCCCGGCGCGGAATATCGAAACGTAAGACAGTTGCAAGTAAGAGAGTACAGAGCATATAATAGACATCAAATCATTGGACAAGAATAAATGCTAAAACAAATGTATTTCATTAATAATTCGTCAAATGTCTATTACAACCACTAATATCAGAGCCATTCTACAAGGCCCAATTTTCATCATTACATTGAACGAAAGTAAAGTCTAAAATAAGACTCTAACATAATACTAATACACCAGGGTACTCTTGACTTCACTCCTGGCCGTTCCCATCCTCATGAGTGTAGGTATCTTCTTCGGTTTCACCTGAGAAAACATATCAAATAACGCAAGGTGAGCGATAACGCCCAGTAGGTCTTAAATCTCATGATCAGGCATGCTTTAAATGATTAATGTATAAACGGTAGAGTAACCAATGTATTAAACGGTAGAGTAACCAATGATAGAGAAGAGTCAAGTATTGTCAAGCAAGTGATAGCACGATAACATGATTCATATAGCAAAATTGTCGAGTATAGCACAAAGAGCAGGATGGCCATAGCACAAATAGCACAATAATGATCATATTAGCACGAGTCATGCATAGCATAGCACTTTGATTGTCATATTGATAGTCGATATAGATAGCACATGAGTGTAATGCCAAACACTTTGGTAAATTAAACTACAGCGGGCACTAGCACTTTTGGGCGCACCTCCCAGGACCAGACCGAGCGCTTTAGATTGCAAAGCATTAGTTGTATAGTTTATCTTTAGACAATCAGTCAAATTGCCATAGAGAGTACCAATAATAGACAAGAGTACTTGATGAAATAGACGAGAGTGTAGAGAACGTGAATAGATGAGCGAGTAGAGTATAGATGAGAGCTAATGGTCATTGCACATGAAAAGACATTAAATAGGCAATAGTAATGGTTGCACAACACGCATGATTTGGTGCTGGCAGTCTGGTTGAATTCATTAACCAACCAATGACCATGCTACGAACATAGTTCAGAGGTCCGACGTGATCTCATGATAAGACAGAGAGCATTCTAAGGCCGTTGGATCTTACTTATCCTTAAAGGGTATCATAGGTATTGAAGGTACAACCGGATCGTCGACCATGTGGGAATCCATGGACAGAGGAGACTTACAGAGGCCGTGTGTAACGACCCGACCTCCTGGACCCCCGCCAGGGACCCCCGAAGGTCGTGCCGCAACCCACGGATCCGAAGACCCGGAAGGGTTAAAATTTAGTTTAGTGAGATAAGCAATGAATTCAAATAACTATAACAAGAAAGACTGTACATTAATAAAGAAATTAAGTACAACATATCCCAAATAAAAGTACAGGTACAAAAAGAAGGCACAGTCCTTAATGGGCATACCCCGAGGACTTGCAAAAAGGCCACTCTCAACTCACGCTACAAGAGCACTCATGCTCACAACTCATACTACTGTCAACGCAAGGCACAACAAACTGCCACCACAACTGTCCGGTAACGAACTCCTGCGACAGCGAGTCCCTACCGGAAGAAAGTAGGGGGGTGAGCCTCGCGAACAAGGCTCAGTAGAGATTACCAGTCCCTTACCAGCCAGAGATGCAGGAACTCCAACAAGCGGAAGCAAAACTACTCTACAAAGTAGTAAAGTGAGAAACGCCTACCACAGAGTACTATAAAGCAGTGGATCAGAGAAACGCCTTGACCACAACCTAGATCAGGCCAAACACGACTCCCGCTGAACCAGCGGAGTCAAACACAATGCGGAAGCTGTAGCACCCCGGAAAATTTAGTATATAAAGAAATCAAATTTAAATAAAAGTGTTGGAGGGACTTCCAACATTTTATATTAATGACCCAATATCATAAGCGGGTCAATGGACATCAATTGGCCCAATAATCAAATAAAGCTAGAAAATGCATGGAAATTCGTAACTCTAAATAGGCTGAAATTGGAAAGAGGCAATTTGAGTTGAATTGGGATGCAATCATGCATTCTTGGCAACCCAAATTCGTGCCTATCTATGGTGGGAGGTTTCCTAAAGCCTCACACACTCTAAGGGAGGAAGGAATCCTCAAAAGATAGGAAACTGCCCTGTCAAAACCGCAGCTTAGCTTTCCTAGTTATAATAGGACTCCTAAAACACCATGGTTGCTTAAATACTCTTCACCAAAACCTAGGAACGAGTTTTAGAACTTGCTGGGGTCGTGTGGAGAAGTTCTTGGTGGCTGGGGAGCAGGAGATCATCCACACCAAGTCGTTCTTCTTCCCCTGTTTCGTCTGCTGCGACCTGCACAGACCATCATCTTGAAGTCGACCAAAGGTGAGTCAAACCTAAACCAAACCTTGCAAGGCTTATACCCCTGGAAAGAGGGTCAAGGCTACGTTCTAACCCAAGTGGAATTCTCAAATTCCATGCAGTATACACGGAGCAGTAAGCGTTTTCCTCCGAGTGTCTGAACTCGGGTTTTCTGGAAAAATGAGACTTCTTCAACCCATAAGGTAGGTTTTCTCGGGCCAAACCTTAATATATCCTATACCAATGTGTAGAGCATCAAGTTAACTTTCGTTTCCCACTGGTTTCATCGAATTCTAATGAGTATATTTTGAGTTATAAGTGTTTTTCCAAAGTCGCGCACTGTTAGGGTTTTTCCCGTTCTTCTTATTATGCACGTGATTGAGACTGAATTTGACTAAACTTCCTTCACAAAAGTTTTTCTAATTGAAGTCACGATCATCTTTTATGTTGGACGTTTTGTCCAAAATCCTTGGTTAGAGAGTTACAGGCGTGGGAATAGAGTCACTGCATGATACTGGGATTTCGGGCTACACTTGACTTTTGTTCTTCATATGTTTTCTCGGGATTCGAGGAATTGATCAAACCCCCAACATCAAAGTTCTTCTACTATTGTTTTCGTCATCTTTCGTGTTGAACGTTTTGTCTAAATGTCATTAGTTAGAGAGTTATAAGATGGGTAAGTGAATCGCTGCATGAGACATGTTTTAGGTCACACTTGACCATATGTTTTGTCATGGAGGGCAGCTAGTGTCGACACTACCTCATCTAGTGTCGACACACTGTCCCAAGCAGCCCAGAGAGTGTTCTGGGAAGCCCTCTAGTGTCGACACTACCTCATCTAGTGTCGACACCCTGTCCCAAACAGCCCAGAAAGTGTTCTGGGAAAGCCATCTAGTGTCGACACTACCTCATCTAGTGTCGACACACTGTCCCAGTTTTACCCAGAAAGTTCTGGGAAACTGATCTAGTGTCGACACTACCTCATCTAGTGTCGACACACTGTCCCATGTTTTCCAGAAGGTTTTCTGGAACCTGTCTCTAGTGTCGACACTACTTGAACTAGTGTCGACACTACCTGACCAGTTTTCATGTTTTTGCTTTGTGTTTGAAGCATGGTGTCGACACCAGCATGGGTTGTGTCGACACTACCTTTACAAGATATTGCATATTTTGGTTCTGTTCATTACATAATGTCTATTTAATGGCTTAAAAGTGTTTAACCCATTGAAAAATCCTTAATTACATGAATATTATTCTAATTGCTTTCTTAATGATATGATCATACATGAAACTTGTGATTTACTCTTGTTACCATTCTAGCTTGCTTTAAGTGATAAATTTTATCTTAAAATCTTGTAAACCCATTTGTAGCTAAATGCATTGTTCATTGCATGCCATCATGTTAAGTGTTTTTCCGAGAGTTTGAGACCGACGGATTGTGAATTTACACATGTGCATCTCTACACACTTATACATCTAGGGCGTGCACTTCCTTCTCTTCTTGTTCTCGTGAGTGTGAATTGCCATCTAGACTAAAGCCATTAATGTAAAGATTGAACTAAATTGTAAATCTTATCATTCAGCTGCCGAATTTATCTCTTGACTATTGTCCTCATGGAATCATGTTCAATTATTTATTTCTTCTCATCATCATCATGAACATGACATTACACATGCTTACTTTTGAAACTCTCATTGGCCATTATTATGACTGTGGGTATCTACATTTAAATTTTACATGAGATGGCTGACAGGGCACGGAGTGTGTCCAAGGGCTCCAGTCTAGCCCCAATGACGGAGAGTCATAAATATACTGTTAACCATGGGGTATAATGATTACTGGCGTTGCATCTGCGCTGGGAGTACTTTCTTGCTTGTTGAATGTTAGATACATAACCACATACACGTGTCCTGGTGTACATTCTTGATGGATCTTTTCTTGGTGTACATTGGTGTCTACGTGCCTGATTAGTGTTACTTGAACGTGCTTGTGCAATCTTGCTTGCTTGCTTGCGTGATATGGCCATCCTGCATTTATTGCAACTAGTGATATCTTGCTTTCTTGAAAACTATTGACATCAAGTGAAATCTTGCGTGCTTGTGCAAAGTGATCTATTGCTAGTTCTTTCTTGGCATCTTGTTCAAAAATCTTATTCTATCTTGTTCACTCTATCCAGCTTGTTTTATATATCATGTTTTAATGAGTTTTGTTCGTACTTGCATATCATTCATCGTACTTGCCTAGTTCTAAAATGTTAATCACTTATATCATTGCCCGCACATTGAGATATAAATCCTACTGGGCTAGTTTGCTCATCCCCTACCTTTTCCCAATCTAGGTGACTATGAAGTTCAAGAGGAAGAGCAAGTCGAGGATGGGAATGCATCCGAGTGATGAGCGTCCCAATTATGAGTCTAGTTATCGTAGTTTATTTTGAGAGTTAGAACATGTAGTAGGAAGTGAGGGGTAAATGTACTTTCCTTTTTATTGAGTCTAGTCTTGTACTAGTTTCCAATTTTTATAAGTTGAGATGAAATTGAATACATTTTATTGAGTTCAACATTTGGGCCCTATTATGATGTTGTGTTGATACACATTTAGTGCGTGCTAGCTAGAGGCTTATTTGCCGACTGTCCACGTCTCGGAATATCGACTCGAATTATTCGAATAATATCCGCTGCGTAATTCTCGGGACGTGACAGTTTAGTGGTATCAGAGCCTAGGAATACCAAATAGGATATGTCTCAGGAATAGGAGATACCTATGGAACCTAGGTCATGGAAATTAAATATAATACCTGGTGAGAATGGGTAGAGACTGGGAATATGTTAGAAAGAATAAAACACTCCTACCCATTGACTCTTATAATGTATCTAGAGACATTAATTAGTTTCCATCCTTTTCTCAGGAACCTCATAACTCTCTCACTCAACTGCAATGGCTCGTAACCAATGGCAAGCGATGCAGGAAACCGTGGCTGGATTGACTCAGGCATTACAAAATGTAGTTCAGGCTGGAAATCAGGCTGCAGCTGCAAGGAATGGAGCCGGTGATCTGCACCAAAATTTTAGGAGTTTAAACCCTCCTCGTTTCTCTGGATCCCCTGATCCAGATGAGCAGAAAATTGGCAAGAGGAATCGAAAGGATTTTCCAAGTAATGCAATGCAACAACAGGGAGAAAGTGGTACTGGCCACTTTCCAATTTACTAAAGATGCCGAGCTTGGTGGAAGGCCACTTCGGCCCATCTGCCTAATATAGCTGAACTAGAGTGGGCCGGATTCCTGGAGATATTCCGGGAAAATATTTCTCTGAGAGAGTGAAGGAGAAGAAGGCAGCAGAGTTTGCTGCACTAAAACAAAAGAACATGTCTGTGGCTGAGTATGAAGCTCAGTTTGCTCGTCTGGCAGTGTATGCCCCACATCTTGTGGGCACAGAAAGGCTGAAAGCCAACCGTTTCATGGATGGACTCAGGCCCATGTTCATTGAAAGGCTCGGACCACACAACATTCAAACTTACACTGAGATGGTCCAAAGAGCTCAGCTAGTGGAGGACACCATGGCTAAAGTAGAGAGCATGAGGGGCAAGGACAACTCTAAGCCGGTCTTTGTCAAGAAGGGAGCACCTAACACTGTTCCAACGTTTCGTAGCAACAATAACAACTTCAACAGCAACAACAAGAGGCCAATTGCTGGAAGAGATGCGGCGGGAGATAAAAGAGTCAAAGTGGAAGGTAGGCAGTCGTCTGAAAACTGCAAGTTCTGTGATAAACCAGGACACCGAGCTGAGGAATGCTGGAAGAAGCTCGGGGCATGCTTGAGATGTGGTGGTCGTGACCACCGTATTCCGGATTGTCCTATGCTGAAGGACCAGCCCGGGAGAGCCCAGAATGCACCACGGCGTCAGGGACGCCTTAATGCTGTCATAGAAGCTGACCTACCCGAGGAAGGGGGTATGGTGGAAGGTACCATTTCCATACACTCTCAACCTGCATTTGTACTTATTGATACGGGAGCTGCATATTCTTTTATTTCCACCACATTTGCTGCAACTTTACCTGTCAAACCTGTACCCTTGAAATCCAAGATCATTGTAGCCTCTCCACTAGGCTCAGAATCTGAACTCACTCACTACTTGCCAAAATGTGAAACCATAATTGGAGGACACAATCTCCCTGCCGACCTTATCTGTTTAGACATGAAGGGTTATGATGCCATTCTGGGTGTCGATTGGCTAATTAAATATGATGCCGATGTAAACTGTCGCCATAGGAGGGTCACTTTTAAAAGATCAAACCTTCCAACTCTATCACTACTTGGCACCCGTTATCACAAACACCCTATCTTGATATCCTCCTTGAAGGCTTCTAAGCTGATCAACCAGGGTTGTGATGCTTTCCTAGTTTCCGTCTTGGCTACTGAAAAGAAGAAACCGACCTTAGAAGACATTCCAATAGCCAGGGAATATCCTGATGTATTTCCAGAGGAATTGCCTGGTATACCACCTGAGCGGGAGGTAAACTTCACCATTGAGTTACTCCCTGGGGCAGCCCCTGTTTCAAAGGCCCCGTATCGCATGTCCCCTGTTGAATTGCAGGAGTTGAAGAGACAGATCCAAGAACTGCTAGATCAAGGTTTTATCAGGCCTAGTACATCCCCGTGGGGAGCGCCAGTACTATTCGTCAGAAAGAAGGACGGATCAATGAGGCTTTGCATTGACTACCGTCAGTTGAACCAGTTGACAATAAAGAACAAGTATCCACTACCCCGCATCGATGAACTGTTTGATCAGATCTCTGGCGCACAATATTTCTCTAAGATAGATCTAAGATCTGGCTACCATCAACTAAGAATAAAGGAAGAGGATATTCACAAGTCTGCATTCCGGAGTAGGTATGGTCACTATGAGTTCGTGGTCATGCCGTTCGGATTAACCAATGCTCCAGCGGCTTTCATGCAACTTATGAACAATATTTATAGGCCCTACTTGGACCAGTTCATAGTGGTGTTCATTGATGACATCCTTATTTACTCCAAATCCAAAGAAGAACATGAGGAACACTTGAAGGTTGCTCTGCAAGTGCTCAGAGATAACCAACTCTATGCTAAACTTAGTAAGTGTGAATTCTGGATGGAGGAAGTATCTTTCCTTGGTCACATCATATCCAAGGAGGGAATCTCTGTAGATCCATCCAAGGTGGAGGCGGTAAAGAATTGGGAAAGGCCGACAACTGTGTCGGAGATCAGAAGCTTTCTGGGGTTAGCCGGTTATTATCGTCGCTTCATTAAAGATTTCTCAAAGATAGCTGTACCAATGACCAGGCTTACCAGGAAGGAGAATCCATTCGCATGGACTGATGAATGTGAAGAAAGCTTCAGGGCATTGAAAGAACACCTTACCTCAGCACCCGTACTAACCTTGCCAACTGCCGGGGGTAGTTTTGAAGTATACACCGATGCATCCGGGATCGGCCTTGGCTGTGTGCTGATGCAAGAAGGGAAAGTTATATGCTACGCGTCCAGACAATTGAAGAAGCACGAGGACAATTATCCCGTACATGATCTGGAGCTAGCTGCTGTAGTCTTCGCCTTGAAGATATGGCGTCATTATCTATATGGTGAGAAATTCATTGTGTTTTCTGACCATAAAAGCTTGAAGTATCTGTTTTCTCAGCAGGACTTGAATATGAGGCAACGGAGGTGGTTGGAGTATCTCAAGGACTTCGACTTCTCTATTCAATATCATCCAGGAAAAGCAAATGCTGTGGCAGATGCTCTTAGCAGGAAGCCGATGGCTACCTTGTCTAGTCTCATGGTGGGTGAATGGAGGTTATTAGAAGACTTCGCCAAGTTAAATATTGATGCAGACATCAAAGAGAAGGGATGCTTTGTTGCAAGTGTTAGAGCACAACCCACACTATTGGAGGACATCACAACACTCCAAGACAATGACCCTATAGTTGTGGAGATTAAGGCTAATCTGGACCAGAGGCCAGATTTCTCATTAACTGAAGATGGAAGGCTATTGTTCCGGGATCGAGTCTGTGTACCCGACCATGCAGAGACAAAGAAAATGATTATGGACGAGGCTCACAAGACCAGATATACTATTCATCCTGGAACTACCAAAATGTATCAGGATTTGAAAAGAAGCTTCTGGTGGCCTAATATGAAGAGAGAGGTGGCGGTATGTCGCCCGATGCTTAACATGTCAAAGGGTCAAGGCAGAACACTTACGACCCGCAGGTAAACTCAAACCCCTAGAAATTCCGGCATGGAAATGGGAAGGTATAGGGATGGATTTTATTTTCGGACTACCTAAATCTAGAGGTGGATTCGATGGTATCTGGGTTATAGTCGACCGCTTAACCAAGTCAGCTCACTTCTTGCCAGTGAAGAATAAGTGGTCAATAGATGTTCTGGCTGCATTGTATGTGAAGGAAATAGTCAGATTACATGGAGTACCGGTGTCTATCGTGTCTGATAGAGACCCCAGGTTTACATCCCACTTTTGGAAAGGACTGCATTACTCCTTGGGATCTAAACTAAATTTTAGCACGGCTTTCCATCCACAAACAGATGGACAGACGGAGAGAACCAACCAGGTGATTGAAGATATGCTCAGAGCATGTGTCCTAGATTTTGGAGGTAGCTGGCATGAACACTTACCTCTTGTGGAGTTCGCCTACAATAATAGCTATCAAGCTAGCATTCAGATGGCACCATTTGAAGCACTTTATGGCAGAAGTTGCCGATCTCCAATATGCTGGTATGAGGTTGGCGAAAAACAAATGTTAGGACCAGAGATGATAAGGGAAACCACAGAGAAGGTAAAGCTTATCAGAGAAAGAATGGCAGTGGCGCAGCAAAGACAAAAGGCATATGCAGATAATAGAAGAAGAGACCTGGAGTTTCAGGTGGGTGAACATGTATTCTTGAAAGTGTCTCCAGGCCGTGGGATCAGACGTTTTGGCATTAAAGGCAAGTTGTCACCAAGGTTTGTCGGGCCTTTCGAAATCCTTGAAAGAGTCGGCGAAGTGGCATATCGTCTCGCTTTACCACCGCAAATGGATGGAATACACAATGTGTTCCACATATCCATGTTGAAAAAGTATGTACGAGATCCATGGCATGTTATAGAATACGAGCTTCTGGAGTTCAACAAAGACGGAACATATCAAGAGAAGCCAATTAAGATTGTGGACCGGGAACTGCGCCAACTAAGGAACAAGGTTATCCCACTAGTAAGGGTTAGATGGAATCAACGCATGGATGAGGACGACACGTGGGAAACCGAGGAAGCAATGCGCAAAAGATTTCCGGAGCTATTCACAAGTAAGTACACCTCACTTGTACAATAACTTGCTATACATGAATTTGGGGACCAAATTCTCTTAAGTGGGGGAGGGTGTAGCACCCCGGAAATTTTATATATAAAGAAATCAAATTTAAATAAAAGTGTTGGAGGGACTTCCAACATTATATATTAATGACCCAATATCATAAGCGGGTCAATGGACATCAATTGGCCCAATAATCAAATAAAGCTAGAAAATGCATGGAAATTCGTAACTCTAAATAGGCTGAAATTAGAAAGAGGCAATTTGAGTTGAATTGGGATGCAATCATGCATTCTTGGCAACCCAAATTCGTGCCTATCTATGGTGGGAGGTTTCCTAAAGCCTCACACACTCTAAGGGAGGAAGGAATCCTCAAAAGATAGGAAACTGCCCTGTCAAAACCGCAGCTTAGCTTTCCTAGTTATAATAGGACTCCTAAAACACCATGGTTGCTTAAATACTCTTCACCAAAACCTAGGAACGAGTTTTAGAACTTGCTGGGGTCGTGTGGAGAAGTTCTTGGTGGCTGGGGAGCAGGAGATCATCCACACCAAGTCGTTCTTCTTCCCCTGTTTCGTCTGCTGCGACCTGCACAGACCATCATCTTGAAGTCGACCAAAGGTGAGTCAAACCTAAACAAACCTTGCAAGGCTTATACCCCTGGAAAGAGGGTCAAGGCTACGTTCTAACCCAAGTGGAATTCTCAAATTCCATGCAGTATACACGGAGCAGTAAGCGTTTTCCTCCGAGTGGTCTGAACTCGGGTTTTCTGGAAAAATGAGACTTCTTCAACCCAGAAGGTAGGTTTTCTCGGGCCAAACCTTAATATATCCTATACCAATGTGTAGAGCATCAAGTTAACTTTCGTTTCCCACTGGTTTCATCGAATTCTAATGAGTATATTTTGAGTTATAAGTGTTTTTCCAAAGTCGCGCACTGTTAGGGTTTTTCCCGTTCTTCTTATTATGCATGTGATTCGAGACTGAATTTGACTAAACTTCCTTCACAAAAGGCTTTCTAATGGGAGTCACGATCATTTTTTATGTTTGACATTTTGTCCAAAAATCCTTGGGTAGAGAGTTACAGGCGTGGGAATAGAGTTACTGCATGATACTGGGATTTCGGGCTACACTTGACTTTTTGTTCTTCATCTGTTTCTTGGGATTCGAGATGAATTTGATCAAACCTCCAACATAAAAGTTCTTCTACTAGTTGTCCTCGTCATCTTTTGTGTTGAACATTTTATCTAAATGTCATTAGTTAGAGAGTTATAAGATGGGTAAGTGAATCGCTGCATGAGACATGTTTTCAAGTCACACTTGACCATATGTTGTGTCATGGAGGGCAGCTAGTGTCGACACTACCTCATCTAGTGTCGACACACTGTCCCAAGGCAGCCCAGAGAGTGTTCTGGAAAGCCCTCTAGTGTCGACACTACCTCATCTAGTGTCGACACCCTGTCCCAAACAGCCCAGAAAGTGTTCTGGGAAAGCCATCTAGTGTCGACACTACCTCATCTAGTGTCGACACACTGTCCCAGTTGTACCCAGAAAGTTCTGGAAAACTGATCTAGTGTCGACACTACCTCATCTAGTGTCGACACACTGTCCCATGTTTTCAGAAGGTTTCTGGAACCTGTCTCTAGTGTCGACACTACTTGAACTAGTGTCGACACTACCTGACCAGTTTTCATGTTTTTGCTTTGTGTTTGAAGCATGGTGTCGACACCAGCATGGGTTGTGTCGACACTACCTTTACAAGATATTGCATATTTTGTTCTGTTCATTACATAATGTCTATTTAATGGCTTAAAAGTGTTTAACCCATTGAAAAATCCTTAATTACATGAATATTATTCTAATTGCTTTCTTAATGATATGATCATACATGAAACTTGTGATTTACTCTTGTTACCATTCTAGCTTGCTTTAAGTGATAAATTTTATCTTAAAATCTTGTAAACCCATTTGTAGCTAAATGCATTGTTCATTGCATGCCATCATGTTAAGTGTTTTTCCGAGAGTTTGAGACGACGGATTGTGAATTTACACATGTGCATCTCTACACACTTATACATCTAGGGCGTGCACTTCCTTCTCTTCTTGTTCTCGTGAGTGTGAATTGCCATCTAGACTAAAGCCATTAATGTAAAGATTGAACTAAATTGTAAATCTATCATTCAGCTGCCGAATTTATCTCTTGACTATTGTCCTCATGGAATCATGTTCAATTTATTTATTTCTTCTCATCATCATCATGAACATGACATTACACATGCTTACTTTTTGAAACTCTCATTGGCCATTATTATGACTGTGGGTATCTACATTTAAAATTTTACATGAGATGGCTGACAGGGCACGGAGTGTGTCCAAGGGCTCCAGTCTAGCCCCAATGACGGCGAGTCATAAATATACTGTTAACCATGGGGTATAATGATTACTGGCGTTGCATCTGCGCTGGGAGTACTTTCTTGCTTGTTGAATGTTGATACATAACCACATACACGTGTCCTGGTGTACATTCTTGATGGATCTTTTCTTGGTGTACATTGGTGTCTACGTGCCTGATTAGTGTTACTTGAACGTGCTTGTGCAATCTTGCTTGCTTGCTTGCGTGATATGGCCATCCTGCATTTATTGCAACTAGTGATATCTTGCTTTCTTGAAAACTATTGACATCAAGTGAAATCTTGCGTGCTTGTGCAAAGTGATCTATTGCTAGTTCTTTCTTGGCACCTTGTTCAAAAATCTTATTCTATCTTGTTCACTCTATCCAGCTTGTTTAATATATCATGTTTTAATGAGTTTTGTTCGTACTTGCATATCATTCATCGTACTTGCCTAGTTCTAAAATGTTAATCACTTATATCATTGCCCGCACATTGAGATATAAATCCTACTGGGCTAGTTTGCTCATCCCCTACTTTTCCCAATCTAGGTGACTATGAAGTTCAAGAGGAAGAGCAAGGCGAGGATGGGAATGCATCCGAGTGATGAGCGTCCCAATTATGAGTCTAGTTATCATAGTTTATTTGAGAGTTAGAACTGTAGTAGGAAGTGAGGGGTAAATGTACTTTCCTTTTATTTGAGTCTCCGTCTTGTACTAGTTTCCAATTTTTTATAAGTTGAGTTGAAATTGAATACAGTTTTCATTGAGTTCAACATTTGGGCCCTATTATGATGTTGTGTTGATACACATTTAGTGCGTGCTAGCTAGAGGCTTATTTGCCGACTGTCCACGTCTCGGAATATCGACTGAATTATTCGAACTAATATCCGCTGCATAATTCTCGGGACGTGACAGAAGTAAACACCTCGGCACACACCCACCGAGACAAAGGAGCTCACGGAACACCGGAGCAATGACGTGAGACCAGAGTCTCACGACACAAGCACCAACATCCCGGACCTCCACGAGGTCGAGAAGGAACAACCAGGTGGCACCCCGAGAGACACCAAGCAACCAAGTGAGAACGAACGGCTCACCACAGGCACGGCCACCTCAGACCTCCACAAGGTAGAAGGCCTAAAAGAAGAACCACCCTGCACCTCGGGCACGACACGAGGTCAGGGAACTACACACTCCGGTGGCACCATGGGCGGCACCAAGGAACGTGTTACCGAAACAGCAGTTGGGTGCCTGCACCAGGCACCCTGAGAGAACCCGCAGAGCGGAAACCACTAAACACGACCCACGAGGCCAAACCAACCAAACCCACGAAACTAGACACGGCTAGGCTACAACCACCGTGTAATCTAGGGTGACGAGAAAACTAATCTCGGAAACAACGTGAGAAACACTGACACAACAAGAGCAACCAAGCCACCGCCACCGGAAGCTAAGAGAGGGACACACAGTCCACCCCTCTTGCACGCCGGCCGCCGACTCCCGCCTACTAGTGAGCCACAGCAAAGAACACAACCACAAACACCACAGTCTGGCCGAATTGTGGCCCCACGCCTAACCTCCCTACGCGGCTCCAGAACCAACACAGTGCGAGGCAGTGAAAAGGACTAGCTGGTCTTCACCGGAAGAGCACCTCAACAACCTCGGAGACCCAGACCAAGCTAAGAGAGCTCTACAAACGACTCTACGCCACTGTCCCCACCGTTTCCCCCCCCGCTTGGCGTCCGCCACACTAGGCTGTCGACTCGAGCACACTCGTAGCTCGGAGAACTCCCTCAACAGGCTCTGAGGATGGGGGTCCCAGGTAATGTTAACAACCTGTCTCGTGGACAAGCCCTCAAGTGCCGAGCACCGGGCGAAAGAGAACTAGCGTGGCAACCACCAACAGAAACAACACATCTGGCTTGCAACCAAGACAAGCCCAGTAAGCACAGGCACGCAAGGCACCCCTTCTGGAGACCGCCAGAAGGGCCGTCGGCCAACTCTGGCACACAAGGCATGGCCCGAGAAACCGGAACACCACAGATAGAATAGAAACCACCGCACTTCTAATTATTGATTGACAGACAGACAATCGATTATTAGACAGACGCGAGCCTCCTAGCACAACTGCTAGGACACGGCCACGAAGGTGTCACCTCCAGTCATTGAACACAGAGTGGCAACCTGCCGCGTTCCCACCAGAAGGTCCTAAGGGCAACCGTGGCCTGGGGTACACGCCGACACGGCAACTGCGGCCACGGAAAACACCCGAGGCAGACCAGGTCTTGTCGCGCCCTCCTATCCCATCGCGATCTTATCACGATGGGTAGGGCAACTGCGACAAGCGAGTCGCGTTCGGGAAAGCGCGTCGTTGTCGTGATAAGTCACAGCGCCATGACAAGCCTATCACGATAGGGCTGCACGTCGCGACAACAACTTGTCGCGACTGGCAACCGGGTCGTGACACGACCCTTATCACGACGGCCATCCGCGCCATGATAAGGTCACGTCAGACCGGGGTGACGCCTTCTCTGATGTCGCGACGCGCTCGGCGGTCGCGACATCAGCTGGAAGGCGGACCACCGGGATGCCACATCCCGGGGTCGCAACAACTACACTAAGCACACCATGATAGGGGGGGAGCATGGGGAAAGCTGATAAAGCATGGATTCACACAAGGAGACTCCCAATCACCCGAAATGGAAAGAGTTCTAGAAATCCCTACTGATTAGACAAAACCAAACCCCCAAGGGCCTTCACGACGAGCTCACCACCTCCTCCTCGCTCCCACAACGCCGCTCCTGCTCCGCACGAGCCGCCGTCGCTCCGCCACGAG
The DNA here is from genome assembly GCA_014218235.1 of Colocasia esculenta. NCBI lineage: Eukaryota > Viridiplantae > Streptophyta > Magnoliopsida > Alismatales > Araceae > Colocasia > Colocasia esculenta. The sequence goes on from CM024758.1 coordinate 74,783,327, forward strand.
CTCGAATCGCCAGAGAAGAGAGAGGAGAGGCCTCTCCACCTCGGAGAGGAGAGGAAACGAGGAAAAGAGCCAAAAGACGGGAAAGGAGTGACAGCCGAGGTTTTTAGCCTTCGGCCCCCAGAACGCGATGGGGCGGGGCATCGCGATACAAACCTTATCGCGACGGCCGCCCAGACCGCGACCAGAACGCGCCCTTCTTAGGCACCGTGACAACCTGACAGGTCAGTCTGCCATGCCTGCCATCCTGACAGGTGTCAGAGGACTGAAAATCAGAAAGCAGACGCTACCTGTTGACCGGGCGTGACCAGAATGCGACGGCAATGGCAGCCGCAACAAGGGATGACTGTCGCGACGGGCACCTCCATCGTGACAAGGCCAGTCAACCCTCACACAACAGAAAATCGGAAAGCCCGAGATGTTACAATACATCCAACAAAAAAATAATTTCGTCCTCGAAATCAAGGGTGAAACCCGATCGGAAAAAACAACAGGTCCAAAGGACCACAAAGTCGCACCGCGACTTCCCGGTGGTCACCACCACGACCCTGCCACAAGGGAGTGCCTAACCAGACATCCGACAGCTCAACAAGCGCACACCAAAAGGCGCGGAGCACACAAACGGATGTTGACAACTCCACAGGCATGGCGCGCACCAAGCCGACCAGAAACACTAAAAATGCCAATCGAAAACTATGACTGAGCCCTCAACAACCCACACTGTTGAGACCAACCGGTCAGTAACTCCCTCTGTCACCAATGACTAGACAAAGGTCCCAGCTACTGATGGCAACCGAGGAAAATACCGAGAGGTCATCCAGAAGACTCCGCTGAATGGCTCCGTACAACTTAGCAACAGCTAGCAACTACGGCAAGGCCAAATGAGAGCTTCTTAATGGTGACCCAAAACCAAGCAGAAAACACGCATGTGGAGAAACCACGGCGAGCAAGGCAGTGTCTGCCGGCACCACTAGATGTCACCCTGATCATTCTTGTGGTTCGACCAGGACACACAATGACTGTGGAGCCACAGAAAGCTAAACCACACGCTCCACAGGCACATGCGTAGAGACAAAACCATGGAAGACGTATGAGGTTGGCAAGGCCAGATAACTCAAGACGTCGGTAAACTGCATGGGAAACGAAACAACTACAGAGGTCGAAGACAGCATGTCGACCTCAAAAAGGCCTAAACCGAAGTAGGGTACCACAACCGAACGCTCTCGCTCCAAAACGAGAGGGAAAAGCCTGGACACAGGCCACAACCAAAGCCTGGCGTACCATCGATAGGGCTACCTAGACAAGGTAAAGCAGCCACCCCACAGCGGTAACAGTACAGCCACAAGGCACGACCAGCACAAAGTGTCCTAGAGGCGAAAAGCTCAACTCCTCGAACACCGAGCAAACTCGCAAAACGACGCACGATGCTTACGATCAGGAACACAGCACGACACACGATGCCAACACAAGCACCAGGAGCTACCCAAGGTGCAAACGCACCCAAGGCTCCATACAGTACAAAAACAAACCACTCGAACACGAGCAGAGGGTGCCACCACAAGTACCAAAACCAAGCGAGATGCAACATAGTTGCCCCACAGGTCGAAACAACACAGGCTAACAGGAAGGACTCTCCTCTAGAGACCTGCCAAAAGCACACGCAAGAAGCCACAAGCCTGAAAGGGCAGCACAGGCCACACCGGCCACAAACCCTCAAGACACAAATCATCAAAAAAGAAACACGCTCCAGGTGCAGACAGTACACAACCGCACCAACGGCCTGAAACGACTCATGGCCAACCGAAAAGGACTCTCCACTAGAGACCCATAAGAGAGATGCGCGAGAAACTAACAGCTTCAAGAGCGCAACAACCCTATTGGCTCTTAGAAGCGTGCAAACACAGGGCACCGCTCCTACCACCACAGGCAGAGAGGGTCACACACCAAACGGCGAGAACCACCTCCAAGCACAGCTGAGGCACAAGCGGAAACACACACTGGGACGATGCATGCACAAGTAAGCCAAACAACAGAAAATTGGTGTCGCCTCACACTGAACATAGGGCACGCTGCCTACATCGTCCAGTCAGGTGACAAGAAACCACCACAGCAAGAGACAGAACAATAGGTCACCACAACCTATCGCACTACAAGGAAACCACACGCACGAGGGGAGCAACCTGCTCAACCTCAAAATAGCACAAGGGTAGGGACCTTCACCACAAAGGTCGCCACAGTGCGGAAATACGGCACCAACTACCCTGCCAGCACCACCACCACGAGCAACCAACGGAAAGCAGGGTAAGGAGACCCTCACAACGAGTCTCTTCCACATGCAAGGGAAAACCAATAAATGAGACTGGCGCTTCCACATAAGCACAACCAGAAAGACACCCATGGCACTCATCAGACCACCATCTGGAAGAGCCCACAGGGCATGAGAAACGAAGCCAACCTCCCAATCCTGGGGACACACGAAGTCCCACCAGCGCAGCCGGGAAACCCAAAAAATGATCAGGAAGACAAATTGGACAGCACCACGTCTAGACACACGGTCAGAGGCACCACACCTTGACCGACAACACCCAGGTAGACTGTAACACAGACAGTCCAAACGGAACCAGCGACAACTCATCTCCACAGAGAGAGAGAGAGCAGCGATAAGCAAAAAAAACAACACAAGGCAGCTTGGGGAGGACCTCCACCCAAAAGCGCCAAGAGCTGTCCTGGGAGAACCTCACCAGAATGCAGCCCAAACAAACGGCCAACAGAGAGAACACAGTAGACAGCAGAAGCAACACAACTGGTTCTGGGAGAACCTCCACCAGAACCACCAAGGCGCCGTTCTGGGAAAAACCCACCAGAATGCACCATCCAACCAAAAGCACACCTCAGACCCTGAGGTAGCACAACAACGGAAAAAACAAGCCCAGAACAGTCCTGAGAGCAACCCTCACCAAGACAAGAACCAACAGTTATGGAAAACCGCACCAGAACACAGGGCAACCAAGCGATGCACCTCAACCTCGAGGGCAATGCAACGGCGACCAACCAAACAACAGAGACCTCAAACAAAGAGGTAATAACAACGGAAGACTTTAACAAGCACAGAAGTAGTCCCGAGGGAGAGGAGCCCTCTCTGGACAATAGCAAACAGTTTTGGGAGGACCCACTAGAACACAGCAGCCAAGCGATGCACCTAACCTGAGGGCAACGCCGTAACAACCAGAAACGAACACAACAAAGTTCTGGGGAAAACCTCACCTCCACCAGAAACCAACAGAGAAGACCCCAGGAACACCTCGCCAGAGTTCACAACCAGTCAGCATAACACCGACAACAAATACAGACAGGAGTCGCAGCACTCAACCAGCGTGCAACACAACAAACAAGCATCTGCTTAGCTCGAGAAAGACGTCGACTGAGTAGAGCATAGCGCCCAACGGTGCACAGGCACATGAGGCCAAACACATAGCCACCAAACACACAACCCAAACAACAACAAGGAGACATCCAACATGGACACCCCCTTCACAAGGGGACATCCAACAAGGACTCACCCCACAACAAGGGGACTGCGAGCAAGGCAAGGACACCTTCGACCGGTCCGCAGACCACAACCTGCACTGGTGAAGGCCACAACACGCGCAGCCTCTCTCTGCCTTCGCAACACACCTATACGGATGCGCAGACAAGGACAAACCCAACCGCAGCACAAGCGAACTAGCAACCACGTTCGAAGCATGCACACCCAGCAACAGTAGCAACACTCTCCTGCAGCTCACACTCGGACCCTGCTGGAAAGCTAACACCGCACAAAGACCAAATGCTCACCTAAAAGTAACTCTACACAGACGGGCCAGTAGGCACGAGTACTTTCTTTGGGACAGTCATAATTATTAACTCATTACAATCTCGTTGGACCCCTGAGCTCTGATACCACTGTAACGACCCGACCTCCGGACCCCCGCCAGGGACCCCTGATGGTGTGTCACCACCACAGATCCGAAGGCCCGAAAAGGTTAGAATTTTGTCCAATGAGATAAGCAATGAATTCAAATAACTATAACAAGAAAGACTGTACATTAATAAAGAAATTAAGTACAACATGTCCCAAATAATAGTATAGGTACATAAAGAAGGCACAGTCCTTAAGGGCATACCCTGAAGACTTGCAAAAAGGCCACTCTCAACTAACGCTACAAGAGCACTCACGCTCACAACTTACATACAAGAGCACTCACGCTCAAAAACTCACACTGCTGGCAATGCACGTTGCAACAAACCGCCACCACGACGTCCGACAACAAACTCCTACGACAACGAGTCCCTACCTGAAGAGAGTAGGGGGTGAGCCTCGTGAACAAGGCTCAGTGGGGATTACCAATCCCTTACCAACTAGAGCAGCAGGAACTCCAACAAGCGGAAGCAAAACTACTATACAAAGCAGTAAAGCGAGGAAACACCTACCACAGGTACTACAAAGAAGCGGACCAGAGAAACGCCTCGACCACAACTGGATTATGCAACACACGACTCTCGCAGAACCAGCAGAGTCATACACAATGCAAAAGCAAACACCTCGACACCAACCCGCCGAGACAAGGAGCTCACGGAACACCGGAGCAACCACGTGAGACCAAAGTCTCATGACACAAGCACCAACATCCCGGACCTCCACGAGGTCAGGAAGGAACAACCAGGGGTCACCCGAGAGACACCAAGCAACCAAGTGAGAATGAACGTCTCACCTAGGCACGGCCACCTTAGACCTCCACAAGGTCAAGGCCCACAAGCAGAACCACCCTGCACCTCGCACACGCAACGAGGTCAGGGAGCTAACACTCTGGTGCCACCACGGATGGCACAAGGAACGGGTTACCGAAAACAGCAGTTGGGTGCCTGCACCAGGCCCCTGAGAGAACCCACAGAGCGGAAACCACTAAACATGGCTCACGAGGCCAGACCAACGGAACCTACAGAACTAGACACGGCTAGGCTACAAACCACCGTGTAAACTAGGGCGACGAGGAAAACCAATCTTGGAACATGTGTGAGAAAGACCGACACAACAAGAGCAACCAAGCCAACGGCAGCTAAGAGTGGGACACACAGTCCACCCCCATGCACGCCGGCGCCGACTCCCGCTACAACCTCCCCGGTAGAGTGAGGTTAGCGAGCCACAGCAAAGAACACCACTACAAACACCGCAGTCCGGCCGAACTACGGCCCCACGCCTGACCTCCCTACGCGGCTCCGGAACCAATGCAAAGCGAGGCAGTGAGAAGGACTAGCTGGTCTGCACCAGAAGAGCACCTCAACCACCTCGGAGACTGAGACCCAGCTAAGAGATCTCTACAAATGACTTTATGCCGATGTCCCCACTGGTTTCCCCTCCGCTCGAGTTGCCACACTAGGCTGTCGACCCGAGCACACTCGTAGCCCGGACAACTCCCTCAACAGGGTCCGGGATGGGGGTCCAGGTAACGGTAACAACATGTCTCGTGGACAAGCCCTCAAGTGCCGAGCACGGAGCAAAAGAGAAACTGGCGTGGAAAACCACCACAGAAACAGCACAGCTGGCTTGCAACCAAGACAAGCCTAGCAGGCACAGGCACGCACGGCACCCCTTCTGGAGACCCCCAGAAGGGCCGTCAGCCAACGCCGGCACACAACGCACGACCCGAGAAAACGGAACACCACAGACATAATAGAAACCATCGCTCTTCTAATAATCGATTGATAGACAGACAATCGATTATTAGACAGGCGCGAGCCTCCTAGCACAGCCGCTAGGACACGGCCACGAAGGTTCATCTTCGTTCAATGAATGCAGGGAGGCAAATGATGACTGTAACAATTTTCTTGTTAAATTTCTACATATAGTTGATTTTTGACGTCCTTTGTCTATAATAATGTACATTTTGATTTAATTTTCATTTCATCTATGAACAGTTTTCAGCTATTAGTTAAATTTTGGGTAGAAAACCATAGTTAAATTTTCATTTAATAAAGTCAATACTTTTTTAATAGTTGGACTAATAAAAGTGTTCTCACTTTTTGCAAGTACATTGTACATAAATACTTTTTGATCTTATATTTTGTAAACATCTTTTAATAAATCTTGTAAAATATAGTTGTAAATAAATCAGAATTTTTTAGTTAAATAAATAACCAAAAACCACCATGCCATATACCCCCCCTAAAGTCCATTGTACCATTTCTCTCATCTCACTAGAAATGGCCACGTACCCACTGCAACCTTGATTTAAACCCTTTTCTTTCAGTGAGGAGGTTGGGGGTGCGAAGCTTGCATAGGAGCTCCGTTGGCGGTGCACAACTGTGCAGAGCGGGGCTGCGGCTGGTGAGCTCGGTGAGGGCGAAGGCAGGGGGCGTGCGCTAGCGGATTGCGGTGCGGAGATCTGGTGCAAAGCAGGACCTGGGGGCTGGCCTTGCTACTGCGTCTGATGGTGCTGCGCATCTGAAGCTAGGGTGCGATGAGCGCGAGTGCTGTGGAGGCGGTGGGACCAGGGATGCGGGGGCGTGAGGATCTGCTGAGGTGGCCGGAGCTGGAGCTACTGAGGTGTACGATCCGGGGCGGTGCAGGAGCGCAGCAGTGGCGGAAGAGGAGCCTGTGCCTGGAAGATTCGAGAAACTATAAAAGGACCCCAAGGTCCTCAGATCAAAAGGGTTGTTCAGATGCTGGCTGTGTTCAATTTTTTAGGGGTTTTAGCTTTTTCCTTTCCTCTAATTCGGTATTCTGGGTTGAGCATTTTTTGGGTTTCTTCTTTGCTGTCAGAGGTTCGGGATTTCTTTTCTTTTCTTCTGTAGATGGTTGGGGGTGGGAGACTTAGATCCAGTAACATTTTCCATTTTTTTGTGTTCCAGAGGGTGATCTAGGGGCAATTATTGTTCCATTTGTTTTTGCGTTTATGTTGTTCATGTCTGCTGTGTTTAGATGGTTTGATCCAGTGCATTTGTTCAGTTCTTCCTTTCTGATTAATGGTTGGGCAGTGAAAGATTGTTCGGCATCGGGGTTCGACATCCAGAAGACGATTGCTATTTCTATTTTTCTGTTTAGAGGATTATCCAGGCGATTTCTTCTGTTCTTCCAGAGGGCTTCTGCATTTTTTAGTTTCTTCTTCTCTTCTGTTGTTCAACATTTTGGATGGTTGGCTGCAGGGGATTCTGTTGTGATTTTTTTGGGATGTTTTCATTCTTCTGGGTTCAGCATTCAGATGGTTGGACAGGGGACATGGAGTTTGTAATTTTTGTTTGGATTTCTTCTTTTTTGCTGTAGCTATTGGTTGGGGAGATCGAGTGCTCTTCTTCCATTTCTTCTGTGTTTAGTGAGATTAATCCAGTGAAAATTTCATTTCCTCTGTGTTGGTTCACTTCTTATGTGCTGGAGAGTCCGTCCAGTGGAGGTTTTTATTTCCAATTTCTTCTGTATATTGAGGATGCTGTGAGGAGGATGATTACTGGCGATTTTCTCTTCTCTTCCGGAGCAATGGTGAGGACGATCTAGGAGGTGTGTTCGAGAGGTCACGAAGGCGACTGCGTCCAGAGGGTTTCCGGAGACCTACTGAGTTCAGATTGGAGTTGAATTCGTGAATCTATGTTACTTTGTAGCAAGAAATAGCTCTGAATTTGTGTGGATTGAAAAGTTTTCTAGTTTTCGAGTTAATTTTTTGTTCTTGTCCCTCTCTGCAGTGGTAGCATTAGGAGTGTGATTAGCAATATTTTGTTTCTGAAATTTTTGTTCAATTCCTTCTGAAGTTTCTGTGAGATCCTTGAGATGTGGAAAGTAGTGATCGAGTGTTTGTAGAGATCTAAGGTTGCTTAATGTTCATCCCTAAGTTGTAGGGGTACAGTGGTTTGATAATCTCTTTTGAGATTCTTGTTCAATCATCTTATTGTGGGTTGAGGTGAATATGATTCATTTCCCTCACATTTTGATGATGACAAGTTGTGATTTTAATGCATAACCATTGGAACATGTAAAACTAACACCTGAAATTACAATATTCAAAAAGCATGGTTCCAAGCACATTTATCATTGATATTCATGATAATATATTATCTAATGATTTATGTGTTTATTTTCTCAGGAACAAACATTTTCTGCAAAGGTAGTGTCGACACAACCATCCTTGGTGTCGATACAATGGTCAGAACAAAGGCAGAAATGTGAAGAAAAGTTTCATCTCAGGTCGACACTAGTCCAGAGCAGGTCGACACAGAGACAGATTCCAGAAAAATATATGAACAGATTGCATCTCAGGTCGACACCAAATCAGGCAGTGTCGACACTAGATAGCCTTCACAGAAGGCTGTTTTGCTGTCTGGGACAGCAGGTCGACACTGAGCCATCTCAGGTCGACACTACAAGGGGATCAGGTCGACACTGAACATCTCAGGTCGACACTAGAGACCTCTCCCAGGGACTTGTTCTGCCAGTCTGGGACAGTGTGTCGACACACCTCTTGGGCAGGTCGATAGACTCCGGAATCTCTGTGACTTAAGATTCCTCCTGGACACGTGGCACCCTAGGGAGATGGTGGATCAACATTGGATCATCGTGCCCACGTACCCCAAGGGTAACTTTCGGATATTTAGGTATAAATACCCTCCTAAGGGCACTCATCCCTAAGAGAACCTTCTAAGAGCCTCCAGCATCTGCAAGTGGCGGCTAGAGAGTTCCTCTCCCTGTTTTGCTCCCTCCTGTGCTTCTACACCTCAATTCACCCTCTCCAAGAACAAGGATAGAAGTCTGATGAACATGAGAGCATTAGCATCAACTTCAAAGGAGCAGATCAAGTAGAAGCGATTCTGTGAAGAATTCAATGGAAGATCATGAAGATCAAATTGCAGAGCATCGTCCAGGAATTTCCAGGAGGATTAAAGCACTCACAATTCAAACTTTACAGGGAGTACAATCTGAAGAGAAGAGTATATCAATCAAAACTCATGTTCCTTTTTCTCTTCTGATTGATTGAGATTATGCATGAGGTGTTGCAAGGAGTCTCCATGAATTAACTCTGGTTGGATAGATCTGTGCTAGAGGCATCTAGTCTTGTTTTTTCTAGCAAGTTGTGTAGCGACCCTCATTATACCGGTACGGTTATACCAACCCACGTCGGTATAGCGAGTGTTGCCACAGTGGGACATTTACCCAAACGATACAAACAGCTGAGATACACGCGAATATACTACAGAGTAGCGGAAGTAAAAGACAACTGTCTTCATTCATTCATCATCCACATTTAAACATACATGATTGATAACAATTAAGAACTAAAAGTCCACATAATTCATTGCTGGAAATTTAGTACACAAAATGTCCACACTTATACATCCTTTTCATGATAACTCTAATACAATGTTCAAATTACATACTATGAAATACACAAGTCACAAAGAAACTCCAAAGACTAATCTCCGCGCTCGGAGTCCGTCTCCACTGTCTCCTCCAACGGTGCCACGTCACCAACTACACTGTACGCCGAAGCAAGGAGTGAGTCCAAAGACTCAGCAAGCAACACTACTCATACATACACGTATATGTCATAGCGATTTCTACATGCACATTCAAAATTTTCAACACATGGCATGCTAGTCATTTGAAAGTTTCAACCTATCATGAGAGTTTTACACTTTATACATAGACCATGCTTTCAGATTTCTAAAAGTAAAACTTACCTATCACATGCTCTCTATTCAATTTACTCATGAAATTTTGCCCTTAAGGAACAAGACATGAGAGCTACCAACATGATCATTGTGCATATAAAAGGAAAACAAACTAGCATGAGTTTTACATGTTCTTAAGCACATACATAGACATTTTCACATGCTTTAAGTTGCTGGTTTCACATGGTTTAATGGCTGTAAACCTACACATGAGAGCTATCATGTTGCTTAAAAATATCATGTGAACAACCCATCAAGCTATTTCGTACCCGTGCTCATCAATTATCCTAACATGGATTCTAGACAATTTTGCACATATAAACATGATGACAACAACATGATGAATTTACTGATTTCACATGGTTTCAGATTGTCTCACATGGATTTCAATGTCAATTCTTACCTTTCTAGTTCACATTTTCTCTACACAAGTTTCCCTTTCACATGGTTGCACTTTACACATACACATTTCACATTGTTCACTTACACATTAACACATGAACACATACACATTACACATTACACATTTCACATTTTAGGTGCCGTGACACATAGTCCAAACCACCAAAGAAGGACATATACACATCACATTACACATAGACGCCATCTAGGCAATTCAATGGCGACTCTTGGACTGCGAGACCGGGAGAACAAGTCTCCACCCTAACCAGTGGTACTTGTCCACCTCCAGGATTTCCCCCTAATGCCCTTAGGGTCACTTACACATTGAACTTTCTCAGGGGGACTTTTCCCTGATACAGTTCCACTGCCCTCTACGGAAGCAATGTCACATGGCACAGTTACACATTTACACATTTTACCGATTTTACACATGGTTTTACACCTATCACTTTTCATTCCATTCACTTCCTCACTCACATGCATATCTCTGTTTTTCCTGACATGGCACTACAGATTTCAGGAGTTTAACACATGTAATATTCACTAATCAGGTTGGGTTAACAATATCTAACCACCTTACGATAACATACATAGATTTTACATTTCACATGAAAAATACATAACTCCTTATATACTGGTCCAATTGACCTGAAATTTTAACCACATGCTATTTTCAGGTTCAAATCATACATTCAATTTTTCAGATTTTTCTGAGCTAAATAGAATTTACAGAAAATCAAATACCTATTCGCATGCCATTCACAATTTAAGTTGACATGGAGTTTAACACATCATGCAATTTTGCCACTTACTGTTTGAACAGAGGCTACTGTTATATGCATGACCTGAGAATGTACAATTACCCTAATTCATACAACCACAGATCGATCACCACAAACCCTTTCTGCATGCCTTTTTATTTACCGAACCGAATTTATTAGCAATTTATGCAAGCATGGACAATTTATCAAAAATTGAGTATACGTATACTGATCCACTAATCTTCATGATCTGACAAAACTGAGGCATTCAGGTAGTCCTAATCATAAGCATAGATTGGCAAGATTATCAACAAATCATGCTTACAAATCATGGGATACAATTTTCTAACATTCACCACCCATCACACTCATCCACACACCACATTTAACAGTATACATAGTGTATAGGGTTACCATATATCCTCATCACGGAAACCATACCGAAAATAGTTGCATAGGAAGGGCAGAACAGTCACTGTTCTGTCCAGAGGAACTTGGCGGCGGTCTCTGGCCGCTAACTCAGTGTTAGCGGCATGGTCGATGGACGCCTAGCATAATCTCAGCGTCCAGGACCTTGCCGTCAATGCAGGTCTGTGCGAAAACACAGACCCGAGCTCTCAAGATTGGGTGAATGTGAGGGTCAAGGACACGAAGCAAAATACACCAAATGCTAAAACCGTCCTAGACTCATACGGGAACCTTATGGTAGGGTCACTTGCCTTTTAGAAATTGCTCCAATGGATCTAGGGTGCTGGTGAAGCCCTCCTTGGGCAGTCCCAAGAAGGTGCAGAACGTCCTCCTAGATCTTCTTCCTCCGGGCTCCTGGATGATCTCCACAGCAAGGGGATGTCGGGGGGAAGTCTCTCCTTTGCTCCAGCTATCCTCTTGTCGTGGAAGATGGCCGATCTAGCTCCAGGAAGTCGGATCTTTGGGTGCAAAGAGTGGGTTTTCTCACAGCTCAGAAACTAGGGTTTTTCTCCTGGTTTCTCTCTTGCAAAGGTGAAGAGAGGGGTGGGAGAAGGCAGATCCGGGTTCAGACATATGGGGAGGCCTCTCTCCCACTCACAGGGTGACAAGACAGCTCTCAGAGCCGTTGGGGACAGCTCCCAATGGCTGAGCTTTCTTGTTCCGGAATTTCTGGCCTGCTGCGCATGCAGGCCAGAGAAATAGGCGTCCATATCGTTAGACGCCAGGATTAGTGTTGGCGTCCATGGGTGGACGCTGACACCACCTCAACGGCTAGGGGTTGACGCCAGTCTGGCCTTCGGCCAGAACTCTAAAATATGCAGAAAACTATGCATGCCATGCATAATACATGCAATATGTATATGGTAGTGTATCCATACTATCACCATTCAATACATGCATATTTACATCTAGTATAAACACATGCACACGTAATTGTACTAATTAATACGTACGTAAATATATATATATATATACTACACAAGCACAACATATACACACAATACAAATAATGCGACGGAAATTCGAGGGCCTTACACCCTCTCCCCTTAAAGAAACTTCGTCCTCGAAGTTAGAACGACACTACTCAAACAAAAGGGGATACTTCTCTTCATCGCATCCTCAAGCTCCCAAGTAGCCTCCTCTCGTGAGAAGTTCCGCCAGAGAACTTTCACCGACGCAATACTCTTGTTTCGGAGATGCTGAACCTTCCGGTCAAGAATAGCTACTGGTTGCTCACATACGAAAGATCTGGCTGGATCTCCACTGGCTCATGACTAATCACATGAGACGGATCTCGGACATACTTCCTGAGCATAGATACGTGGAATACAGGGTGAACGCTAGCCAAAGCTGGGGGTAATGCTAGCTCATATGCCACGCTGCCCAAACGTCTGAGAATCTCATATGGGCCAATGAATCTAGGGCTTAGCTTGCTATGCCTGCCAAATCTGACGACACCACGAGTGGGCGATATCTTCAAGAAGACATGATCGCCAACCTCGAACTCTAGATCCTTTCTCCTGTTGTCGGCATAACTCTTCTGCCTATCCTGTGCCGCAACAAGTCTCTTCCTGATAAGCTGGACCTTATCCGAAGTCTCCTGAACTAACTCCGGACCGATCAACTGCCTATCACCAGTCTCCTCCCAACATAAAGGAGATCTGCAGGGCCTACCATACAACGCCTCAATGGAGCCATACCAATACTCGCATGAAAGCTGTTGTTGTATGCGAACTCCACAAGAGGTAAATGACGCTCCCAATCATCCTTCCAATCCAGAACACACGCTCTCAACATATCCTCGAGCGTTGGATAGTCCTCTCGGACTGTCCATCGGTCTGGGGATGAAACGCCGAACTGAGCTTCAGCTCCGAACCTAAAGCATCCTGAAGACCCTTCCACAACCTCGAAGTAAATCTCGGATCTCGATCCGAAATGATCGACTTCGGCACACCATGCAATCTAACGATACCACTAACATACAATCTAGCTAAACTCTCTACTGACTGCTTCTTCTTCATAGGCAAGAAATGAGCAGTCTTCGAGAATCTATCTACAACTACCCAAATCGAGTCATTGCCCTTCTAGATCGAGGCAAACCCGAAACGAAGTCCATAGTGACAGCTTCCCACTTCCATACTGGGATATCCATTTCTGCATAAGGCGGATGGTCGCTGCCGCTCGGCTTCACTTGCTGACACACTAGACACCTGGACACATAATCCGCAACATCCTTCTTCATGCCGGACCACCAAAAATCTCTTCAGGTCTTGATACATCTTAGTGTTACCCGGATGAATAGAGAATCGCGATCTATGAGCCTCCGCTAACACATGCTCACGGACATCTACTAAATCAGGGACACATACACGGTGCTGAAATCTAATCACACCGTCCTCATCACGAGCAATGCCCGCCTTGCCCACTAACTCTAAGAGTCTAGGGTCGGCTTCTTTGCTCGATCACCTCATCCAAAACGAGGACCTAAGGGATAACTGAGCTACAAAAGCCTGACATAGCGATGGCTCTAACTCAGTCAACGCGCAAGCCGCATCTTCTAACATCTTCCAATCTTGCTGGAGAGATGGCCTCTTTCTACTAAGCGCATCCGCTACAACATTCGCCTTTCCAGGATGATACTGAAGGTCGAAGTCATAGTCCTTCAAGAACTCGATCCATCTCCTCTGCCTCAGGTTTAATTCCTTTTGGGAGAAAAGGTACTTTAAGCTCTTGTGGTCGGTAAACACCTCAAATCTGACACCATAAAGATAGTGCCTCCAGATCTTTAGTGCATGAACCACTGCTGCGAGCTCCAAGTCATGAGTCGGATAGTTCTTCTCATGCTCCTTCAACTGACGAGAAGCATAAGCCACTACCCTTTCTTGTGCATTAGCACACAGCCCAAACCAATCTGAGACGCATCCGTATAAATGGCAAAACCCTCTAGACCATTAGGCAATACCAATACCGGAGCAGAAGTAGCTTAGCCTTCAATAGCTGGAAGCTACGCTCGCATGCCTCAGACCATACAAACTTCTCACCCTTCCTGGTCAGCTTTGTCAAGGGGGCGGCGATGGATGAGAAACCCTCAATGAATCGCCGATAGTAACCAGCTAACCCAATAAAACTACGAATCTCCGAAGGGGTCTTTGGAACCTCCCAATCCATAACTGCCTGGACCTTCGCTGGATCAACTGCAACACCAGTACGCCGGAGATAACATGCCCGAGAAAATGAACCTCGCGCAACCAAAAGTCGCACTTGCTGAATTTAGCATACAGCTTGTGCTCACGAAGAACCTCTAACACTAACCTCAGATGCTGACGGTGAGTGGTCTCGTCCGGAGAGTAGACCAACACATCGTCAATAAACACTACGACGAAGCTATCTAAGTAAGGCCTAAACACCCGGTTCATGAGATCCATGAACGCTGCAGGGGCATTGGTCAATCCGAAAGGAAGGACCAAGAACTCATAATGTCCATAACGGGTTCTAAATGCCGTCTTGGACACATCCTCACTCCGAATCCTCAACTGATGATAACCAGATCGCAAGTCAATCTTAGAAAAGACTGATGCCTCTCGCAACTGGTCAAACAAATCATCAATACGAGGTAAGGGATACCTGTCTTCACAGTCACCTGGTTCAGCTTTCTGTAGTCAATGCACAACCTAAGTGACCCGTCTTCTTCTTGACGAATAATACAGGTGCGCCCCAAGGGGAAACACTAGGGCGAATAATCCCTTATCAAGCAGTTCCTGCAACTGCCTTCTCAACTCGGCTAACTCCGCAGGTGCCATCCGATATGGAGCCTTCGAGATAGGAGAGGTGCCCGGAAGCAACTCTATGGTAAACTCTATCTCTCTATCCGGTGGCAATCCAGACAAGTCATCAGGAAAGACATCTGGAAAATCCTGCACTACCTCAATCTCCGCAAGAGTAGGTGACTCATCAGCCTCTGGTACTAACACCACGCTGGCAAGAAAAGCGTCACAACCCTTGTTCACCATACGCATCGCCTTCATGGCAGAGATGACCATCTTTCCCGCCACGTTCCTTGGCAAGGGATGAGAGAACTCGTCCTCACCAGGAATGCGGAAAACAATCTTCTTCCGACGACAATCCACTAACGCATAGTGCTCCTCTAGCCAATCCAGACCAAGAATAGCATCAAAGTCCTTCATCTTTAGCAAGAAGAAACACCCATCTAGGATTCTATCCTCAATGCACACAGGTAACGACGGAATGCACTTCCTAGTCGATACCGTACCCGCAGGGGTGTGCACAGACAAAGGAACCTCTAACTCCTCAGACTCTACCCCTGACTCTAGGGCTAACTGCCTAGCGAATCGCTCGGAAATGAACGAGTGAGTAGCACCCGTATCAAACAAAACCCGAGCGTGCACACCTAACAGCAAAACCGTACCTTCGGTGACATGCTCCGCCTGCTCGGCGTCCTCGCGAGCTAAAGCAAACACTCGAGCTGGGGCTCGAGGCCTTCCTGGTCGTCCTGTAGCTGGCGCGGCTGCCGCTACTGCTGGGGCTGGCGCTCCACGCTGAGCTCCTGGCTGAAGTCTTGGGCAATCTTTGATCTTGTGGTCGCTGCTCCCGCACTTCAAGCATCTACCCGCTACCAACCAACACTCGAACCACCATGGGTCTTCCCGCAGTGGGGACACTCTTTCTTCACACCAGGGGAACGTACAGGGGTACCTGAGAGTTGCTGACTGTCACGGATCGTTGCGGTGTCTGGTACACCGTTTTCTTCTTATCCTGCCGCTGGAAAGTCGCTGCCGGCCTCTTCTGCGAAGCCTTCTTTCCTCCAGATATTGCTCCATTTCTCCCTCCTGCCTGCAGGCAGCACTGAGGGCCTCGTCTAGCGTGCGGTGGTCAAACGCCACGAGTCTCGTCCGCAGTGATGGCTTAAGTCCCATCACGAACTTCTTCGTCTTCCTGCGCTCATCCGCTACGACATGCGGTGCATACTTAGAAAGTTCAGAAAACCTTGCCTCGTATTCCAGCACAGTCATGGAGCCTTGCGTCAGGGAGAGAAATTCCTGCTCCATCTTGTCCTGGATATGCTCTGGGACGAACTTGGCTCGAAAGAGTCTCACGAACGCGTCCCACGCCACGTCTACTGCTCCGTCCTCAAAGCGTGTACGTAGTAGGGAGGACCACCATACATCCGCTCTCTCCTGCAATACACCTTCATAAGCACAACTAACAAATTCTAACTTAAGTAGAACATACAAACATACAAAATAAAAGTCTACCTGTAGCATGTAGGTGGCTAATGTCACCTTATCCTCATCAGGGCACCTGATGGCTCGGAAGATTTTCTCTGTCTCCCTTAACCAACTTTCTGCCATTAATGGATCACTCTCCCCCTTAAAAGAGGGTGGGGTCATCCTCTTGAATCGCTCCATGATGGGAGGTCCACCATGGTCCTGAGCTGGTGCCTGAGCCTGCTACATTAAACAATAGGCAATACACAATAAGCACAATATCATGCAATTTAAATAGCACTACTAGTTGTTTCATTATTCTACCTGGGCCTCCAACTGTGCCTGGAGTGCTGCCTGGGTATGAGCCTGCGTCTGCATGGCTTGTACCAGACCTTGCATGAATACTCCGTAGTCCACAGGCGGCGTGGGGGAAGTACAGGTCCTTGCGGTGCCGGGGCCTGTTGCTCCGCCCGCTCATCACGTCGCGGCTCGTCCTCAGCCGGTGCTCCACCACGCCTACCTCTCGAAGCCATGGCTGTAATAAAATTTCAGCCACCATTAGAGCTAGGTTACTAAGTCTTCTAACCATTTTCTTATCTATTTTCACTTCTTATTAGTGTTTTCTACACATGTGGACATACTTAGTATGCAATGAAGATGATGACTTAGTATATTCATGTGCAATCTCAACCGGTGCTCTGATACCAATCTCTGTAGCGACCCTCATTATACCGGTACGGTTATACCAACCCACGTCGGTATAGCGAGGTTGCCACAGTGGGACATTTACCCAAACGATACAAACAGCTGAGATACACGCGAATATACAACAGAGTAGCGGAAGTAAAAGACAACTGTCTTCATTCATTCATCATCCACATTTAAACATACATGATTGATAACAATTAAGAACTAAAAGTCCACATAATTCATTGCTGGAAATTTAGTACACAAAATGTCCACACTTATACATCCTTTTCATGATAACTCTAATACAATGTTCAAATTACATACTATGAAATACACAAGTCACAAAGAAACTCCAAAGACTAATCTCCGCGCTCGGAGTCCGTCTCCACTGTCTCCTCCAACGGTGCCACGTCACCAACTACACCTGTACGCCGAAGCAAGGAGTGAGTCCAAAGACTCAGCAAGCAACACTACTCATAACATACACGTATATGTCATAGCGATTTCTACATGCACATTCAAAATTGCAACACATGGCATGCTAGTCATTTGAAAGTTTCAACCTATCATGAGAGTTTACATCTTTATACATAGACCATGCTTTCAGATTTCTAAAAGTAAAACTTACCTATCACATGCTCTCTATTCAATTACTCATGAAATTTGCCCTTAAGGAACCAAGACATGAGAGCTACCAACATGATCATTGTGCATATATAAAAGGAAACACAACTAGCATGAGTTTTACATGTTCTTAAGCACATACATAGACATTTTCACATGCTTTAAGTTGCTGGTTTCACATGGTTTAATGGCTGTAAACCTACACATGAGAGCTACATGTTGCTTTAAACATATCATGTGAACAACCATCAAGCTATTTCGTACCCGTGCTCATCAATTATCCCTAACATGGATTCTAGACAATTTTGCACATATAAAACATGATGACAACAATGAATTTACTGATTTCACATGGTTTCAGATTTGTCTCACATGGATTTCAATGTCATATTCTACCTTTCTAGTTTCACATTTTCTCTACACAAGTTTCCTTTTCACATGGTTGCACTTTACACATACACATTTCACATTGTTCACTTACACATTAACACATGAACACATACACATTACACATTACACCATTCACATTTTAGGTGCCGTGACACATAGTCCAAACCACCAAAGAAGGACATACACATCACATTACACATAGACGCCATCTAGGCAATTCAATGGCGACTCTTGGACTGCGCAGACCGGGGAGAACAAGTCTCCACCCTAACCAGTGGTACTTGTCCACCTCCAGGATTTCCCCCTAATGCCCTTAGGGTCACTTACACATTGAACCTTCTCAGGGGGACTTTTCCCTGATACGGTTCCACTGCCCTCTACGGAAGCAATGTCACACTGGCACAGTTACACATTTACACATTTTACCGATTTTACACATGGTTTTACACCTATCACTTTTCATTCCATTCACTTCCTCACTCACATGCATATCTCTGTTTTTCCTGACATGGCATTACAGATTTCAGGAGTTTAACACATGGTAATATTCACTAATCAGGTTGGGTTTAACAATATCTAACCACCTTACGATAACATACATAGATTTTTACATTTCACATGGAAAAATACCTAACTCCTTATATACTGGTCCAATTGACCTGAAATTTAACCACATGCTATTTTCGGGTTCAAGATCATACATTCAATTTTCAGATTTTTCTGAGCTAAATAGAATTTACAGAAAATCAAATACCTAATTCGCATGCCATTCACAATTTAAGTTGACATGGAGTTTAACACATCATGCAATTTTGCCACTCACTGTTTGAACAGAGGTACTGTTATATGCATGACCTGAGAATGTACAATTATCCTAAATCATACAAACATAGATCGATCACCACAAACCTTTTTGCATGCCTTTTTATTTACCGAACCGAATTTATTAGCAATTTATGCAAGCATGGACAATTTATCAAATTGAGTATACGTATACTGATCCACTAATCTTCATGATCTGACAAAACTGAGGCATTCAGGCTAGTCCTAATCATAAAGCATAGATTGGCAAGATTATCAACAAATCATGCTTACAATTCATGGGATACAAATTTTCTAACATTCACCACCACCCATCACACTCATCCACACACCACATTTAACAGATACATAGTGTATAGGGTTACCATATATCCTCATCACGGAAACCATACCGAAAATAGTTGCATAGGAGGGCAGAACAGGTCACTGTTCTGTCCAGAGGAACTTGGCGGCGGTCTCTGGCCGCTAACTCAGTGTTAGCGGCATGGTCGATGGACGCCTAGCATAATCTCAGCGTCCAGTGACCTTGCCGTCAATGCAGGTCTGTGCAGAAACACAGACCCGAGCTCTCAAGATTGGGTGAATGTGAGGGTCAAGGACACGAGCAAAAACACCAAAATGCTAAACGTCCTAGACCATACGGGAACCTTATGGTAGGGTCACTTGCCTTTTAGAATTGCTCCAATGGATCTAGGGTGCGGTGAAGCCTCCTGGGCAGTCCAAGAAGGTGCAGAACGTCCTCCTAGATCTTCTTCCTCCGGGCTCCTGGATGATCTCCACAGCAAGGGGATGTCGGGGAAGTCTCCTCCTTTGCTCCAGCTATCCTCTTGTCGTGGAAGATGGCCGGATCTAGCTCCAGGAAGTCGGATCTTTGGGTGCAAAGAGTGGGTTTTTCTCACAGCTCAGAAACTAGGGTTTTTCTCCTGGTTTCTCTCTTGCAAAGGTGAAGAGAGGGGTGGGAGAAGGCAGATCCGGGTTCAGACATATGGGGAGGCCTCTCTCCCACTCACAGGGTGACAAGACAGCTCTCAGAGCCGTTGGGGACAGCTCCCCAATGGCTGAGCTTTCTTGTTTCCGGAATTTCTGGCCCTGTTGCGCATGCAGGCCAGAGAAATAGGCGTCCATATCGTTAGACGCCAGGATTAGTGTTGGCGTCCATGGGTGGACGCTGACACCACCTCACGGCTAGGGTTGACGCCAGTCTGGCCTTCGGCCAGAACTCTAAAACATGCAGAAAACTATGCATCCATGCATAATACATGCAATAAGTATATGGTAGTGTATCCATACTTTCACCATTCAATACATGCATTATTTATGTCTAGTATAAACACATGCACACGTAATTGTACTAATAATACGTACGTAAATATATATATATACATACACAAGCACAACATATACCACAATACAATAATGCGACGGAAATTCGAGGGCCTTACAAGTTGTTGTGAGCCTG
>CM024758.1:74803957-74906511 GCA_014218235.1 Colocasia esculenta
TTCTCAAGTAACCACATCGATTTGTTCTCATAACGATTTCATAAGTAAGAACAATGATTTGCTTCACACATCGATTTGTTCTCATAACGATTTCATAAGTAAGAACAAAGATTTGCTTCACACATCGAGTTGTTCTCATAACAATTTCATAAGTAAGAACAATGATTTGCTTCACACATCGATTTGTTAAGATTCATATCGATTTGATAAAGTCTTATAAGTATAACGATTTGATAAGTAACTTAAACAACGATTCACTTCAATTCAATCACAATTTGTTTAAGTGCTTTTTGGCGCCTAATGACAAGTCAAATATCTTCTGACAGAATAAAGCAGCATGCATGTTTCAGAATCTTGTCAGAAAAAGATATGACTACTATTTTCAGCATGATTAGCAGAAACACAGTGGTATGCACAGTTTATCATAAACACTCTTTTATGCTAACACTCTCTTCTATGCTTACAGACCTCGAAGACCACTAAAGTCTCATTAAGACAAATGAAGAGAAGATCAGCAACGACTAGAAGAGCTCCAACGGATCTCTTCAACAGATCTATTCAAAAGCCTCTCATATAAAAGATGAAGCAAGGCTGAAGAAAACAAAAAGAGCTTTTCTTGAAGATCTTTGAAGGAGTGTACAACCAGTCAGGAACCTCAACTCCACATACACTCGAAGGAAAAGAGAGAAAGAGCCTGAGCCAAAAAGAAGTGTTCAAGCAACTGAAGCACTCAAGCATTCAAGCTCCTTCTCCTCTCTTCACTCTATATGTGTGCATCTTGTAATCTGGGGGAGAGAGTCTTTTAGCTGAGAGTTTCTTTTAGTTGGTTTTCATCTGTTCCAACTCTCAGCCGTGTTCTTTCTTTTCTAAGAAAGATCTTTGTCCAGATGTAGGACTGTATACAGTGTAGAACCTAGCTAGGGGTTTGTGTCTAGCAGAACCGCACTTGGTTTTGTACCAGGAGGTTTGCTTATGAGCCTGTAAAAGAAGTGGGCTGCCTTCTTGCCTGGGAAAGAGAAGAAGACCAGCTGGGGTGCTGGGTGTTGTATTGTCCTTGAGGGGGACTGTACCCTTGGTTAGTAAAATCCCAAGAGGTTGCTTGGGGACTGGACGTAGGACTTCCATGTGGGAAGGGCCGAACCAGGATAAATTCCTTGTGTCATTTGTGTGATTGTTTATTTGCTTCCGCACTGTTACTCTTTATCACACTAATCTAACAAAACTTTCAAGTGTTAATTTTTTGTGTTTAAGTTTCTATTTCAGATTTCATAAAAACCTATTCACCCCCCCCCCTCTAGGTTAGCTTGCTGCCGTACCAAAAGGGCCAACAAGTTGTATCAGAGCGGGTCTCTGAACATTCAAATAAGATCCAACGATCTTAGAGCAAAGATCCATGGCAGCTCAAGGATATGCTGAAGGTCAATCAGTCACCAGACCTCCATTCTTCGATGGAGAAGACTACCAATACTGGAAGATGAGAATGGAATGCTTCTTTCGAGGCACAGAGTTTGATCTGTGGTAGGTGATTATGTTATTGTTCCTGTTCCAGGCACTACTGCCATTACAGCAGCAGATAAAAGTAAATTATCTTTAAACTTTAAGGCTAAGAACTACTTATGTTGTGCATTATCCAAAAGAGAATTTAGTAGAGTATCTGCATGTAAATCAGCTAAAGAAATATGAGATAAACTGCAGATAACTTATGAAGGAATAGATAAAGTAAAACAAACCAGGATAGATATTCTTGTCTCATAATATGAGCAATTTAAAATGCTTCCAAACGAAAATATCACTCAGATGTATAATAGATTTTCGAGCATAGTAGTTGGTCTGAGTTCTATTGGTAAAAATATTCTGATGAGGAAACTATTAGAAAGATACTTTGGTCCTTAACTCTTTCATGGACAACTAAAGTAACTGCTATTGAAGTAGCCCATGACTTAACCAAACTTTCGATTGATAATTTAATAGGTTCCCTCATGGCACATGAAATTAATATGGAGCGACTATCTGAAAGCTCATCAAAGAAAAAATGTACTAATGCTCTTAAAGTTGCAGCTGCTCCTTCCACTTCTTCTTCTTCTAGTTCAAAAATACAGATTCTGAAGACAGTGACGTAGATGAAGTACTGTCCAAGCTTCAAAAATTCTTAAGAAGAAGAAAAATGGATCAAGAAGGATTCAAAAGAAAGAGAGTAAGGAAAAAGAACCAGTCTGTTATGAATGTAGAAAACCTGGACATCTAAGACGAGATTGTCCTAAACTCAAGAAGGTTGGTCAACTAGAAAAATCCAAGAAGCAGCACAAGAAATTCAAAAGAAAAGCTATGGCGGCTACTTGGGAAAATGAAGAGGCCACAAGCTCAGACTCATCAAGCTCAAGTTCAGAGAAAGAGCAAGTAAGTCTAGCCCTCATGGTAGGACTAGATGAGGTAAATTCTGACCCATTTTTTGATTAATGCACTGATTCAGGGTCAGAGTCTGAAGACTTAGAAGTAGTCTTTAATGAACTATACGAAAAACATAAAGGTGTTGTAAAAGAATTAAAAAATCTGAAAAACAACACTACTTGCTTGGAAAACATCAATTCTGATCTTAAATCCGAATTGGAGCAATTAGAAAAACAATTAAAGGACAGTAAAGATAATAATTATCTTTTAAATGAAGATTTGAAAATCAAGAATAATGAGAAGTTAGAGTTAGAAGAAAAAATGAAAACTCTAACTGAAGAAAATCTCTATTTAAAAGAATCAGTTAGTAAATTAACTAGATGGAAAACATCTTTAGCCCTATGCTTAAAAGGGTCAAAATCTGGAAATAATAAACAAGGGCTTGGATACATACCTCCGGTAAAAGGAAAATAAGCCATAATTCCAGAAAAATATCTATTACCAAAATTTGTAAAAGAAACCAAGTTGCCTCAGAAAAAGGCCCCTATAAAAGAAAAAGTTTCCAAAAACTGTGTTCTAAACAAACATCATAAAAACAATAAGAACTACAAAATAGATTATATTCATTGTTATTCTCATTGCAATAAATTATGACACACAGTAAACACTTGAACAACAAGGCACCGAGTATGGATCCCAAAAGGATATTTTTATGCATCTAACCATCAAGGACCCAAAAAGTTTTGGGTACCTACTTCTGAGTAGTTTATTTGCAGGATAGCCTTGGAGCATCAGGATCAAGAATGCTCAAGGCATTGGTGACTGCCAGCTCTTCATTCAACTCATATCTGAAAAGGGAGTAGTCATTAATTTATTTTTAAATTTCAGTATTACTAATAACTATTTGCAAGTCTCATTCAGGTGAAGTCTCTCATTCAGGGGGAGCACAGACTAAGGGGGAGTTATTCTTTAATGTCAATCATTGTTGAACCCCTCAATGGTAAGAAATTTTCACAAAGGGGAGAAAATGCATGGTAAGATCCTTCCTTTTTAGTTAGTGACAAAAAGGGGGAGAATTATATGTTCTATGAATTTTCTGTATTTTCTATACTTCATATATTTGTGTCAAAAATTCACATAAATTTTGTCATCACCAAAAAGGGGGAGATTGTTGAACACTCTCTGTTTGTCCTTGTATTTTGGTGATAACAAAACTTATGATGATAACAAAATTCATGATTAGATTGTTTCATCAATATTTATGATTAATTTTGGCACACTAAAATTATAAAATCGATGTCTAAATCCATGTACATCGATTTCAGTTCAAGTGCCAAATTAATAAGCGCTGCAATGATTTGGTTTCAATCGATTTTATAAGCGCTACAACGATTTGCCCTCACATCAATTTGCCTTCTATAACGCTTCGTTAAGGCTCATAACGATTTGATAAGTGAGCGCAACTATTTATCCTCACATCGATTTACCTTCTATAACGATTCGTTAAGGCTCATAACGATTTGATAAGTGAGCGCAACGATTTGTCCTCACATCGATTTGCCTTTCATAGCGATTCATTAAGGGTTACATCGATTTCTTTGTTCACATCGATTCCTCAAGTGATCACATCGATTTGTTCTCATAACGATTTCATAAGTAAGAACAACGATTTGCTTCACACATCGATTTGTTCTCATAACGATTTCATAAGTAAGAACAACGATTTGCTTCACACATCGATTTGTTCTCATAACGATTTCATAAGTAAGAACAACGATTTGCTTCACACATCGATTTGTTCTCATAACAATTTCATAAGTAAGAACAACGATTTACTTCACACATCGATTTGTTAAGATTCATATCCATTTGTTAAAGTCTTATAAGTATAACGATTTGATAAGTAACTTAAACAACGATTCACTTCAATTCAATCACAATTTGTTTAAGTGCTTTTTGGCGCCTAAAGACAAGTCAAATATCTTCTGACAGAATAAAGCTGCATGCATGTTTCAGAATCTTGTCAGAAAAAGATATGAACTACTATTTTCAGCATGATTAGCAGAAACACAGTGGTATGCACAGTTTATCATAAACACTCTTTTATGCTAACACTCTCTTCTATGCTTACAGACCTCGAAGACCACTAAAGTCTGATTAAGACAAATGAAGAGAAGATCAGCAACGACTAGAAGAGCTCCAATGGATCTCTTCAACGGATCTATTCAAAAGCCTCTCATATAAAAGATGAAGCAAGGCTGAAGAAAACAAAAAGAGCTTTCTTGAAGATCTTTGAAGGAGTGTACAACTAGTCAGGAACCTCAACTCCACATACACTCGAAGGAAAAGAGAGAAAGAGCCTGAGCCAAAAAGAAGTGTTCAAGCAACTGAAGCACTCAAGCATTCAAGCTCCTTCTCCTCTCTTCAGTCTCTCTGTGTGCATCTTGTAATCTGGGGGAGAGAGTCTTTTAGATGAGAGTTTCTTTTAGTTGGTTTTCATCTGTTCCAACTCTCAGCCGTGTTCTTTCTTTTCTAAGAAAGATCTTTGTCCAGCTGTAGGACTGTATACAGTGTAGAACCTAGCTAGGGGTTTGTGTCTAGCAGAACCGCACTGGGGTTTGTACCACGAGGTTTGCTTCTGAGCCTATAAAAGAAGTGGGCTGCCTTCTTGCCTGGGAAAGAGAAGTAGACCAGATGGGGTTCTGGGTGTTGTATTGTCCTTGAGGGGGACTGTACCCTTGGTTAGTAAAATCCCAAGAGGTTGCTTGTGGACTAGACGTAGGACTTCCATGTGGGAAGGGCCGAACCAGGATAAATTCCTTGTGTGATTTGTGTGATTGTTTATTTGCTTCCGCACTACTACTCTTTATCACACTAATCTAACCAAACTTTCAAGTGTTAATTTTTGTGTGTTTAAGTTTCTATTTCAAATTTCAGAAAAACCTATTCACCCCCCCTCTAGGTTAGGTTGCTAGCGTACCAAAAGGGCCAATAGTAATTCTTCCTTTGAAAATTATACAATTGAAGATTGGGAAGAAGCCTATACAGTCTTGTTTAAAAGTTCTGTGAATTAAGTCTGAAAATAAAGCACTCAAAAATAAAATCAATTCTCTTGTTCATGGCACTAATAACGATGAACAAATTGCATCCTTGAGCAAAGAGATTGAGATGATGAAATTGATGAGAAAGCTCACTGTGAGGAGATGGACAGTTTGAAAATAAAACTGCAAGAAACTCAAAAAGAAAAGGAAGGTCTAACGAACTCCCTTGAATCTCTCCAAAGTGAACATAATAAACTAAAAGAAAATTTGAAAAGGCTGAAGAGAACCTTAAAGGAAAATCTGAAGATTTATCAAGGTTTTTAAATGGAAACAAAATCTTGATGCAATTCTGGGATCTAATGTTTGTTGCAAAGCATGGGATTGGATTTCAACCTGTAAAACCAAATGTAATTGGTATAAAATTGCTACTTCCTTTGCTGATTCTAGCCCAAGCACAAGTAAGCAATCACCTCAAAGATCAATAAGACTCAAGCCAAGGGTAAGAAACAGACCCAAGAAAATAAATCAGTTGTTAACACAACTAAGAAATCTGTCAACAGCCCCAAAGAGGGTTGTCGACAGGTCTAGAAACAAGCTACCCAAAAAAGCTAACAAGGCAACAAAGGGTAAAATGCCCATGCATGTTCCCAAGAATACAAGCCCACTGTTGTGAAAAAATCTTCATGATGCAATTTCTATAAGAAAGCTGGGCACAATGATAAACATGTTGGAATAGTCCAAATAAACTGAAAGTCAAACAAGTTTGGATTCTGAAGCATTACTGTTTGGCATGAATGATACATTGGGACCCAAAGTAATTTGGGTACCAAACCTCTTGTCTGATCTATATATGCAGGAATGCCTAGCAGCCTAAAATCAAAACAAATGGTACTTGGACAGTGGCTGCTCGAGGTGCATGACGGGCGACAAAGAAAATTCTGTTTGCTGGTTGAAAAAGACGGAGGTCAAGTCATCTTTGGAGGTAACAATAAAGGCTAGATCATCGGCACAGGTAAGGTCGGTAAGTATGCCTCCAACTCAATTGATAATGTATTGTTGGTTGAGGCCTTCATCACAACTTGCTCAGTATAAGTCAATTGTGTGATAAGGGTCATAACGTTATCTTTGAATCAAAATCATGTCAAATCATTGATAAGGAAACGGAAGTCTAAAATTTTCTGGAAAAAGGGTAAACAACATTTTTGGTTGACTTAGATGATCCAGAAAATGAAGACTTGTGTCTTGCATCAAACAAGTTGGATGAGCTTACGTTGTGGCATCGTAGGCTTGGCCATGCAAGTTCCAACGTCTTGCACAAGATCATGAGGCTTAAACTGGTAATGGACTTCCTGAAATTTCCTTTACAAGAATGAAAGTTTTTGTGATGCATGTACACAGGGCAAACAAACCCAAAAATCCTTCAAATCAAAAGCACCGGTAAGCACTTCTAAACCTTTTGAATTATTACACATGGACCTTTTTGGACCTACTAGAACACTGAGTCTCAATGGCAAACGATTTGGTTTTGTCATTGTAGACGATTTTTCTAGGTTCACTTGGGTAAAATTTCTAGCTCAAAAAATTGAAGCACTAAAAATCTTTGAAGAATTCTTTAATAAGATTGAGCATGGAAATGTCAATAAGATATGCTCAATACGCACTGATCACGGAGGAGAGTTTGACAACAACTCATTTTCTGATTTTTGCAGGCACCAAGGAATAGAACACCTGTTCTCCTCCCCGAGAACTCTGGAGCAAAATGGTGTAGTGGAGAGAAAGAACAGGACCTTGGTGGAAATGTCTCAAACCCTTCTGGTCGAAAGCCAGCTTACAAGGACCTTTTAGGCAGAAGCAGTAAACACCTCATGTTACATCCTTAACAAAGCCATGGTAAGACCTGTGATAAAGAAACTCCCTACAAACTTGTAAAAGGTAAGAAACCCAGTATTGGGTATTTCAGAGTTTTTGGCTCAAAAGTCTTTATTCATAATAATGATAAAGTTGATTTGGATAACTTCGAAGCCAAAAGTGATCAAGGTATTTTTCTGGGATTCAGAACACTCTAGAGCATATAGGGTGTTTAATTTTAATCTCGAACAGTGGAAAACTCCACATGTTGTTTTTGATGAGTATCCAGCAAAGCCTAACAATTCAAATGCTTACAGGTTTGAGGATGGAGATGAAGGAATAACACTTGGGGAACTACAAATGAAAGCAAAAGAAAATCCTAAAGTAGTTTCCAAGACTAAAATGGATATCTTCGGAGGTACAATGATGAAGATGATGTAAATCTGTTCAGAAATCAAGATGATGAACCTGAACAAAATCCACAAGAGGAAGAGCCTCAAGTTGAAACTCCTCAAGCACACCCTCCTCCAGAACAACCTCCTCAAGTCCAAGATCAACCCGGACCTTCAACAGTGACAAATGTCAGGTATTCTAAAGATCATCCACTTGATAACATCATAGGAGATATGAATGAAAAAGTTCAACTAGGTCTCAAGTTAGACAAATAGTTGAACAGGATCATCTAGCCTTTGTCTCTCAAGTGGAACCCAAAAATGTTGAAGAAGCTTTAAAAGAAAATTTATGGATTGATGCTATGCATGAGGAGCTTGGAAAATTTCAAAGAAATAATGTTTGGAGTCTAGTTCCTAGAACCCCTGAAATTTCTGTCATAGGAACAAGATGGGTCTTTAGTAATAAGCTAAATGAAGAGGGTAAGTGGTGAGAAATAAGGCTAGACTGGTAGCAAAAGGATGCAATCAAGAATTTGGTGTGGACTTTGAAGAATCCTTTGCTCCTGTGGCTAGGCTAGAAGCAGTTAGGATCTTGTTAGCATATGCATGCTCAAACAAGTTCAAACTTTTACAAATGGATGTTAAAACTGCCTTCTTGAATGACTACATAAAAGAGGAAGTCTATGTCTCTCAACCACCTGTCTTTCAGGATCATGATAAACCTAACCATGTATATAAATTGCACAAAGCTCTCTATGGATTGAAACAGGCACCCCGAGCTTGGTACGACAGACTAAGCACTTTTTTGGTAAGCAAAAACTACTCAAGAGGTAAAGTAGAACAAACTCTCTTCACTAAGAAAGTTCGCAATCACATTATTGTTGTTCAAGTCTATGTGGATGATATCATATTTGGTTCCACTAACCCATCACTGTGTGAGGAATTTTCAAATCATATGCACAATGAATTTGAGATGAGTTTAATGGGGGAGCTTCGATTTTTTCTTGGTTTGCAGGTAAAACAACTAGAAGATGGATTTTTCATCAACCAAGAAAAATATGTCAAGAAGCTACTGAAAAGGTTTCAGTTTGGCTAAGCCTGCTTCAACACCAATGAGCACAAGCTTGAAATTGGACAATGATGAGAAAGGTAAACTGGTAGATGCAAAGCACTTCCGAGGTATGATTGGTTCACTCATTTATCTTACTTCAAGTAGACCGGACATACAATTTAGTGTTTGCCTTTGTGCTAGATATCAATCTAGTCCAAAGGAAAGCCATTTGGTTGCAGTTAAGAGAATATTCAGATATCTCTCAGGTACACATGCCTTGGGTCTTTGGTATCCAGCTGGGAGTAGTTTTGATTTGATATCATATTCCGATGCTGATTATGCTGGATGTAAAATTGATAGAAAAAGTACTAGTGGTTATTGCCAATTTCTTGGCGGTTTCATGGTTTCGTGGGCATCCAAGAAGCAACACTCGGTTGCACTCTCTACTGCAGAGGCAGAATATGTTGCTGCAGGGAGTTGTGCAGCTCAAGTGTTGTGGATCAAAAGTCACTTGTCTGACTACAATATTGACATTGGATGCACACCTATCCTATGTGACAACACTAGTGCCATCAATCTTTCAAAGAACCCAGTCCAACACTCTATGACAAAACATATCGAAATAAGACATCACTTCTTGAGAGATGAGGTAGCCAACAAAACCTTCGAGATTAGCTTTGTACCCACTGAAAAACAATTGGCTGATTTTTTACAAAACCACTGGCTGAGGATAGATTCACAACATTGAGAAGAGAATTGGATTTGTGCAAAATGCAATGAAACTCATACCAATCTTGAGTATATGTTCCTTGTGTGCACCAACTATGTGGTATATCAAATGGTGATTTGTGGAAGAACAAGTTATGCTTGTTTGGAAACTGTCATTATGCGTGAGAAAAATTCTCCGCCACGTATCCATAGTTAAGTTGTAAATAAGGGTCATTTACTTTCTATAAGGTATTTAGTTTCTTTTACTTGCCCTTTCTTTCCTTCTTAAACAAATGGATTTCTTCAAAGTTTGTCCTTATTCATGAAATTGTGTGCATTTGATTGCCCAAGATGTGCAAAGTGTCTTGAAGTACTTGACTGTTTGTGTCCACATGAGCACACACTATGGGGGAGTTCAGGTTAGATGACTGACATCTTGAGGGAATTATCATATTTCACATACCTACTTTTTCCTCACATGCCATATTTCTTTTCCTCCTTCATCCTAGCCTTCACTCTGTTCTGCACAAGCAGCTGTCGACAGCCCAGCTCCATCCTGTCGACAGATCAGGCTCCACAGACACCAGTTTTTGCATTCTATCTATTTCTGTCGACAGAAAACACTTCATCTGTCGACAGCTAAGCATAGTTTCTGCCTTCCCAGAACAACCACTTTTCTGTCTGTGTGCATCTGTCGATAGGCTCCTTCTAGCTGTCGACAGCTACACCCTTTCCATGCATTTCTTGGATATCTCACAACATTCTCTTTGAGCAGGTTCATGCCTTTCAAGTAAGGTGTCACTTGGGTGTCTATGCATGTTTTAATCATTCATACCCACATGATATTAAAGCCATTGTCTGTATCACCATGACTTTGACATACTACTCATGTAAGAGTCTAGGTTGTATCATTTGGAGAATATTGATCTAATCTAATGGATATCACCTGACTCCCTTGCATAACTCTCTTGTAGGCACACACTGTTCACAAGTGTCTTGATCAGTCCTATGGTCATTGAAATCTATGTCTGGCATTGATTGTTAACCACATACATTATTTGACCTTGATTTTCAAACAGAACATGATAAAATTCAAAAAAAAAAAGGAGAAAAGCTACCTCTTTCTCATATCTCAATACAATTCAAAAATTGGGCTCAAGATAGAGCAATGATGTGTATTGCTGAGTAACCGGGGACATGGGCATCACAAATGTATGTCCTCGCGTCAAAAAGCTTACTCATTAACTCTGTAGAAAGGTATGATGGTCACTCTCACTGAGTAACTGGGGGTAACGGCACTGGAAATGTCTATCCTTACGTCAAAAGGTGTTCGTGAACCTAATTACCACTTTTCCCATTGCATTTTGTTAAACAAAAATATCACAATAAAAAAAAGGGAAATAGTGTGAAGCCTCCACTGTTTGATTAATTCCCGGTCCTTGGTGTCTATGGCTAGCCATCTAAGTAGACATTATCTTCATCAACCATTTGACCATCCATTACTTGGAATCGTGTTCGTCTACAATAGTTTGTTATTCAAAAGGGGTTACAGTAATCCCCTGAGTTTTGGTAAGATGTTCTCTTCATGCTCCAACCTGATACTTTTTGAGCATTATGTTTAAACCATTGAGGATATTGACTTGACTTAATCTCAATGAGTATGACAGGTTAAACTATGTGTCCACCTATTTTACACCTTCAATAATCTTTGGATACACACTGCTCAACAATTCCTTACAAATTCCTTGAAAATTCCCATCTGGCACATTTTCTGTGTGCGCCTGTCGACAGGCCCTTGGGCATCTGTCGACAGCCGGAGGCCACCCTGTTTTTAGGAAACCCAACTAGCACGCCCCTTCGGGGCTGATTTAGTGCGACCCTTGCCTTTTCAAATCGTACCCCAACTCCTTAAAAAGGCACCCACACGCATTCTTCCTTCTCTACCACCAAAACCATCCCCACCCCAAAAACCTTCCCTCTCTAGAGCGCAAACCCTACCCTGTCACCCTCCTGCTTTCTCTCTTCCGTCTGTATCTCTCTTCCCTTCATCGCTCTTCTGTACTTCGTTCTTGCCATCCCCATGGCTTCCAAGGCGAAGAATCTGGTCTCCCGTCGTCGTCCCACTTCCTCTGAAGCAGGCGAAGGCTCCCGGGCTCCTGCTGAGCGCCGGACGAAGCATCGGGATGATCGGCTGTCCAAACTCGTGGTTCCTCCTCGTCTGAATCTCACACGGGCTAAGGGATCCTTTACCAAGCTTGTACAACATCGGTATGTTGATTTCATGTAGCACCCCGGAAATTTTAATTACATAAAAACTCAAATAAATGGAAATAAATAATTTCCATAATATCAGAGTATTTAAAACATACGTATCATTATCGTATGAGCTAAAACACATCAGAAAATTCCGTAAAAAATATAAATCAACCCCGCACATTATTCCTAAATGTACCACAAAGAAATTTGTGCCAAGAAAAATCGGATTAGCCAAGTTTAAAGTGTTTTGCGACTTATTATCGTAACTCATAAATAAGTCGAAAAATCATTATCACACGTACTCGGATGAGTCAGAAAATTAAATAAAAATCATATACGGACTTCAAATAATATCCTCTAATGACCGATCAAGAAATTTGGCTCAATAAAAATCATTTCAGCAAGGTTTAAGAGTTATTGTGACCGATTATCCAAATTAGGAACAAGTCGGAAAACCGTTAACACGGAAATACGACGCAACCAAAAATTAAATAAAAATGTTGGAGAGACTTCCAACATTATATATTAATGACCCAATATCATAATTGGGCCAATGGACCACATATGACCCAAAAATCTAATGAAGCTAGAAAATGCATGGAAATTCGTGACCATAAATAGGCTGAAATTAGAAAGAGGCAATTAGAGTTGAATTTGGATGAGATGATGCTTTCCTGGCAACCCAAATTCGTGCTTAACTATGGTGGGAGGTTTCCTAAAGCCTCACACACTCTAATGTAGGAAGAAATTCTCAAATTAGGAAACTAATAAGCCAATACCGCAACTCTCATTTCCTTGTCACAATAGGACTCCTAAACACCATGGATGCTTAAATAATCTCCACCAAACCCTTGGGGACGAGTTTACATCTTGTTGGGGTCGTGTGGAGGAGTTCTTGGTGGCTGGGAGCAGGAGATCACCCACACCAAGCCGTTCATCTTCCCTGTTGCGTCTGCTGCGACCTGCACAGATAGTCATCTTGGAGTCGACCAAAGGTAGGTCAAACCTAAATACAATTGTGCAAGCCTTATACCCCTTGGAAGAGGGTCAAGTCTACTTCCTAACCCAACTAGAATGAACAATTTTCATGCAGTGTACTGGGTGTAGTAAGCGTTCTCCTCCAAGTGGTCTGAGCACGGTTTTCTGGAAAAATGGGACTTCTTTAACACAGAAGGTAGGTTTTCTCAGGCCAAACCTTAACATATCCTATACCAATGTGTAGAGTATCAAGTTAACTTTCGTTTCCCACTGGTTTCATCGAATTTCAATGAGTAGATTTTGAATTATAAGCGTTTTGCCAAAGTTGCGCACTATTAGGGCTTTTCCCGTTCTTTATATGTTGCATGTGATTCAAGACCGAATTAGAGCAAACCCACAACATCAAAGTTTTTCTACTAGTTGTCCTGGTCATGTATTGTGTTGAATGTTTTGTCTAAATAACAACAGTTAGAGAGTTATAAGCATGGTAAGAGGGTCACTGCATGGTACTACGTTTTCAGGTTGCACTTGGTTCTACGTTTGTGTTTGACTTGATTCAAGTCTGTCGAAACCATCCTTGTTTTCTAATTTCGATTTACTGGAAGCACCATTGCATGTCTAGGTTGGTTTAAAATTGGTTTCGTGATTTTTCATGCACTGTACAATTTGTTCTTAATTTTAGAACAACCCTGTGTCAAAATAGGGAAAGTCTGGTCCGCAATCCAAAGCACTGTCCTTTCTCTGTCGGATTCAAGCGCAGACCCTGTGAACGCGACAGCCCGAGAGGCTGCATTTTGAGGTCTTGTCGCGACAGCAAACCCATCGCGTTTTGAACGCGACGAGCGCCCCATCGCTATCTCTCTGCCTGTTCTGACTGCCTTGTCGTGTTCTTCACATCCTCTTGTCGTGTTCTGTC
Source organism: Colocasia esculenta (assembly GCA_014218235.1). Taxonomy (NCBI): domain Eukaryota; kingdom Viridiplantae; phylum Streptophyta; class Magnoliopsida; order Alismatales; family Araceae; genus Colocasia; species Colocasia esculenta. Next base: position 74,817,536 of record CM024758.1, read on the forward strand.
TCGACCCCGTCGCGACCCTTACTGGGGTGCGTCGCGACCTCAGTATTTTGCCTGAAACCCCACTTATTTTTCTTGCAAATCTTACCGCTATACCTGAGGTCTGTTTAAATATGATATTTTAGCGTGTAATTCACATGTCTTAGGTCTGATCATTACATGATGTCTACTTAATGGCTTAAAAGTGTTTAACACATTTAAAAAGCCTTAATTACATGAAGATTATTCTAATTGCTTTCTTAATGATATGATCATTCATGAAACTTATGATTTGCTCTTGTTACTATTCTAGCTTGATTAAAATGATAATTATTATCTTAAAATCTTGCAAACCCATGTGTAGTTAAATGCATTGTTCATTGCATGCCATCATGTTAAGTGATTTCCGCGAGTTTGAGACCGATGGATTGTGAATTGACACGCGTACATCACTACACACTTGCGCTTCTAGGCAGCCCTTTCTTTGGGATTTGGAAGCTCTCTACCGTTCATTCCGAATCGGTAGACTAGTGACCTTTTCTCCAAGGCCTCCGTAAATCTCCTCTGACCATGGATTCCCACATGGCCGACGAGTTGGTTGTACCATTGATGTTCCCTGGAGATAGCATGCACTTCCTTTCTCTTCTTATTCTCGTGAGTGTGTGTGACTTACCATCTAGACTAAAGCCATTATGTAAAGATTGAACTAAAGTATAAATTGTATCATTACGCTGCCAAATTTATCTCTTCACTATTGTTATCATGAAATCATGTTCAATTTAATTATTACGTGTTCTCATCATCACCGTGAACATGACATTACACATGCTTACATTTGAAACTCTCATGGCCATTATTATGACATATTGTTGAATGATAGATACAATAACCACATACACGTGTCCTAGTGTACATTCTTGATGGATCTTTTCTTGGTGTACATAGTGTCTACTGTGTAACACCCCGAAAATTTAGCGATTTAAAATTTTTGGAATAAAGGAGAATAAGATTACATAAACGTATTGGAGAGACTTCCAGTACCATGTGTTAATGACCCATTAACAGATTGGGCCAATAGCATATTTGGCCCAAGGATATAAATTAACTAGGACAAGAAATTACCAGAAATTCGTGTATGTTATTATGCAGTAATTAGTGAGGGTAATTTAGGGTTAAATATGTGTGATTAATCATGAAAGGTAAGCCAAATCTCGTTAGGACTCTTAACAACATCCTAAAACTATAAGACCGTCCCTAAACTCTTGGGAAGGTTTAACAATAGTTGGAGTCGTTTGGAGGCAGGCTAGAGCTTCAGAGGAGAAGAAGAAAGGTTGGGAATCCGGAGCTTCATCCCCCTTCATCCTCTGTTGCGTCCAGAACGTCGACTGGTTTTAGATCTTCATAAAGGTAGGTTTCTCGGGCCAAGATTAAAGAAAACCTATACCATCATTTAGAGCATCGAGTCTATGTACATTTGCACTTGATTTGCCCAATTTTCATGAGTATGCATGGAGTATTGGTCGTTTTCTCTAAGTCGTGTCCAGTTAGGCTTATTCCCGTTCTTCCTATTTGCACGAGATTCAAGACCCGAATTGACTAACGTCCTTCACGAAAGTTCTTTTACTTGAAGTCACGATCATCTTTTATGTTGGACGTTTTGTCCAAAAGTCTTTTGTTCGAGATCTATAAGCTTCATAAGAGAGTCACTGCATGATACTATGATTTCGGGCTACACTTGACTTTTTTGTTCTTCATATATTTTATCGGGATTAGAGACCTAATTAGATCAAACCATAAACATCAAGTTTTTCCACTAGTTGTGCTCTTCATCTTTTATGTTGAACGTTTTGTCAAAATGTCAATCGTTAGAGAGTTATAAGAGTTGGAAGTGAATCATTGCATGGATGTGTTTTCGGGTTCCATATGACTTATAAGTTTTGTTCTGGAAGGGCACTAGTGTGACACTACTTGAGCTAGTGTCGACACACTGTCCCAAAACAGCCCAGAAGGTGTTCTGGGAAGGCCTCTAGTGTCGACACTACTTGGGCTAGTGTCGACACACTGTCCCAGCTTGGCCAGAAGGTGTTCTGAGAGCTGTCTCTAGTGTCGACCCTACCTGGACTAGTGTCGACACTACTTGAACTGTTTTGCCTTGCATTTGAAGCACTGTGTCGACACTACCTGGACTAGTGTCGACACTACTTGACCTTTTTGCCTTGTATTGAGGCACTATGTCGACACTACCTGGACTAGTGTCGACACTACTTGGCCAGTTTTGCATTATTTTTGCCATGTGTCTGAAGCATTGTGTCGACACCATCAGTGGTGTGTCGACACTACCCTTACAAGATTTTGTATATTTATGGGTTTGATCATTTCATGATATCTACAAGCATGTGCATGATGTTATATAGTATGCATGGACTTAAATAATTCAACTCATTGAAGAAAATGGTATGATACGAATATGATTCTAATGGTAATTTTGATTGTCTTATGTTCATTGGATTATCTTGTGATCTTGCTTATTGTCAATTGATAAGATAAGAATATGATATGAATGTGGGGATGAATACATGTTGTGTGGACTTGTTAGTGGTGTAAAAGTCATGATTTGCATATGAGTTCCAATAGTTACATGCTTTCCGGTGTTCATTAATTATTTTGTCATATGCATACCTGCTAGGAAAATCCGTGCTCGTCACTTATACTTTCGCACGAATAGGCACACCCTTCTTGGGAAATTGAGAACACATGTTCTGCATATGATTTGTCTATGAAACACCCTCCTGTCAAGACATTAATGAATTATGAAAATAAGATACGTAGTTATCTTGCCTTGTTCTCTTGAGCTATTTGTCTACCTTGACTCTATGAATGATCATGTTTCTTTTTTACTATGATCTTGCCTTTGAAACTCTGTGGCCATAATATGAATATGTTTGTTTCGGCACACGTGGGACTCTGGTCCAAATTTGACTAATGTCTATGCAATAAGGGCCCTATCTGGTCCTGGGAGGAGCACCACAACGTACTTTTTAACCGCGGGAGTATGGACTTGTGGTGCGTGGCATGGCACTGATACGATATGCAAATTTGTGTGAATGTACCTTTGTTTGTATAAGTCTGATGTTTATGATATGATATGATTTGATATGATACGTCTGATCATGTGAACGCATTATATCTGTCTGAATATGGCCAATCTTGGATACGATTCTATTCTTGGAATATCTATCCACTGTACTATGCAACTCGACATTGATCTAAATGATATCCGATCTACTCTGTTATTCGATCTGTTAGTATTGCAAGTATTGTCATCTTATACATGCTCATATCTTGCCTGATTAAATGCTAATCACGTATATTAGTGCCCGCACCATATTGAGATGTAAATCCTACTGAGCTAGTTCGCTCACCCTATCATCCTACCCTTTTCAGGAAGTGATGAAGAACCAGTGGAGTCCGATGGGGCAGGGCAAGAGTGAAGAGCCCCTCCATATGAGTCGATGATAGTTTAGTAATAGACAATTGAGTAGTCTTTGTATTAGTTAACTTTTCTGGAAGATTTATTTGAATATGGACCTTTAGATGGTTCTTTCTATGTAAGGTTGTATCTAGATGATTGAAATGAATAAAGAGTATCTTTGATGATGTTATTATGATTTGAAAGGTGTTATTATATTCAATCGTGACTCTGCGTTATTCAACTGTGATACACCTTTTGTATCGTTTCACGTCCCCGGTATTTATTCTGCTGCTAAATATCGGGGCGTGACAGTTGGTATCAGAGCCTGAACTTTAGGGTCCAAGGGATTAGGAACATAGAATGAAACTAGATTACACGATGCAAAATCTGTCGTACCTGATGTGAGCTTGGGTAGAGCCATGGGTATAGAAGTCACATGTGATATATTTAGATGACTGACTTATATTATTATCTTGAAGGTACTTATTACCTCAATGGCCGCTGAACGTGCCCAGGCTAGAGACATGCAACAAACAATACAGAACTTGACTCAGGCTATTCTGCAAGCCACCCAAGTGGAGGTAACCGCGGAGCCGGTGATCTCCATCGAAATTTCCGGAATATGATCCCGCCTAGTTTGGAGGGAGTACTGACCCCAGAGTTGCTGAACACTGGGTTAAGGAATTGAAAGGATATTCAAGGTCATGCAATGCACGGACCATAACAAAGTGCTGCTGGAGACTTTCCAATTGGAAAAGGCTAGGGCATGGTGGGAGTCGGTAAAGCAACACTGAATGGACAACAACTAACAGGGCTCAGTTCATTGAGCACTTCACCACAAGTATTTTTCTGAGAGGCTCCAAGAACGGAAAGCAGCTGAATTTTGCGGCTTTGAAGCAGAGAGGACTCAATGTGGCCGAGTATGAGGCCCAATTCTCTCGTCTGTCCCGATATGCTGTTCACTTAATTGGGACAGAAAGGATGAAGACAAAACGCTTTCTGACGGCTTGAGGCCCCAGTTCATCACTCAACTGGTGCCAATGGACATTCAGACCTACCGACATGTAAGAAGCCTAGTTACTGGATGATGCCATGGAGACTGCTGAAGAATTACGGGAAAATCTGTGAAAAGGGAGCATTGTCTTCTACAAGAAGGTATCAGCCGACCATTGGGAAGAAAGGGGCCTAGTGGCGGAGTAAATGAACCAGCTGATAAAAAGCCAAAGGAGTTAGTAAGCAGATAGTGGTGGCACAGGAGAAAAAGGTGCAAACACTGTGACAAAGCTAGTCACCCGGTCTGAACATTGCTGGAGAGCGCAAGGAGATCCCTGCGCTGTGGTAGTCGTGACCATAGGATCTCAGACTGCCCACTACTGACAGGAACAAGCTCCTCAGACAAGCGTCCGAATGGACAAAAGAGGCAAGGCGGATTGCAAGCTATCCAGGAACCGGAAGCTGTGACGAAGGAGGTATCGTGGAAGGTACACTCACTATTCTTTCCCGACCTGCATATGTTCTCTTTGATACGAGAGCTACGCATTCCTTTATATCTCAAACATTTGTTGATACCCTACTGTGAACCCGTCCCAATGATATGGAATAGTTGTGTCAACCCCGATGGGTCCTGGCACCATCTTACAAACATATGCCATCCAGTGTGTTGGATTGAAACCCAAACCTACCAGCAAATTTAATATGTATGGACATGGCGGGTATGATGTGATACGGGGAGCGACTGGATGTCTGAACATGGGGCTAGTATCAATTGTAGGAGGAGTCGAGTACCTTTAGCCATTACCCAAAACTAGTGTTCACAGGGGCTAGAAACCGCATGAGATTGTCACTTTCTCTTCACTACAAGCCAAAAGATGATGAGGAAAGTTGTGATGGCCTTTCTTGCTGCTGTTGTCATCGCAAGAGGAAGTCAAAGTTGAGGACATCCATGTTGTCAGCGAATACGCTGATGTTTTTCCAGAAGACTTGCCAGAATTCCTCCTGAGGCGAAAGGTTTATTTTAATCGATTTGGGTCCCTGGATCAGCACCAATATCTAGGGCACCATATAGAATGTCCCCCGCGAACTGAAGGAACTAAAAGCAACTGATGGAACTGTTAGAGAAGGGTTTCATCCGACCAAGCACATCGCCATGGGGTGCACCTGTCCTCTTCGTCAAGAAGAAAGTGGGTCGATGAGGCTATGTATATATTACAGGCAACTAAACCAGTTAACCATCAAAACAAATACCCTCTGCCAAGGATTGATGAGTTGTTTGATCATTATCTGGAGCTAGATACTTCTCTAAAATAGATCTCAGATCCGTTATCATCAATTGAGGATCAAAGGAGAAGACATTCACAAGACAGCCTTCCAAAGCAGGTATGGGCATTATGAATTCATTGTTATGCCTTTTGGACTAACAATGCCCCTGCCTTTTTATGAAATGATGAATAGCATTTATCGCCCATATCTTGATAAATTTGTGGTGTATTCATCGACGATATTGATTTATTCCAAGATAAGGAAGAGCATGAGGAGCATTTGAGATCTCATTACAGATTTTAAGGGAGAATAAATTATATGCCAAGCTAAGTAAATGTGAATTCTGGCTTGAGGAGGTATCCTTTTTAGGACATGTGGTACCCAAGGAGGGTATCGCTGTTGATCCATTAAAGGTTGAGCTGTTCTGAAATGGGAAAGACCGACAAGCGTCACTGAGATCAGAGCTTCCTAGGTCTAGCAGGATATTACTGAAGGTTTATAAGGGATTTCTCAAGATTGCAGTGCCATTAACCAAGTTGACCCGGAAGGAAATCCGTTTGTGTGGACTGATGATTGTGAGGAAGCTTTAACAACTTGAAAAAGTGTCTGACCACTGCTCCTGTCCTCGCCTTACCCACTGAAGATGGAGGATTTGAAATTTATTCAATGCTTCCGGAATAGGTCTGGGATGTGTCTTAATGCAACAGGAAAGTAATAGCTTATGCCTCAAGCAGTTTGAAGATCCACGAATGAACTACCCGGTTCATGACCTAGAGTTAGCAGCCGTAGTATTCGCCTTAAAGATTTGGAGGCATTATATCTATGGTGAGCAATTTAAAGTCTTTTCTGACCACAAGAATTTGAAATACTTGTTCTCACAGAACGACTTAACATGAGACAAAGAAGGTGTTAGAGTACCTTAAGGACTTTGACTTTTTCATTCAACATCACCTTGGGAAAGCCAATGTAGTGGCGACGCTCTAAGTAGACAACCCGAGCTATGCTAGCTAATATGATGCTGGGAATGAAGTACTGAACAATTTGCAAGCTTGAACTTAGACATGGAAGAAGAAAAATAGGTAATGATTTCCAATCTCCAGATACAATCCGATCTACTAACCGAGATCAAGGAGAAACAGGGAGAAGATCCATTCTTAGTTCAGATCGGGAGAAGCTAGAACAAAGAGACTTTACTCTATCACAGAGGAAGATTATTATTCCGAGGTAGAACATGTGTCCCTGATCATGGAGAACTCAAGAAAGGTTTCTGAATGAATCTCACCAGTACAAATATACGATTCATCCAGGATCAACAAAGATGTACCAACACATAAAAAGGTCGTACTGGTGGCCAAACATGAGAGGATGTCCGATCATGTGGCATACTGTTTAACATGCATGAAAGTCAAAGCCGAGCATTTTCGTACAGCTGGTGGCTGCTACCACTAGAACCCAGAGTGGAGTGGGATAGTATCCTGTATGGACTTTATCATGGGATTTGCCAAGACTAGAGGTGGTATGATGCAATTGGGTAATAGTTTATCGTTGACTAAGTCGGCTCACTTCTTGCCGATCAAAAGTACATGGTCAGTTGATGTTGTTGGCCGCTCTATATGTTAAGGAAGTAGTTAGACTGCATGGGGTTCCATCTAGCATAATATCAGATCGGGACCCTAGATTCACTTCACACTTCTGGAAGGGTTTACAAGCAGCAATGGGTACTAAGCTGAACTTTAGTACTGCTTTCCATCCTCAGACTGATGGACAAACTGAAAGGCAATCAAATTGTAGAAGATATGCTTCGTGCTCTGGTGCTGGATTTCAAAGGTCGATGGGATGATCATTGTACCTGATGGAGTTTGCTTATAACAATAGTTACCAGGCAAGTATCAAGATGGCTCCATTTGAAGCCTTATATGGCAGGAGTTGCAGATCACCCCTTTGTTGGGAAGAGGTTGGGGAGATCCAATGGGTGGACCCGACTTAATTGAAGCCACTGTCAGGAAGGTTCAGATTGTCAGGGACGCCTGAAGATAGCACAATCCAGGTAGAAAAGTTATGCAGATAAGAGAAGGAGAGAACTAGAATTTCAGGTTGGCGAGCATGTTTTCCTGAAGGTCTCTCTTCAAGGGGATACAAAGATTTGGGATCAAAGGAAAGTTGAGTCCCAGATTTATAGGGCCATTTGAAATTCTGGAAAGGATTGGTCTGGTGGCGTATCGACTTGCACTACCTCCATAGCTGGCGAACGTGCATAATGTGTTCCACATATCCATGCTGCGGAAGAGTTTATTCAATGCCGACCATGTAATCAACCATGAGGACTTGGAGATTCGAGAGGACCTGACTTATGAAGAGAAGCCGATCAAACTGTTAGATCGAAGATTCAGCGACTCAGGAATCGTACCATACCTATGGTGAAGGTCCAATGGAGTCGAGACGGGGTTATAAATGCTACCTGGGAAACAGAGGAAAGAATGAAGAAAAACCACCCAGAACTATTCTCAGGTACGATCTACACCATTACGTGTAAATTTGGGGACCAATTTTTTTTTTAGAGGGGGAGAATGTACCCCGAAAATTTAGCGATTTAAAATTTTTGGAAATAAAGGAGAATAAGATTACATAACGTATTGGAGAGACTTCCAGTACCATGTGTTAATGACCCATTAACAAGATTGGGCCAATAGAGCATATTTGGCCCAAGGATATAATGAACTAGGACAAGAAATTACCCAGAAATTCGTGTATGTTATTATGCAGTAATTAGTGAGGGTAATTTAGGGTTAAATATGGGTGATTAGTCATGAAAGGTAAGCCAAAACCGAATTCAACCCCAATTGGTGGTTTCCTAAACCTTTGCTACCTCTTTGGGTAAAGGAATCCTAGATTTTATGGAAAGAAAGAAACAGAGCTCCTAGCCTTTTCTTAGTCTCGTTAGGACTCTTAACAACATCCTAAAACTATAAGAACTCGTCCCTAAACTCTTGGGGAAGGTTTAACAATGAGTTGGAGTCGTTTGAGGCAGGCTAGAGCTTCAGAGGAGAAGGAGAATGGCTGGGAATCCGGAGCTTCATCCCCCTTCATCCTCTGCTGCGTCCAGAACGTCGACGGTTTTAGATCTTCATAAAGGTAGGTGTTCTCAGGCCAAGATTAAAGAAAACCTATACCATCATGTAGAGCATCGAGTCTATGTTCATTTGCACTTGATTTGCCCAATTTTCATGGAGTATGCATGGAGTATTGGTCGTTTTCTCTAAGTCGTGTCCAGTTAGGGCTTATTCCCGTTCTTCCTATTATGCATGATTTCAAGACCGAATTGAGTAAACGTCCTTCACGAAAGTTCTTCTACTTGAAGTCACGATCATCTTTTATGTTGGACGTTTTGTCCAAAAGTCTTTCGTTAGAGAGTTATTAGCTTCGTAAGAGAGTCACTGCATGATACTATGATTTCGGGCTACACTTGACTTTTTGTTTCTTCATATGTTTCTCGGGATTCAAGACCTAATTAGATCAAACCCTCACATCAAAGTTTTTCCACTAGTTTTCCTCTTCATCTTTTATGTTGAACGTTTTATTTAAATATCATCGTTAGAGAGTTATAAGAGTTGGAAGTGAATCATTGCATGGGATGTGTTTTCGGGTTCCATATGACTTATAAGTTTTGTTCTAGAAGGGCACTAGTGTCGACACTACTTGAGCTAGTGACGACACACTGTCCCAAAACAGCCCAGTAGGTGTTATGGGAAGGCCTTTAGTGTCGACACTACTTGGGCTAGTGTCGACACACTGTCCCAGCTTGGCCAGAAGGTGTTCTGGAGCTGTCTCTTGTGTCGACACTACCTGGACTAGTGTCGACACTACTTGACTGTTTTGCCTTGCATTTGAAGCACTGTGTCGACACTACCTGGACTAGTGTCGACACAACTTGACCTTTTTGCCTTGTATTTGAGGCACTGTGTCGACACTACCTGGACTAGTGTCGACACTACTTGGCCAGTTTTGCATTATTTCGCCATGTGTCTGAAGCATTGTGTCGACACCAGTCAGGGGTGTGTCGACACTACCCTTACAAGATTTTGCATATTTATGGGTTTGATCATTTCATGATATCTACAAGCATATGCATGATGTTATATACTATGCATGGACTTAAAATAAATCAACCCATTGAAGAAAGGTAATGATACGAATATGATTCTAATGTGTAATTTGATTGTCCTTATGTTCATTGGATTATCTTGTGATCTTGCTTATTGTCAATTGATAAGATAAGAATATGATATGAATGTGAGATGAATACATGTTAGTGTGGACTTGTTAGTGGTGTAAAGTCATGATTTGCATATGAGTTCCAATAGTTACATGCTTTCCGGTGTTCAATTAATTATTTGTCATATGCATACATGCTAGGAAAGATCCTTGACTCGTCACTTATACTTTCGCACGAATAGGCACACCCTTCTTGGAAATTGAGAACACATGTTCTGCATATGATTTGTCTTTTGAAACACCCTCCTGTCAAGACATTAATGAATGAAACATAAGATACGTCGTTATCCTGCCTTGTTCTCTTGAGCTATTTGTCATACCTTGACTCTATGAATGATCATGTTTCTTTTTACTATGATCTTGCCTTTGAAACTCTGTGGCCATAATATGAATATGTTTGTTCGGCACAACGTGGGACTTCGTCCAAATTTGACTAATGCCTGTGCAATAAGGGCCTGTCTGGTCCGGGGAGGAGCACCCCAACGTACTTTTTAACCGCGGGAGTATGGACTTGTGGTGCATGGCATGGCACTGATACGATATGCAAGATTTGTGTGAATGTGCCTTTGTTTGATATGATAAGTCTGATGTGATCTGATATGATATGATTTGATATGATACGTCTGATCATGTGAACGCATGATATCTGTCTGAATATGGCCAATCTTTTGATACGATTCTATTCTTGGAATATCTGTCCACTGTACATATGCAACTCGACATTTGATCTGAAATGATATCCGATCTACTCTGTTATTCGACGATCTGTTAGTATTGCAAGCATTGTCATCATATACATGTTCATATCTTGCCTGATTAAAATGCTAATCACGTATATTAGTGCCCGCACCATATTGAGATGTAAATCTTACTGAGCTAGTTCGCTCACCCTATCATCCTACCTTTTTCAGGAGTGATGAAGAACCAGTAGAGTCCGATGGGCAGGGCAAGAGTGAAGAGCACCCTCCTTATGAGTCGATGATAGTTTAGCAATAGACAATTGAGTAGTCTTTGTATTAGTTAACTTTTCTGGAAGATTTATTTGAATAATGGACCTTTAGATGGTTCTTTCTTATGTAAGGTTGTATCTAATGATTGAAATGAATAAAGAGTATCTTTGATGATGTTATTATGATTTGAAAGGTGTTATTATATTCAATCGTGACTCTGCGTTATTCAACTGTGATACGCCTATTTGTATCGTTCACGTCCCCCGGTATTTATTCCGCTGCTAATATCGGGGCTGACGCGTGACCCGTGCCTGATTAGTGTTACATTATCATGCTCGTGCGTGCTTGCTTGCGTGATATGGCCATCCTGCATTTATTGCAATTTACATGATCTTGCGTGCTTGTTACAAACCTCACTCTTGACAACATATTGCTCGTTATATTCTTGCTCTATCGTGATCACTCTCTCTCTCTAGCTTGTTTCATCTATCGTGTTTTAACAAGTTTTATTCCTACATGCATATCATGACATTCATTGTGCTTACCTAGTTCTAAAATACTAATCACTTATATCATTGCCCGCACGTTGAGATATAAATCCTACTGGGCTAGTTTGCTCATCCCCTACTTTTACCCAATCTAGGTGACTATGAAGTTTAAGAGGAGGAGCAATTCGAGGATGAGAAATCGTCTGAGTGATGAGCGTTCCAAATATGAGTTATCTATAGTTAGTTTATTTTGAGTGTTAGATTCATGTAGTAGGAAGTGAGGAATAGAATGCACTTTTTCTTTTTATTGAGTCTTAGTCCTGTAATAGTTTCCATTTGACTATAATAAGTTGAGATTTGAATGCAATTTATATTGAGTTCAACATTTGGGCCTTATGATGATGTTGTGTTGTTAAACACTCAGTGTGTGCTAGCTAGAGGCTTATTTGCCGACTGTTCACGTCTCGGGATATCGACTCGAATTATATTTCCGCATTAATAATATCTACTGCGTAATTCTCGGGACGTGACATTTCACTTCCTTGGCAGACCTGTTTCCGAACCTCCATCCCCTCTTTGATACCCAAGGCTGGACGGTCTTTCTCTATTCTCATACGGTCTATTCTCCTACTGCCGTTAGTGAATTTTTCAACAATCTTGGCTATTCTGAGGATAATGAGTTCTACACCTCTGTCAAGGGAACTCCTTTCAAACTCTCTGCTAATCTCTTTAGTACAGCCCTTCAAATCCCTAACTCTGGGGCTGATATACTCACCCATCACCCATCTGCCTCTGAGTACTATCACCTCATCACCCTCCACCATATGATGGAACCAAGAAAATTTAAACTCAATGCCAACTCTTCCCCCCCCCTGAACAGGATGATTCACCATATCTTCACCACCCTGATTGCTCCAAAGCATGGCAGTCGGGAACTCATCACTGAGGTTCATAAATCTCTTTAACCTTCTTCCTCAAGTGCGAGCAGATCAACCTCCCTACACTCATGCTTGGCTTAATCCATCACTGCTTTTACAACCCCAGGAGATCCATGCCATATGCCTTCCCAATCACTTCCCTTTCGGTTCATTGGCATCAACATTCCTGTCAGTGAATGTGTCCAGCTCAACTCTCACAGTAGTTTTGATCTCACCGCTGCACATAGGATGGGGTATAAGCTGGTTGATGGGGTTGTCACACGCGAACTCAAGGGTAAGGCACCAGCTGCTGCCATGGATGAAGATCAGGAGGATAATGAAAATGATGATGATCATGATGAAGAAGCTGATGAAGACTCCCAGTCTGAGCCTCTCGATGCTCCGGGAGATGACGTTAGTCTTGACACTAGTGATTCTGCTGCTGAGCCTTCCGTGCGTGATCTTCTAGCACAATTACAGCTTCAGATGTCCACTAGTTTTGATATGCTCCATGCACATTTGGACATCGTGGATACAAGCATTGACGCACTCGCGGATACTCAAGTCCAACTCCATCTCCGCTTCACTAGGCTGTCTACTAAGCTTCGTGACATCCGTCGGGCCTCTGCACCGCCTGGCGATGCTGCTGCTTAGAGAGTCTAAGTGTCTTTTGTAGTGGGTCATGGTCATAGTGTTGCTGCACTAGTTTGTCTTGATTGTGATGTTGTCTTCTTCTTTTGCAATTCCTCATGTTACGTTCTTTCTACTGTTGTAACTGTGTGTAATGCTTGCCATATCAATGAAATTCACAGTTACTTGCTCTCTTCCTGTATGTAAGACATATATTTTTGGATGTTGTCAAAAGGGGGAGAACTCAATTACAACTCAATTGTGCATTAATTGATAAATTTTGTCATCATTAAAAAGGGGGAGAATGCTGGGTCTACATGAATTTATATTTGATGATTGTTTTTAATGATGAACAATTGATAAGCAATACTTGATGAACACTTCATGAACCATGCAAACACATGTTCAACTTGATCATTTAAATGTTCACGTTATCTCACTAACAATGGTCTTACATGTAGGTGAGATTGCACAAAAGACAGTATGTTAAAACAAGAGCAAAAAGTTCAAGAAAAGCTCAAAAGACAAGCACCTGTCGACAGCTACTCAGCTGCCTGTCGACAGAAAACTACAGACAGAAAACACAGGTTTGAACATAGCCATTTATCGACAGATTCCAGTCGACTGTCGACACTACCTACAGGAAAACCCTTCCTTGAAGTTCAGAGATCTATCAAATGCAAATCTGTCTCTAGCTGTCGGCAGATGATCTAAGGCCTGTCGATAGACATAAACAGAATCTCAATACGAGATCTCCATATGTTTCCTATGTGGGTGTTTCTTATTCCACGACTCTCTATACTTGAACACCCATATAAAAGGAACTCTTTGGTAATTTCGTACACAAGCAGCCACCATTCAATACCCTAAGAAAATCCAAGAGAAGAGTCTCTCTGCTCTGCTTCAACCTTCCGCCCAGAAAAAAAGAAGATCCATCTTCCAAGCATAGGTGAAGTCAGTTCGTCGGTGATTCAAGCTTCTACATCAATTTGAACCTATCAAGACGAAGTTTGAAGATCATCCAGACGACCTGTAGAAGAGTTCTACATAAGGATTTGATTCTCCAACTCAGAACCCTTCTAAGTCTCTGTTTTCACTTCTGTGTGTTGGTTGTGGATCAAGTGGTTCTTGTACTTGGTCTACGTGGTCTGTGTTGATCTGATCGTGGTTTCACATCATACAATTCGTGTGTGTGATTTGTAGTGTTGAACTAGCTCATAAGCAGTGTTTCTGCTGTGTGGTGGTGTGGATGTGGACGTAGGATACAAGTTGTGTACTCTGAACCACCTTAAAACTTCGTGTCCGGTGGTTTGCACGTCTTTACGTTAGATTTTTGGTAGGCACGTTGTTTTCACACACGCTATAAATTGCTATTCTATCTATCTATAACTAACACATCTAAGTTTAGTTTACACTCTGTTGCAAGTCTCAAAAGTTTGTGTTTTTCATCAAAAGAAGGTGGTAGTCAATTTTAATTGGTAGTAATCTATTAAACCTTCTAAATTACCATATAGTATAATTCCGCAACCTTTCATACAAGGGTCCTATCTTAGTGTTGGACACGTCTAATTTCTCGAAAGCCTAGATTTCTTACAGCAAAGGACTAAAAGTTGGGATTCAGGTTGTGGCTTTAGTACTCCTAACGCATCTAGCATGCAGCAACCTGATATTTTTCCTAATAAATAAATCAAAAATTTAAAGGAAAATGATTTAATTAAAATCCATTAAACAAAAAGAAGTAATGGCTTTGTTAAATTGATCACATAAAGGTTATTAGGCTGAAATAGGAGTTTTGAAATATGGGTTAAGAGAAAAATAACCTAAATTCGTATATAATTGTTTCCTAATTGAAAAGAGTAAGAAAATCATTAATATAGCTAATATATATTGGAATTGGCTCCTAACCTACCCCAAATGGCTAGGTACGAATTTGGAAGCCAACCTAACCCAATTAGGAGGAGGAAGTTTGGAAGGTGGAAGTAATAGGGAAATTTGGAATTTAATAGGAGTTAGAGTTGTAGTAGGAATTAGAAATAGTAGATGCTTAAATACACCCTAACCTCTTCATGGCCGACCCTATTACATTGTTGAGACTTGCTAGATGTGGAGGAGAGGCCAAAGGAAGGGAGAAATCGTGGGGGAAAGGCTTGGTCAAGATCTACCAATTGTTCTTCGAGTTCTAAGACCTAGAAGTCAAATCGACCCAAAGGTAGGCATTCTCACAAGCAAAATTAATTAATTTCGTCTGTAGGATGTTCTTGACATCAGGAACAAACGCCCTCTATTTGCCCTAATTTTCATCGATGCTATCTTGAGATATTCATTTTTGAAGTTCTGTTATCATCATGACCCCGAACCCTCATGTTTATCTTAGATCTCTATGTACACTTGATCTCATTTCACACAATTTTTACTGTACATACTGCTGGTTGTCAGGAATAGTTTCCAACTGTTTTCCCCAAATTCTATTGAGTATCTTACTCTAATTAATTCGTTTTCCATCACTACATCATGTTCTGTGTTCTTCGTGAAAGAATTTGATCAAAGCCTTTCAAAACCATGATTACTTTCCAATTCCTATTTATTGTGTATACCTTCGCAAGTCTAGTTTCATTTAAACCTGGTTTCATGATTTTTCATCATCTGTACACCGATATTTTTATTTTTGAATGACTCTGTATCAAAACATGGAAACCCTGTACCACAATCCAAGGCAAACCTTTTTCCTGTTCGGGCTCAGGCGCAGGACCTGAGAATGCGACGGCCTGATAGGCCACGTTCTCAGGGGCTGATTGCGACCAGGAACCTATCACGTTCTTAACGCGACAGGCCTTGGCGTCATGTTTCGACTGTCTGCCTGACGGTCCTGTCGCGATCTTTGACAGACCACATTGCGTTCTGGATGTACCCTGTAATGTTCTTATAGGGGTACGTCGCCTTCTGGACTTTTGTGCTCAAGCGCTAGATTTTTGCTATTCTTGTCTTTCTAAAGTGATCACATACCCTGTTAACTGTATTGAACACATTAAGTGCTGATGTTAAACTTGGATATGTAATAGTTAATTAAAAGACATACACATGATCTTTTCACATCTATGATTTTCTCTATCACATGCACATACTTGTAATCATCCATTATGACTTGATTTGACATGAAAATATCTCATAATATATCTAGTAATTTACATCAATAATGTTTATAAGTTGCCTTATTTTAAAAGGACTTTTCTTCGTTTCTCACGATGTTGTGGAAACTGTTACCGACACTCCACTGTTCTAGAATTCCTCTGGAATGTCGAGCACTTTATTTTTATATACACATTTTCTCTTGACTTAGACAAACTCTCCATCGGATATTCCTTCTACCAGACTAGTGAATCCTTGTTCATGGTGTAACATCACAAGCTTTCCGGCTTTCCGTTGTGTGAGGGATGACTGGCCTTGTCGCGACGGAGGTGCTCATTGCGACAGTCATCCCTTGTTGCGACCGCCTTTGCCGTCGCGTTCTGGTCGCGGCTGGTCAACGGTCGCGACTACTTTCCGCTTTCGTTCGTCTGATGCCTGTTAGGATGGCAGGTGTTGCAGACTGACCTGTCAGGTTGTCGCGGCACCCAGGGAGGTCGCGTTCTGGTCGCAGTCTGGGTGGCCGTCGCGATAAGGTTTGTATCGTGACGCCCCGCCCCGTCGCATTCTGGGGGCAAGAGGCTAAAAGCCTTGGTCGGCGCCCCTTTCCCCTCTTTTGCTCTTTACCTCCTTTCCTCTCTTCTCTGAGGTAGAGAGGCCTCTCCTATCTCTTCTTCAGCGGCTGGAGCTTTTGGCGGAGCGACGACGGCTCATGCAGAGCAGAAGCGGCACCGTGGGAGCAAGGAGGAGGTGGCGAGCTCGTCGTGAAGGCCCTTAGGGGTTTGGTTTTGTCTAATCGGTAGGGATTTCTAGAACTCTTTCCATTCTGGGTGATTGGGAGTCTCCTTGTGTGAATCCATGCTTTATTAACTTTCCCCATGCTCCCCTCCCCGTCGTGGTGTGCTTAGTGTAGTTGTGGCGACCTCGAGATGTAGCATCCCGGCGGTCCTCTTTCCAACTGATGTCGCGACCGCCGAGTGCGTCGTGACATTAGAGAAGGCGTCGCCTCGGTCCGACGCGACCTTATCGTGGCGCGGTTGGCCATCGCGATAAGGGTCGTGTCGCGACCCAGTTGCCCGTCGCGACAAGCTGTTGTCGAGACGCGTAGCCCTGTCGCGACAGGCTTGTCGCGGCGCTGTGCCTTGTCGTGACAACCTGGTTGTCGCGACGTGCTTCCCCGATGTGACCCGCTTGTCGCGGGTTCCCTACCCGTCACGATGGGCTAGGAGGGCGCGACAAGACCTGTTCTTCCTCAGGTGTTTTCTGTGGTCGCGGTTAGCGTGTTAGTGTGTGCCCCAGGGCGGGGTTGCCCTTAGGACCTACTGGTGGGAATGCGGCAGGTTGAATATGAACACGACATTGTTGACTGTGCACTTTCATTGCCCAGAGTTCCTTGCATAAGTCAATATGCTTACCTTCTCTAAACTGTCTCACAAATTTAAAATAACAAAGATGAACTAGCAAAGTGGTGAGAACAGGTCATTTCCGCAGGGAGACTGAATAAAGTTTTGAGTTAAGAAACTGTTTTTGAAACAACTCTAACAAACCTTTTCACCAAAATAACATTGCATTAAACTCAATTCTGTAAACATCATCAATCAATTCCCTCACATCTCTGACAGATCAACATAATGAAAGAACAAGCATAATTAAAATTAAAGAACATGGTATCACTGTACCCTCACTGTAGAGACAAATCTGAACTAGAAACATAAAGATGCACCTCTAATTCTAAAATGATCTGAACTCAAAAAGATAAAACGATGAACAAGAATCTCAAAAGAAGATTATCAAACCACTGTACCCCTACAGCTTAGGGGATGAACATTAAGCAACCTTAGATCTCTAAAAACACCCGATCACTACTTTCACAGCTCAAGGATCGAACAAAAACTTTAGAAGGAATTGAACAAAAAATTCAGAAACAAAAATATTGCTAAATCAAACGCCTAATGCTACCACTGCAGAATAGGGACAAGAACAAAAGATTAACTCAGAAAACTATTAAACTCTTAAATCATTACAAATTCAAAGCTATTTCCTGCTACAAAAGTAACATAGATTCATGAATTCAACTCCAAATCTGAACTCAGTAGGTCTCCGGAAACCCTCTGGACGCAGTCGCCTTTGGGACCCCTCGAATACACCTCTTGGATAGTCCTCACTAGATGCTCCGGAAGAGAAGAAGAAATCTCCAGCAATCATCCTCCTCACAGCAGTCCTCAATACACAGAAGAAATTGGAAATAACAACCTCCACTGGATCAGACTCTCCAGCACAGAGAAGTGAACCAACACAGAGGAAATGAAAATGTTCACTGAATAATCTCACTAAACACAGAAGAAATGGAAGAAGAGCACTCGATCACCACAACCAATAGTTAACAGCAAAGAAAAAGAAATCCAAAACAAAAATTACAAACTCCATGTCCCCTACCCAACCATCTGAAATGCTGAACCCAGAAGAAATGAAAACATCCCAATCAAATCATAGCAAAATCCTCTGCAGCCGAACCATCCAAAAATGTTGAACAATAGAAGAGAAGAAGAAACTAAAAAAATGCAGAAGCCCTCTGGAAGAACAGAAGAAATCGCCTGGATAATCCTCTCCAAACAGAAAAATAGAAAATAGCAATCATCTTCCGGATGTCGAACCCCGGATGCCGACAATCTTTCACTGCCCAACCATTAAATCAAGAAAGGAAGAACTGAACAAATGCACTGGATCAAACCATCTAACCACAGCAGGCATGAACAATATAAACGTAAAAAAAATGGAACAATAATTGCCCTTGGATCACCCTCTGGAACACAAAGAAATGGAAAATGTTACTGGATCGAAGTCTCCCAACCCAACCATCTACAGAAGAAAATAAAAGAAATCTTGAACCCCTTAGAGCAAAGAAGAAACCCAAAAAAATGCTCAACCCAGAATACTGAACTTAGAGGAAAGGAAAAAGCTAAAAACCCCTAAAAAATCGAACCAGCCAAGCATCTGAACAACCCTTTTGATCTAAGGACCTTGGGGTCCTTTTATAGGTTCCTTGAATATTCCAGGCGTAGGCTCCTTTTCCCGCCACTGCAGCTCCTGCACCGCCCCTAGATCGCACACCTCAGTAGATCCGCACGCCCCTGCAGCCCCTGGTCCCACCGCCTCTACAGCACTCGCTCATCGCACCCCAGCTTGAGATGCGCAGCACCATCGGACGCAGTAGCAGGGCCAACCCCCAAGTCCTGCTTCGCACCAGATCTCCGCACCCAGCAGAACCGCTGCGCACGCCCCTGTCTTTGCCCGCACCGAGCTCACCAGCCGCCAGCCCCGCTCTGCACAACCTCTGCACAGTTGGGCACCGCCAGCGGAGCTCCTCTACAAGCTTCGCACACCCAATCTCCTCAATGAAAGAAAAGGTTTAAATCAAGGTTTCAGTGGGTACGTGGCCATTTCTAGTGAGATGAGAGAAATGGTACAATGGACTTTAGGCAGGGGGGTATGTGGCATGGTGGTTTTTGGTTATTTTTTTAACTAAAAAAAATCTGATTTATTTACAACTAATAGTTACAAGATTTATTAAAAGATGTTTACGAAAATATAAGATCGAAAATTATTTATGTACAATGTACTTGCAAAAAGTGAGAACACTTTTATTAGTCAAACTATTGAAAAAGTATTGACTTTATTAAATGAAAATCTAACTATGTGTTCTACCCAAAAATTTTACTAATATGCTGAAAAACTTTTCATGGATGAAATGAAAATTAAAATCAAAATGTACATTATTTATAGACAAAGGATGTCAAAAATCAACTATATGTATGAAATTTAACACGAAAAATTTTACATTTATCACTCCCCCCTACTTGAACATTTCTAGTCCCTTACCAATAAAAATTACTCCAAATGTAGGACTAGAAGATGTAATGTCTCATGTGAAATAGTCATCATGCAAAAGATTAATGTAGAGATATGTCTTTCCTAATTGTAAGTGCTTCTGGCAAGAAATTAGTGCACAAATGATAGCTCACTTAAGATTTCACATCAGCCCTCATGGAGCTTCTTTGCCTTAGCTACTATTGAGATTAGATTAATTCGAGGGAGAAGAAAAGAATTGTGGAAATAAGATCCTTTGTAACGCCCCTCTTAGACCCAGTACAGTTACACCAACTCACATTGGATCTAATAGAGGTATTACAGTGGACTAAATCCAACAATTACAATACAGGTTGAAATATACACAAATAACTATTCAATTCCAATGATAATTGACAGAATATGGAATTAAACACTTGTAATCAGCATTTATTCAAACGTAAATTCTAATGCATAAAATAAATATGTAACTAAGGTCCCAACTTATTACATATCATAGTCCAAAGCCATAAAAGAAAATACATATAATCCTCACATACAATAGATCACTGTAGAAACTCTCAAGTAAAACTAAGTCTCCACGTCCTCTCGCTCCGAGTCACTGTGCACTAACTCCTGAGTGTCCTCTGGATCTCCTGAAATGTTAAGCAAGTATGAGTCTACAAGACTCAGCAATTACACAGAAGCTAGTTCGAGACATTATAAGTATGATGGTTTTAAGACGTGGTAACATATTATCTATCATTTCATTGGTAACATATATTTTCTTACTAACATGTTTCTAAATCATTTGACATTCAAGTTTTTCATAGCATGTTTAACTATCATGTACTCATTTTATCATGAATCTACTTGTTATCATATAGCATGTAAATTACTTCGATTTAGGCCTTATACTTCAATTTGTAATAAACAACAATTTTCATGTAACACTGGATCATTAAACATGTAGAAATCTTTATAACAAATGGCATGTAAAATTTAATGCAATGTCATGTAGCATATAATCATATAGACAATAAGCATGTAGCATGTAGACAACGATCATGTGGCGTGTAAGTCATGTAGACATGTAACATTTTTATTTAGTTGCCAAGACATAGCCCTCACTAAATTAGAGATCAGTAGATATTTAGCATTCACTTATCACCTAGGCAATGCGGTGATGAAGTCTTAGTATTTGAGCAAACCCGAGGAAAATCCTTCCCACCTTAACCAGTAGAACGAGTCTACCTCCAGGATTTCAATCCGTTGCCCACGGATTCAGTACATCATTTACATGTAGTTGAACCATTACCATAGGGGCATCTACGGTGTAGTTCCTTGTAAGAATCTCTAAATTAGCAATGTCTTATTGGCATTCCATTTTAATATATGCAATACATATATGACACCATCTAGTCTACATTTCTTGCAATCTCAATATGTAACCATGCATAAATCTATAATAGTCCCTTCAGTTTTGAACATTTCATTTTCTGAATGACAGACCCCTATCATGGTACTAAATACAACATATTCATTCATGTAAATACTAGCATTTTTATTTAAATTTACAAGCAGATCCTTATTCAGAATTTCATAACAGATTGTATAAATATCCAAAAATTGTAAAATTTTAACAAAAATTCAGAATTCGCTTGTACTATGTGCAAGCAAAATTTCATGTTTTTCTGATTGTTGTAACCATTTCTGGTGAATTACTTTTCATAAATTAGGACTATTTAACATGATAAAGTAGATATAAAACCATGCAGGTTTACAATCAAGATTACACTAGTAGATCCATAGTCCTAGTTATCAGTCATACAGTCCTTAACATTATTCTATAGCATAAATCATGCTTGCATTTTTTTTTTTTCAAAAATTTATTACTAAATCTATCAAGACTTCCATGAAAACATAATACACGATATACATATGGTTTATACATTCATCATATAACAGTACTAGAAACACACCAATCATCACCTGGCCAGAACCTCACACAATCAGGGATCACAAACAACCAACTATTATCAATTTCTGTAAATATAGGGTACTGATAAACTCGACGACAAGGGTATGACGTTTACATAAGTCAACGTCCACATATAATGTCATTAAGTTTAGATAGACGGCGACACATAGCACGTTTACATAGTAAAAGATAGAAAACTACTATTATTCATATGATATAGACGGCGATCGATCCCGTCGTTTATATGAGATTGACGGCGAACGATATTGCCGTTAAGTTCTTAAACGCAGAAAATGCCGAAAACCTTACATAAAATGATATGACTTTCATCCCTTCCCATGGTTCATTTTCATGCCTTAAAAATACTTAAAAATGGTAAACCTATAATCTTACATATCCTAAACTAAACCCCCATGTAACTTGTCTCTTTCCCTCCTACTAGAGTGAGGATTTGAAGCCCGAAGAAGCCCGCCTCGTCAGTGAGACAGTCCTCTCCTCCATCTTCAAGTGCTCTGAATCCACCTCCGATGTAGTTCTCCCGCCTAGACGAGTTTCGGATCTCGTGGACGATCACTCCACCTTGGTCCAAGAGTCTTCAAACCGCACGAACCATCACCGGATCGCTCTGTAAAGTCCTTATCAAAAACAGGCAAGTCAGGTTAACGTCAACATGGGTTGTCGTCAGAATCATTGTAAACGTCCATCGATAATGCCATTTACATTCTTGCCCAAAATAAAATAATTCAGAAAATATTAAACGACAATGTATATTGTCGTTACAAGGTATAGACGGCAGACGATCTTGCCGCTGACAAGACTTAATGCCAAGGGATATTGACTCCAAGTTCACCACAGAACAACATTTAAAACATGCAGAAATAAACATACAATTTGAAAAACAATTCAAAATTCCTAGGGCACTACATCCTTGCTCAGTCAGATTGGGTTGTTTCTCCCAGTTCTATTCTGCCCAACATCCTTGAGGATTATTTCTATTAGTTGAGGACTTTGCCCCTTTATTTGCACTTTGTGCACTCAGATATTTTTTTTCTTTTCTTTTTCATCCAGAATGATGCACAACCATCACTTTTCAGAGTATCGAGTCTAGCTTTACTCAGATCCCGGGCATTTTTCATGGATATATTTTTTCTTTTTTCTTTTTTCTTTTCTTTTCTCAAAGGAAGGATGGGCAGTCATGTTCCTTGATCACACGCCTTCACTTCCTTCACAATTCATTTAAGGGGATGGGAGAAAACCAATCACCCCTCTCCTACTAACCTTAAGAAATTTGCTACATTTGGGTTCAGCTAGTCTCAGTGGCTATGTAGTGTGTGTATACAAACTTCTTGCCATAAATCCTTACATAAGGTAGACAGGAAGTACATGTAATCCTTTACTAGAGGCTACCTAACATGGATGTTTGCAAAAGAATGTGACAACTACAAAATTTTAATGGTTAAAGATCAGACACAATGTCTATGTTTTGCAATGACAAGCAGTTTTTTATTCAAAGATGAAACATTGTGAATTTTTTTTTTATTTGCACATGTATAAGCTCAATGTAAAGAAAGAAAACAATGTATTGGTTAGGGTGAGGACTATGAATGCATGCTTATTCTACCCTTCCCACTTATTTATAGGAAAAGAAAGTAGGATAGAGAATTACCTGATAAAGAAAGAAAATCTATACACATGGGTTGCCTCCCAAAAGCACTAAGTTTATCGTCATAAGCTTTGACAACAGTGTAAGGACCATCACATCGGGACTTCAATTTTCCCGGAAGCAGACGAAGCCTAGAATTAAATAACCAGACCTTATCATGCACTTGAAAAGTTTTTCTATGAATGTGTTTATCATGGAATGCTTTGGCTTTGGCTTTGTAGATCTTTGGCTTTACAAGATCGCTAGCAATTATGATGGGCCAAGTCTCATTCTCTCCTAAAAAGATATACTTTAAACTAGCAGGGAGTGGTTTTAGCTCAACCTTAGGAAGGCACTCTAACAAAATGATGGATCATTATTTTGAAATAAGGAATTAAATTGTCCTCCTCTCCCTCAAACCCTAGAGCAGGGTTGGTCTACTACTTCTTCCACACAAGATTCTTCCAAGGATTCTACCACTAGACAACTCTCTCCTTGATCATGATGCCTAGATGCCTTAAAAATATGATACTAACCCGCCTATCCCCAAATGATGTATCCATCATCCCAGTAGCACAATCAATGTTAGCTCTAGTTGTCGCCAAAAAAGGTCTACCAAAGATGATGGTGGACTGAGTAAACATTGAGGAGTGTTCATGTCCAGAATGATGAAATCGGCAGGGAGAAGAAACAATCTTGATTTCACAAAAATCTTCAACTAAGACTTTAGGAGTGGTGACAGAATGATCGGCTAGTTGAAGGACAACAGAAGTGGGTTTTAATTCTCCTAACTTGAATTCTCAAAAAAAGCAGAAGGCAGGAGATTGACACTGGCTCCCAAATCCAAAAGGCCGCTTTCAAAAGTGACTCCATCGATGGTGCAAGGAATTAGTGGAGTGCTTAGATCTTTGAGCTTTTTAGGGAGTTGGTTCAAGATAATGGCACTCACAATTTCTGGAAGAATGATTGTTTCAGTTTTATTTCTCATTTCACGTTTTGGAGTGCACATTTCGTTTAAAAATTTGGCATAATCAGGCACATGCTTAATGGCATCAAGGAGAGGAATGTTGATGTGAACTTGCTTAAAAAGTTCCTAGAGTTCTTCATTACTAGTTGGTTTGTTTTTAGATTTTGGCTCTAAGCTTCAGGAAAAGGGACTCTTGGAATGTAACAGCTTGGGTCTTCATTGATTTTGATTTTGTTTAAAGATTCTTCAGTCATTTTCTCTTTTCCCTTAGATTTTTTTTTTCAAAATTTTCTTCAATTTCCTTTTCAATTTCATTTCACTTAAATTTTCTTTATCCTTATGCAATGTTGACATGTGTGGGTGAGGATTATCCTGATTTTTCCACTTCTTAAAGTAGACACAGTTTTAACATTTTCAACTTGGGGGCCCCTAGCTTGGGCAGGTGGTCTGTACCCCTGGGCTTGATGGGATTACTGATTCTGATAAAATCCGGGAGGGTTGTTCCCTGGGTTTGTTATAGCTTGGCAGCTGACCTGATTCCCTCCTATGACATACATCAGCAATCTGGACTTATCCTTGCCAAATTTGTTGAAAATTTTGGTTTTGATTTTGATATTGACTTTGTTGTTCTTGCATAGTTGGCATAGAGTCACCATCATGTTTTGGAGTGATTTATTTTATCTTCCCAATGGGCTGAGGAGGTGGTGGTTGATTATATGAAGGTTGTTGGAATTGGTATGAGCAAATTGATTGGAATTTTGATTTCCTTTGATTTGTGGAGGTTTGGAATAAGAAGACTAGCCAAATCTAGATTCTGATTGGGATAGGATTGACCGTACATGGATTGCTTAAAGAGGTTGAGACACTTGTTCAGATTGATTTTCAAAGAAAAGTTCAGGTGATTTCTCCAACCAGGGTGTATGTGTTAGAATATGGATCATAGGAGGGTTTGTAGAAACCTTGGGCAGCTTGGACTTGTTCTTGAATAAAAGGGGGCAATTGGGCAATAGTGGGACAAGCATTGGTAGGATGAGCTGATCTAGCACACATAGCGCAAGTTTCAGGTGGTTGAGAAAGTTTGGGTGTGGCTTGCCTAGTCAAAGATAGTATTTGATCAAATTTTTCTTCCAACTTATGCTCCAATCTCTGGTCAAGTCTAGCTAACAGATCGTCTACCCTCGAATATGACTCTTCTCTCCCTCTTAATTCATACAACCCTACCATCTTTGATGGTCCTAGTGCCCTCTCATAAGAGTGGAGTGAGGCATGATTGATAGAATTCTCACTCAATGTTTCAAACAGATCATATGCCTCATCCTTGTTCTTAGTCATGAATGCTCCTCCACACGAGGCATCAACCATCTACCTATTTGATTCTGTCAGACCTTCATAAAAAGCTTGGACTATTTTCCACCTCCACAGACCATCATGGGGGCATTTTATAAGCAACTCTATTAATCTCTCCCACGATTCATGCATTAACTCTCCCGAGTGTTGGGAGAATCCAGTTATTGCTCTTCTCATGGTGTTAGTATGGCAATGAGGTAAAACTTCATCAAAAACTCATGCAGCATTTCTGGCCATGTCTAATGGTTCACCCTATGGTTCCTAACCAATGCTTGGCCTTATCTTTAAAGAGAATGGAAATAAAGTCAGTCATAAGGCATTTTCAGTGAAATTTTGATCCTGACAGTGGAACAAATATCTAGGAACTCATCTATATGCTTATAGGGGTCTTCATTGGGATTGCCATAGAAGGATGGAAACATTTGAATGGTTCCTGGCTTGATTTCAAAGTGATTTGCAGGAATTTCAGGCATGATGCAAGTAGCAGGTTGATAATTGGAAGGAATAAAGTACTCCTTCATCTGTCTGGGTGCGACCTCCTCTACATGTTTAGCAACTTGATTCTGGTCTTGGTCATCCTATAAAAGAATCTTTCGATCTCGTCTATAGCGTCTACCAAGCATGCACAGTTGAAAAGCCTTCTATTTATGAGTTTTGAACTTTTTAAAATTTTATTGATTTTTGCTGAATTTTTATAAACAAACACAAACAAACAAACACTTTCAAAACAAAATTAACCTAAGTACTAAGTGTTCCTTCGACCTATGTTGTTTTTCTCAAAATTGGATTTATACTTGCTTAAACCCAATCATAGCTCTTCTTGTACCGGCCAGGTAAGAGGTGGAGTAGAGGGAGGCCCCCCTTGCTTTCGCAAGGACCCAAATAAGTAACCTCTAGCTCACTTAAGCATAAGCTTTTTAACCTCTAATCCTAGACACCAGACTTAAAGAGAAGTTTTAAACTTAAGAAAGGACAAATCTAATTATGAACCCTAGGGCCAAGTCTACTGGTTTTTATTAAAAGTTTAGGCAAATGCAAGAATGTTGAAAAAAAAATTGTGATTTTTGGGCAAAGGAAAGGGTGATGAAATCCCTCACCTTATCTTTATTTTTTCTAACGGGTGATGCCCTTAAGCAGTCCCATTTACAAATATGAAATGCAACAAATCAAGTTCAAACAATAGTTTTGTAATGCTAAGTCTAATGCATGAAACAAGCGATGGAAGTCTTATCTTTCCCCCGAACTCTTCAATGTAGAAAAAGAAATAGAATTCAAATGACAATTAAAATGATGAATGTCCTAAAACAAGTGTTTCTAATCTTAAGAAGATGAAATTTTTAATTGCAAAACAAACGGCTTACATGAAAGAGCGATTTGGAAAAAAAAATTAGATTTTAGATTTTTTTATTTCTATTTGGTTTTTGAACTAAATGAAATGAAACTTAAATAAGAAAATATAAAGTGATACTATAAACTAATTTCAAACCATTCAAACCACCAAAAGGCCAATTATTACGTGCCAACTAGAAAGAAATCTCTATACATGCACAGAGAGTACATGAAATCCTCACTAGAAGTTTCACTTACACTCTTCTATCTAAAATTCTGAATTAAAGAAAAATGCGAAAAGAAATCAGCAAGCTCTCCTTCTCCAATGGGCTCAAATGTCAAGCCAATCTCCATGTTCACTTCTTGTGTAAATATGAAATGAAAATCCCAATAACAAGTCAATAAGAAGCTCAATGCAAATGAAATAAAGTGAAAACAAATTTAAATCAAACTCTAACGCCTCCCCAGCAAGGGCGCCAAGATGAACGCGGCATTGTTGACTGTGCACTTTCGTTGTCCAGACTTCCTTGCACAAGTCAATAATCACCTTCTCTAAACTGTCTCACAGATTTAAAATAACAAAAATGAACTAGGAAAGTGGTGAGAATAGGTCATTTCCACAGGGAGACTGAATAAAGTTTGACTTAAGAAACTGTTTTTGAAACAACTCTAACAACACCTTTTCACCAAAATAACATTGCATTAAATTCAATTCTGTAAACATCATCAATCAATTTCCTCACAACTCCGACAGATCAAACATAATGAAAGAACAAGCAGAATTGAAATTAAAGAAACTTGGTGTCACTGTACCCTCAAAATTGAGGGATCAAACAGGTAGACAAAAATCTGAACTAGAAACATAAAGATGCACCACTAATTCTGAAATGATCTGAACTCAAAAACATAAAAAGATGATTGAACAAGAATCTCAAAAGAAGATTATCAAACCACTGTACGCCTAAACTTAGGGGATAAACATTAAGCAACCTTAGATCTCTACAAACACTCGATCACTACTTTCACAGCTCAAGGATCGAACAGAAACCTCAGAAGGAATTGAACAAAAAATTCAGAAACAAAAATATTGCTAAATCAAACGCCTAATGCTACCACTGCAGAATAGGGACAAGAACAAAAAATTAACTCGGAAAACTAGAAAACTCTTAAATCCACACAAATTCAGAGCTATTTCTTGCTACAAAAGTAACATAGATTCACGAATTCAACTCCAAATCTGAACTCAGTAGGTCTCCGGAAACCCTCTGGACGCAGTCGCCTTCGTGACCTCTCGAACACACCTCCTGGATCGTCCTCACCATATGCTCCGGAAGAGAAGAAGAAATCGCCAGTAATCATCCTCCTCACAGCAGTCCTCAATATACAGAAGAAATTGGAAATAAAAACCTCCACTGGATCGGACTCTCCAGCACATAAGAAGTGAACCAACACAGAGGAAATGAAAATTTTCACTGGATTAATCTCACTAAACACAGAAAAAATGGAAGAAGAGCACTCGATCTCCCCAACCAACAGCTAACAGCAAAAAAGAAGAAATCCAAACAAAAATTACAAACTCCATGTCCCCTGTCCAACCATCTGAAATGCTGAACCCAGAAGAAATGAAAACATCCCAAAAAAATCACAACAGAATCCCCTGCAGCCGAACCATCCAAAAATGTTGAACAACAGAAGAGAAGAAGAAACTAAAAAAATGCAGAAGCCCTCTGGAAGAACAGAAGAAATCGCCTGGATAATCCTCTCTAAACAGAGAAATAGAAAATAGCAATCGTTTTCCGGATGTCGAACCCCGGATGCCGAACAATCTTTCACTGCCCAACCATTAAATCAAGAAAGGAAGAACTGAACAAATGCACTTGATCGAACCATCTAAACACAGCAGACATGAACAACATAAGCAAAAACAATGGAACAATAATTGCCCCTGGATCACCCCTGGACACAAAAAAATGGAAAATGTTACTGGATCGACCCACCCAACCAACATCTACAGAAGAAAAGAAAGAAATCCCGAACCTCTGACGCAAAGAAGAAACCCAAAAAATGCTCAACCCAGAATACGAATTAGAGGAAAGGAAAAAGCTAAAAACCCCTAAAAAATTGAACCAGCCAAGCATCTGAACAACCCTTTTGATCTGAGGACCTTGGGGTCCTTTATAGGTTTCTCGAATCTTCCAGGCACAGGCTCCTCTTCCCGCCACTGCAGCTCTTGCACCGCCCCCGGATAGCACACCTCAGTAGCTCCAGCTCCGGCCACCTCAGCAGATCCTCACGCCCCCACAGACCTTGGTCCCACCGCCTCCACAACACTCGCTCATCGCACCCCAGCTTCAGATGCGCAGCACCATCAGACGCAGTAGCAGGGCCAGCACCCAGGTCCTGCTTTGCACCAGATCTCCGCACCCAGCAGATCCGCTACGCACGCCCCTGCCTTCGCCCGCACCGAGCTCACCAGCCGCCAGCCCCGCTCTGCACAGTTGTGCACCGCCAACTGAGCTCCCTTGCAAGCTTCGCACACCCAACCTCCTCAGCTGAAAGAAAAGGGTTTAAATCAAGGTTGTAGTGGGTACGTGGCCATTTCTAGTGAGATGAGAGAAATGGTACAATGGACTTTAGGGGGGGGTATGTGGCATGGTGGTTTTTGGTTATTTATTTAACTAAAAAATTCTGATTTATTTACAACTAATATTTACAAGATTTATTAAAAGATGTTTACAAAAATATAAGATCAAAAATTATTTATGTACAATGTACTTGCAAAAAGTGAGAACACTTTTATTAGTCAAACTGTTAAAAAAGTATTGACTTTATTAAATGAAATTTTAACTATGTGTTCTACCCAAAAATTTAACTAATATGCTGAAAAACTGTTCATGGATGAAATGAAAATTAAAATCAAAATGTACATTATTTATAGACATAGGATGTCAAAAATCAACTATATGTATGAAATTTAACACGAAAAATTTTACAGTCATCATTTGCCTCCCTGGATTCATTGAACGAAGGTGACACCTTCGTGGCCGTGTTCTAGCGGCTGTGCTAGGAGGCTCGCGTCTGTCTAATAATCAATTGTCTGTCTGTCAATCGATTATTAGAAGAGCGGTGGTTTCTATTCTGTCTGTGGTGTTCCGGTTTCTCGGGCCGTGCGTTGTGTGCCGGCGTTGGCCGACGGCCCTTCTGGGGGTCTCCGGAAGGGGTGCCGTGCGTGCCTGTGCCTGCTGGGCTTGTCTTGGTTGCAAGCCAGCTGTGCTGTTTCTGTTGGTGGTTTCCACGCCAGTTCTCTTTTGCTCCGTGCTCGGCACTTGAGGGCTGTCCGCGAGACGTTGTTACCGTTACCTGGACCCCCATCCTCGGGAGCCTGTTGAGGGGGTTGTCCGGCTACGAGTGTGCTCGGGTCGACAGCCTAGTGTGGCAGACTCGGAGCGGAGGGGAAAACGGTGAGGACATCGGCATAAAGTCATTTGTAGAGATCTCTTAGCTGGGTCTCAGTCTCCGAGGTGGTTGAGGTGCTCTTCTGGTGCGGACCAGCTAGTCCTTCTCACTGCCTCGCTTTGCATTGGTTCCGGAGCCGCGTAGGGAGGTCAGGCGTGGGGCCGCAGTTCCTCCAGACTGCGGTGTTTGTAGTTGTGTTCTTTGCTGTGGCTCGCTAACCTCACTCTACCAGGGAGGTTTTAGGCGGGAGTCGGCAGCCGGCGTGCATGAGTGGTGGACTGTGTGTCCCACTCTTAGCTGCCGGTGGCTTGGTTGCTCTTGTTGTGTCGGTCTTTCTCACACTGTTTCCAAGATTGGTTTTCTCGTCACCCTAGTTTACACGGTGGTTGTAGCCTAGCCGTGTCTAGTTCTATAGGTTTGGTTGGTCTGGTCTTGTGAGCCGTGTTTAGTGGTTTCCGCTCTGTGGGTTCTCTCAGGGTGCCTGGTGCAGGCACCCAACTGCTGTTTCGGTAACCCGTTCCTTGGTGCCATCGGTGGTGGCACCAGAGTGTGTAGCTCCCTGACCTCGTTGCGTGTGCGAGGTGCAGGGTGGTTCTGCTTGTGGGCCCTTGACCTTGTGGAGGTCTAAGGTGGCCGTGCCTGTGGTGAGACGTTCATTCTCACTTGGTTGCTTGGTGTCTCTCGGGGTGACACCTGGTTGTTCCTTCCTGACCTCGTGGAGGTCCGGGATGTTGGTGCTTGTGTCGTGAGACTTTGGTCTCACGTGGTTGCTCCGGTGTTCCGTGAGCTCCTTTGTCTCGGCGGGTGTGTGTCGAGGTGTTTGCTTTTGCATTGTGTTTGACTCCGCTGGTTCTGCGAGAGTCGTGTTTGGCCTAATCAAGGTTGTGGTCGAGGCGTTTCTCCTGTCTGCTGCTTTGTAGTACTTTGTGGTAGGTGTTTCTCGCTTTACTGCTTTGTATAGTAGTTTTGCTTCCGCTTGTTGGAGTTCCTGCTGCTCTATTTGATAAGGGACTGGTAATCCCCACTGAGCCTTGATCAGAGGCTCACCCCCCTACTCTCTTCAGGTAGGGACTCGTTGTCGTAGGAGTTCATTGTCGGACGGTCGTGGTGGCGGTTTGTTGCACCGTGCATTGCCAGCAATGTGAGTTGTGAGCGTGAGTGCTCTTGTAGTGTGAGTTGTGAGCGTGAGTGCTCTTGTAGCGTGAGTTGAGAGTGGCATTTTTGCAAGTCCTCAGGGTATGCCCTTAAGGACTGTGCCTTCCTTATGTACCTATACTTTTATTTAGGACATGTTGTACTTAATTTCTTTATTAATGTACAGTCTTTCTTGTTATAGTTATTTGGATTCATTGCTTATCTCACTGGACAAAATTCTAACCTTTCCGGGCCTTCGGATCTGTGGGTGGTGACACGACCATCAGGGGTCCCTGGCGGGGGTCCGGAGGTCGGGTCGTTACAGTGGTATCAGAGCTCAGGGGTCCAACGAGATTTGTAATGTGTTAATAACTATGACTGTCCCAAAGAAAGGTACTCGTGCGCTGCTGGCCCGTCTGTGTAGAGTTGCTTTTAGGTGAGCATTTGGTCTTTGTTGCAGGTGGTTAGCTTTCCAGCAGGGTCCGAGTGTGAGATGCAGGAGAGTGTTTCTACTGTTGCTGGGTGTGCATGCTTCGAACGTGGTTGCTGGTTCGCTCGTGCTGCGGTTGGGTTTGTCCTCGGCCTGCGCATCCGTATAGGTGTGTCGCGAAGGCAGAGAGAGCCTGCGCGTGTTGTGACCTTCACCGGTGCAGGGTTGTAGTCTCCGGAACCGGTCGAAGGTGTCCTTGCCTTGCTCGCAGTCCCCTTGTTGTGGGGTGAGTCCTTGTTGGATGTCCCCTTGTGAAGGGGTGTGTCCATGTTGGATGTCTCCTTGTTGTTGGGGTGTGTGTTGTGTTGGCTGTGTGTTTGGCCTCATGTGCCGGTGCACCGTTGGGCGCTATGCTCTACTCAGTCGACATCTTGCTCGAGCTAAGCAGATGCTTGTTTGCTGTGTTGCACACTGGTTAAGTGCTGTGACACCTGTCTGTATTTGTTGTCGGTGTTATGCTGACTGGTTGTGAACTCTGGCGAGGTGTTCCTGGAGTTCTTCTCTGTTGGTTCTTGTGGAGGTGAGGTTTTCCCCAGAACTTTGTTGTGTTCGTTTCTGGTTGTTACGGTGTTGCCCTCTGGGTTGAGGTGCATCGCTTGGCTGCTGTGTTCTAGTGGTGTCTCCCAAAACTGTTTGTTGTTGTCCTAGAGAGGGCTCCTCTCCCTCTGGGACTACTTATGTGCTCGTTAAAGTCTTCCGTTGTATTACCTCTTTGTTTGAGGTCTCTGTTGTTTGGGTGGTCACCGTTGCATTGCCCTCGAGGTTGAGGTGCATCGCTTGGTTGCCATGTGTTCTGGTGTGGTTTTCCAGAATCGTTGCTTCTTGTCTGGTGAGGGTTGCTCTCAGGACTTTTCAGGCTTATTTTTGCCAGTTGTTGTGCTACCTCAGGGTCTGAGGTGTGCTTTTGGTTGGCTAGTGCATTCTGGTGGGTTTTTCCCAGAACGGCGCCTTGGTGGTTCTGGTGGAGGTTCTCCCAGAACCAGTTGTGTTGCTTTCGTTGTCTACTGTGTTCTCTCTATTAGCGGTTTGTTTGAGCTGCTGTGGTGAAGTTCTCCCAGGACGACTCTTGGCGCTTTTGGGTGGAGGTCCTCCCCAAGCTGCCTTCTGTTGTTTTTTTTGCTTGTCGCTGCTCTCTCTCTCTCTCTCTGTGGAGATGAGCTGTCGCTGGTTCCGGTTGGACTGTCCGTGTTACAGTCTACCTGGGTGTTTTCGATCAAGTTGTGGTGCCTCTGACCGTGTGTCTGGGCATGGTTCTATCCATTTT
This sequence comes from Colocasia esculenta, assembly GCA_014218235.1. Classification (NCBI taxonomy): domain Eukaryota; kingdom Viridiplantae; phylum Streptophyta; class Magnoliopsida; order Alismatales; family Araceae; genus Colocasia; species Colocasia esculenta. The sequence goes on from CM024758.1 coordinate 74,851,079, forward strand.
GTCTTCCCGATCATTTTTAGGGTTTCCCGGCTGCGCTGGTGGGACTTCGTGTGTCCCCAGGATCGGAGGTTGGCTTCGTTTCTCATGCCCTGTGGGCTCTGCCAGATGGTGGTCTGATGAGTGCCATGGGTGTCTGGCTGGTTGTGCTTATGTGGAAGCGCCAGTCTCGTTTATTGGTTTTCCCTTGCGTGTGGAAGAGACTCGTTGTGAGGGTCTCCTTCCCCTGCTTTCCGTTGGTTGCTCGGGGTGGTAGTGCTGGCAGGGTAGTTGGTGCCGTGTTTTCGCACTGTGGCGACCTTTGTAGTGAAGGTCCCTCCTTTGTGCTGTTTTGAGGTTGAGCAGGTTGCTGCCCTCGTGCGCGTGGTTTCCTTGTAGTGCGATAGGTTGGTGACCTATTGTTCCATCTCTTGCTGTGCTGGTTTCTTGTCACCTGACTGGACAATGTAGGCAGCGTGCCCTGTGTTCAGTGTGAGGTGGCACCGATTTTCTGTTGTTTGGCTTACTTGTGCATGCATCATCCCAGTGTGTGTTTCCGCTTGTGCCTCAGCTATGCTTGGAGGTGCTAGTCGCCATTTGGTGTGTGACCCTCTCTGCCTGTGGTGGTAGGAGCGGTGCCCTGTGTTTTCGCGCTTCTAAGAGCCAATAGGGTTGTTGCGCTCTTGAAGCTGTTAGTTTCTTGCGCATCTCTCTTGTGGGTCTCTGGTGGAGAGTCCTATTCGGTTGGCCTTGAGTCGTTTCAGGTCATTGGTGTGGTTGTGTACTGTACCTGGAGCGTGTTTCTTTTTTGATGATTTATGTCTTTGTGCCTGAGGGTTTGTGGCCGTGTGGCCTGTGCTGCCCATTCAGGCTTGTGGCTTCTTGCGTGTGGCTTTTGGCAGGTCTCTAGTGGAGAGTCCTTCCTGTTAGCCTGTGTTGTTTCGGCTTGTAGGGCAACTGTGTGCATCTTGCTTGGTTTTGGTACTTGTGGTGGCACCCTCTGCTCGTTCGAGTGGTTTGTTTTCGTGCTGTCTGGAGCCTTGGGTGCGTTTGTACCTTGGGTAGCTTCTGGTTCTTGTGTTGGCACCGTGTGTCGTTTTGTGTTCCTGATCGTAAGCATCGTGCGTCATTTCGCAAGTTTGCTCGGTGTTCGAGGCGTTGAGCTTTCCGCCTCTGGGACACTTTGTGCTGGCCGTGCCTTGTGGCTGTACCGTTGCCGCTATGGGGTGGCTGCTTTACCTTGTCTAGGCAGCCCTATCGGTGGTACGCCAGGCTTTGGTCGTGGCCTGTGTCCAGGCTTTTCCCTCGCATTTGGGAGTGAGAGCATTCGGTTGTGGTACCCTACTTGTTGGGTTGAGTGTGTTTTGGAATTTCCTAAAATTGTATTTTAATGATGACCAATGAACATCACTCATACTTTGATTTTGATGATGACATATTGTGATTTTATGATGACATACTTTGATTTTGATGATGACATGTTGTGATTTCAATGCTTAATGGGTGGAACATGTTAATGTTCAAACAACATGTTTTGATGTTTAATATCTCATATTTTAATGATAATATCTTGTACTAATGGCTTATGTGTTAAATTTTCAGGAATATCCAGATTTTGTCATGGTAGTGTCGACATAGTCCCAGTCAGTGTCGATACTAGGTAAGAATCCTTGAGCAATTTCATGAAGATAGGGTTCACTGTGTCGACACAGTCCCAGGCAGTATTGACACTAGTCCCAGTCTCCAGAAGACCCAGTTGCCTGACTGGGACAGTGTGTCGACACAGTCCCAGGCAGTGTCGACACAGTCCCAGGCAGTGTCGACACTAGTCCCAGGTAGCGTCGACACTAGTCTCAGTTCCCAGAAGAACAATTTTGCAGAAATGGGACAGTGTGTCGACACACTCCCTGGTGGTGTCGACACACTTCGGCTAAAACTCAAAAACGTGAATTTCTCTGGACACGTGGCTGCTTGGGAATCAAGGGATTTGACCTAGGTTTCCATGCCCATGCACCCCAAGGAACTTTATGGACATATGGGGCTATAAATACCCATGCTCCTTGTACCCCAAAGCAAAGAGAGCACATACACTTCCAGAAGAAGCCTTTTGGCGGCCAAAGGGGGTTTTTCAGATCTGTCTCCTTCTCCAGAAGCTGCAAGCCATCCTTTCAAGAGGAAGGACGTGGGAATCAAGGGGAATCCCTAGAGAGAAGGTTGTGTGCAAGGCAAAGGAGCAGATCCAACTGAAGAGGAGCAGGAGAAGAAGGATTCTGGCATTCCAGATGCCATCAAAGTAGAGCATCGCCAATTGAGAAGAATCTCCATCGATTTCCATCAAGGCTCCTCAATTTAAGCATCTGCAAGTCTTCTTCATCAAGGAACATCCAGTCACATCTATTTCATTTATTTTCTTGGAGTGTTCATCCAGATTTTCATTATGTGATCTGTGTATGTGTTCTACACATATCACTTAATTCTATTTGTTCAATTTTCATTTTTGTATTGAGATAGATCGGGCTAGAGGATCTATTCTCTAATTGTGCTTGTTCTAGCAGAACTTGGATCTTTGTGGTCCAAAGGTTTTCAGCCGTAGTGTTCCGGTGTTGAGCCGTTGTGCTTGTGAGTCGTCGTACTCATAAGTGGTTTGTGGAGTAGGTCGTCGTGCCTATCTCCTGGGTTTTCTTTGAGTCATCGTGCTCAAAGGATTTGGAGTCGTCGTGCTCCGACTGTTTCTTGAATCGTCGTGCTCAAGGGTGTTTGGAGTCGTCGTGCTCCAGTGTGTGTTGTACTAAAGGTTTTGAGTAGTGTGGCCTCACTGTGTGAGGGGTGGACGTAGGAGTCACTGGAGGTGATTTCTGAACCACCTAAAAATCCTCTATGCAGTTGTTTGAATTGTGGTTTGTCTTTGTATCTCGCTAGATGCATGTATAGGAATTTCCCTCACACTACTAATTGATTTGCTCACACACACTAATCACACTTCAGATCAGTAAATTGTTTGGGTGAATTGATCTCTGATTCGAAGTAATTTTAAATTGCTTAAGCTTCCGCGTAATTGGTGTTAGATCTATTCAACCCCCCCTTCTAGATTTGATCCATCCACCCATCCGATCCTAACAATTGGTATCAGAGCAGGTTCATGTCTGTTACTGATCTGATTTGATTACTTCTGTTTGATCTCTGTGTTAATTGCTTGAACTGTTTGCTTGATCTTTCACTGTCTTTGTGTGCTTAATCACTATGATTCCTACATTTGGTATTAGAGCGGGTTAACCACTCAAATTGTTAGATCTAATTTCTTGTTACATTGATTCACTGTGATTAGATCTAATAGTCTTTTGAATTTTGGTATAATGGAAAATTTATTTAATCTACATGAATTTCCTGTTATAATTTCAGTTAAATCCCCAATCTCACCTTCATCAAGTTTTTCAGTGGAAGCACAAAAAGAAATTCACAAGTACTTGATGGCAAAGAAGAGCCTCAATGAATCCAGAAAATCAACAATTCAGAAGGTTGTGGCTCTCACTACACATTCTAAGAGCTCAAAGCATTCTTCATCCTCTTCAGAACACAAGAGTTCAATAGGTCTACAAGGTCAGGTAAATCAATTCCAGATTCATTTATGTGTTCAAATTCTGATTCTGATGCAGATGAAGGCATGTCTTATGTTGAATTGATTGAATTCTGTGAAAAGATACAGAATCTTAATGCAAAGTTGAACACTAAAAATAAGGATTTGAAAAAGACTTTAAAACATTGCCATAAGGAAAGTGAAAATTTGAAAGTCTAAAAGATAAAATCAAAATTTTTGAAAACAAGTTGTCCAAGTTAAAAGAAGATCATGATCAGTTGGAATTTGAAAATCTTGATTTGAAGATGAAAATGAAAAATTGATTGATCTCAATGAAAACTTCAAATTTGACAATGATCATTAAACAAACAGATTTATAACATGGCTCATGATCATCAAATAAATAAAAGATGCAAACACTTGTTGAAGAAAATAGTCATCTAAAAAGAATGATTGAATGCTTGTTGCATGACAAACCATTAGATATGATTGTAGCAATAAAATTACTGATTGGAAAAACAAATTGCTCAATTTGTAAATGAAAAGAACAAGATGAAAAATGGTTTGGATGTTATGCTAAACAAGCTTCAAATTTCAGAAAAAGAAGTTGTTGCATTAAATGCTGAAAAACAGAAGCTTCAACATGAATTAAAAAATACTAAATACACAAGTCTTGCTTCTGTGAGAGACAAGAAAAATGAAAATGAAACAAATTAACTTTTTTAAAGCTGCTACAAACAAGAACTCTTCTAATTCTAATGAAAAACTAGTGAAAGTTCTTGTTCAGAAACAGACAGAGAAAAAGAAAAATGCTACTGTCAAGAAGGTTCATCTACTTCCTCCATCAGTCCAAAAAGCTCCAAGGCAAGTTCCAAATTACATCATGCCAAGATCCACCAAAAGGTACCTCCTTCTCCTCATGGTAAGCCTCCTCACATGAAAAGGAGATTCCAACAAATGCATACATGCCAAGGTAAGTACCAGGTAAGAAATGCTCTCATTTGCTTTAACTGCAACAAACCTGGTCATCTTGCCAAACATTGCTAGATTACAAATCAAAACATCAATAAACATACCGAATCAGTCCAATGCTTTCATTGTCATACAATTGGTCATATTTCTAGGGACTGTTGGTACATAAATGATTTTGTTGTGCATGCTCAGAAATTTCAGTCTAATGCATATGCTCATACACATAGGAAAAATATCATGTTCATACTGAAAATGTTCAGAAATTCCATGTGTATAGGCATAGAAATGCTGCACAAAATCATTCTGTTTCTGTTTATATTAAAAATCCAAAAATTAGAAAACTTCATGAAAACATAGATGCATTGAGCAAGGTAAAAAGAAAATCTGGAACTAATTCTGCTCATAGTTCTATAATGAAAGAAATGGATCTATACAAAAATAAAATCACTTTGGATTCAGAAATCTTTGTTGCACTCTAACATTGATTTCATTGCAGGACCCAAGCAAGTGTGGGTCCCAAAACCAGCTTGATCAGCAAGCTGAGGAGTCTTGCAGCCATACATTGTAATGGATTCAAGATATTGGCTGTGCAGGCAATAAATTATTGGAGAACACAGGTAAAATCTTTGAAAAAGAAATGAAGACTGTTCAAGTAAAACCTCATATCATTTCTAGATTGAACTGCTTAAGTTAAGAAAATTTTAGAGTCTTATCTGAACAATGAAGAGTGATTTTGATGTGCTCCCAACAATAACTTTATGTCTAACACTGGGATCATGTTTGTGTTATCATACTCGTAACTGGCCTATGATTTGGTGTGCATATCAACTGCTTTGACTTATTGATATATCAAAATGTGACATGTGGAAAAAAAGTTAGCTTGTTTGGAAACTTTCATTATGCGTGAGTAAAATACTCCGCCCAAGTACCAAAAGTCGTTATGTTTTAAAGTTAATGGTGTGCATGTGACGACCCTCATTATACCGGTACGGTTATACCAACCCACGTCGGTATAATAAAGGTTATCACAGTGGGACATTTACCCAACACTATCACATGATTGAGATATACACAAATATAGATACAGAGTCGCGGAAGTAAAGGACTAACTGTCATCAAATTCCATCATCCACATTTATCATACATGATCCATATAACAAAATAAAAGACTAAACTTTCATAATTGAAATTAAACCAAGCTACATTGTCCACAAAATTAAAGTTCTACATTTAATACATAGTTTGTCCACAATTACATAATGATAACTCTAATACAAGCTACAATTCACATACTATGAAACAAAAGGGACACTACGTCAACTCCACCAGCTAATCTCCACGCTCGGAGTCGCTCTCCACTGTCTCCTCCAAAGGTGTGTCACCAACTACACCTGTACGCCGAAGCAAGGAGTGAGTCTAAAAGACTCAGCAAGTAGCTCCATACACATCATTCATGCATACATCATAGTAGGGTCTACTATTTCAATTTGCAAGGCAACATATAGCATGCTTGAACATTTATGAGAGACAACCTATCATGGTATTTCTACAAAATCAAAACACATGGTACATGGTTTAAGATGTTTCAAATAACACTTCCTATCACATGCTTTCTACTCATTTAATCACATGAAGACTACACTTCCAATTTGACTATAACATGATAGCAATTTATATGGGATTAGAAATATCATAGCATGAATTTACGTAACATATTCTAACACATTCACTTCACATGGTTACATTCCCTATTTCACATGGTTCATTTTTCAAGCATTTCACATGTACATATGTTCACATTCTAACATAAATGGTTCACATGATTTCACATTTCACATTTGCATGCTCACATATATACACAATTTACACATGTTCACATATACACATTTCACAATTTATTTGCCGTGACACATAGTCCAAACCACCACTAGAAGGACACATCACATACACATAACACATAGCACATCACCTAGGCAATACAGTGATGACTCTTGGCACTGCGCAGACCGGGAGAACACGTCTCCACCCTAACCAGTGGTACTTGTCCACCTCCAGGATTTCATCCTAATGCCCTTAGGATATCTTACACATTGAACCTTCTCATGGGGACTTTTCCATGATACAGTTCCACAGCCCTCTATGGAAGCAGTGTCACACACGGCACATTTTACACATTACACATTCCGATTTAACACATGTTTCACATATGATTTTCACACTTTCTTGTTATGCACATGGTTCTGTTCATCCCTAGCATGATGCTACTAATAACAGAATTCAAGCATTTAGTAGCTCTCATGGATTAATTGGAACACACCTTATCTAACCTTAATCATGATACATGTGTTTATACTCATTTTCACATGAAAATCTCATAGTGTAGGCTACTGTTATCAAATTTTCCCGAAAATTTTACCACATGCTGTTTTCGGGTATAATAACACACATACAAATTTTCACATTTTTCTGAATTCACATGCATTTATAGAAATTAAAACATTCAGTTTCATGCCATTCTTAAACTAAGTCCACATAGAACATGACATGGATTTCAGATTTGATCATGCACAGTCATGAACCACACATACATATTAGCACAAAAATTTTCCCGAATTTATTTCCCAACATATGATTTACTAGAATTTTCACAAGGTCTACACATGCTTTCTATTTCTCATTGTAGGAATTATAAGAATTCACATGGATATGGGAAAATTCCCAAATTTGCAGGGCATGGACTGATACATATAAACATGGTTCATAAAATTCTACAGCATTTAACTCCTCAGAAATCATGGAAAAACAAATTAACCAAGCATAACCTCTTTCCTACACATGCTTTTCATAATTCTAATAAATTATGCCATCTACAGAAAATACAGGAAATTCCACACACATCACATTACCTATTTTACATAACATATAAAATTTACATTATATCCTCATGCGTAGAAACCCGGAAATTAAAGATATAGGGCAGAACAGTTCACTTCTGTCAAGAAGAACTAAACGGCATACTACGGACGTTTACAAGAGTTGGCGGCAACATCGTTGGCCGCTGACTCAAGATCTCAACGTCAATGGGTCTTGCCGTCAAGTTCGGACCTGTGTAAAAACACAGTCCGAGCTCTGAATAATGGTGAATGTAGGGGATCCAGGACACGAGGAAAATCTATAAAAATGATAAAAACCTCCTAGACACATACATGGACAATGTGAAAGGGTTACTTGCCTTTGGAAAAACTCCTAAAGGGATCAAATTAGTTGGAGAAGCTCTCCTTGGGCAGTCCCAAGAAGCCTCCAAGATGCCTCCACTCCGGCTTCTGTGATGCTCCCCTCTGAAATCCAGGGCCGGGGATGTGTAGCCGGTTATGTTGTCTTCCTCCTTGTCGAAGTAGATCTCCAGAAGAAGCCTTGGATCGCCGGATCAAAGCCTCCAAACTTCAGGTTTTCTCACAGGAAGCTCTAGGGTTTTCTCTCCTCTTCTCTCTTCTTGCAAGTGTGAAAATGGGTAGTGGGGAGAGGCCATTTCGGGTTCAGGAAGTAGGGGAGGCCTTCACCCACTCACCATGCCGATCTGACAGCTTTGGAGCCGTTGGGGGACATCCCCCAATGGTTGCCATGCCTTGTTTAGAAGACAGCAGCTCTGCTGCGCATGCAGGGCAGAGAAGTGGCGTCCAGATCGCTGGACGCCGGAGTAGTGTTGGCGTCCATGTTGGACGCTGACACACCTCAACGGCCAGGGCTTGACGCCAATAAGGCCTTCGGCCAGAACCCTAATTATGCAGAAAACCATGCATACCAAGCTTCTATACATGCAATATGTACATGGTATTATATTCATACTATCACCATGCAATACATACTTATTTACGTTTAATATAAACACATGTACACGTAATTATACTATTTTAATACCTACGTAAGTACGTACATACATACACAAGCACAATATACACACATAAATACGAAAGAAATACTACGGAAATTCGAGGGTCTTACACCCTCTCCCCCTTAAAGAAAACTTCGTCCTCGAAGTTAGAACGACACTACTCAAACAAAAGGGGATACTTCTTCTTCATCGCATCCTCAAGCTCCCACGTAGCCTCCTCACGTGAGAAGTTCCGCCATAGAACTTTCACCGACGCGATACTCTTGTTCCGGAGATGCTGCACCTTCCGGTCAAGAATGGCTACCGGTTGCTCGACATACGAAAGATCTGGCTGGATCTCCACTGGCTCGTGACTAATCACATGAGACGGATCTCGGACATACTTCCTGAGCATAGATACGTGGAATACCGGGTGAACGCTAGCTAAAGCTGGGGGTAAAGCTAGCTCGTACGCCACGTTGCCCAAACGTCTGAGAATCTCATACGGGCCAATGAACCTAGGGCTTAGCTTGCTATGCCTGCCAAATCTAACAACACCTCGAGTAGGCGATATCTTCAAGAAGACATGATCACCAACCTCGAACTCCAAATCCTTTCTCCTGTTGTCGGCATAACTCTTCTGCCTATCCTGTGCCGCAACAAGCCTCTTTCTGATAAGCTGGATCTTATCCGAAGTTTCCTGAACCAACTCCGGTCCGATCAACTGCCTATCACCAGTCTCCTCCCAACATAAAGGAGATCTGCAGGGCCTACCATACAACGCCTCGAATGGAGCCATTCCAATGCTAGCATGAAAGCTGTTGTTGTATGCGAACTCCACAAGAGGTAAATGACGCTCCCAATCATCCTTCCAATCCAGAACACACGCTCTCAACATATCCTCGAGCGTCTGGATAGTCCTCTCGGACTGTCCATCGGTCTGGGGATGAAACGCCGAACTGAGCTTAAGCTCCGAACCTAACGCATCCTGAAGACCCTCCACAATCGAAGTAAATCTCGGATCTCGATCCGAAATGATCGACTTCGGCACACCATGCAACCTAACGATACCACTAACATACAATCTAGCTAAGCTCTCTACTGACTGCTTCTTCTTCATAGGCAAGAAATGAGCAGTCTTCGAGAATCTATCTACAACTACCCAAATCGAGTCATTGCCCCTTCTAGATCGAGGCAAACCCGATACGAAATCCATAGTGACAGCTTCCCACTTCCATACGGGGATATCCATCCTTTGCATAAGGCCGGATGGTCGCTGCCGCTCGGCTTTCACCTGCTGACATACTAGACATCTAGACACATAATCCGCAACATCCTTCTTCATGCCGGACCACCAAAATGATCTCTTCAAATCCTGATACATCTTAGTGTTACCCGGATGAATAGAGAATCGCGATCTATGAGCCTCCGCTAACACATGCTCACGGACATCTACTACATCGGGGACACAAACACGGTGCTGAAATCTAATCACACCGTCCTCATCACGAGCAATGCCCGCCTTACCTACTAACTCTAACAATCTAGGATCGGCTTTCTGCTGCTCAATCACCTCATCCAAGACTGAGGATCTAAGGGATAGCTGAGCTACAAAAGCCTGACACAACGATGGCTCTAACTCGGTCATAGAGCACGCTGCATCCTCCAACATCTTCCAATCCTGCTGGAGCGAAGACCTCTTTCTACTAAGAGCATCCGCTACGACGTTCGCCTTTCCAGGATGATACTGAAGGTCGAAGTCATAGTCCTTCAAGAACTCAATCCATCTCCTCTGCCTCAGGTTTAATTCCTTTTGGGAGAAAAGATACCTCAAGCTCTTGTGGTCGGTAAACACCTCAAATCTGACACCATAAAGGTAGTGCCTCCAGATCTTTAGTGCATGAACCACAGCTGCTAACTCCAAATCATGAGTCGGATAGTTCCTCTCATGCTCCTTCAACTGACGAGAAGCATAAGCTACTACCCTCTCTTGTTGCATGAGCACACAGCCTAAACCAATCTGAGATGCATCCGTATAAATGGCAAAGCCCTCTAGACCACTAGGCAATACCAATACCGGAGCAGAAGTAAGCTTAGCCTTCAATAGCTGAAAGCTACGCTCACATGCCTCAGACCACACGAACTTCTCACCTTTCCGAGTCAGCTTTGTCAAGGGGGCGGCGATGGATGAGAAACCCTCAATGAATCGCCGATAATAACCAGCTAACCCAATAAAGCTACGAATCTCCGAAGGGGTCCTGGGAACTTCCCAATCCATAACTGCCTGGACCTTCGCTGGGTCAACAGCTACACCAGCGCCGGAGATAACATGCCCGAGGAAATGAACCTCGCGCAACCAAAAATCGCACTTGCTGAACTTCGCATACAGCTTGTGCTCACGGAGAACCTCTAAGACTAACCTCAAATGCTGACGGTGCGTGGCCTCATCCGGAGAATAGACCAATACATCGTCAATAAACACAACAACAAAGCTATCTAAATACGGACTAAACACCCGGTTCATGAGATCCATGAACGCTGCAGGGGCGTTGGTCAATCCGAAGGGAAGAACCAAAAACTCATAATGTCCATAACGGGTTCTAAACGCCGTCTTGGACACATCCTCACTCCTAATCCTCAACTGATGATAACCAGATCGCAAGTCAATCTTGGAAAAGACTGATGCCTCTCGCAACTGGTCAAACAGATCATCAATGCGAGGTAAGGGATACCTGTTCTTCACAGTCACCTGGTTTAGCTTCCTATAATCGATGCACAACCGAAGTGACCCGTCTTTCTTCTTGACGAACAATACAGGTGCTCCCCAAGGGGAAACGCTAGGGCGAATAAATCCCTTATCAAGCAATTCTTGCAATTGCTTCCTCAACTCGGCTAATTCTGCAGGTGCCATCCGATATGGGGCCTTTGAGATAGGAGAGGTGCCTGGAAGCAACTCTATAGTGAACTCTATCTCCCTATCCGGTGGCAATCCAGACAAGTCATCGGGAAAGACATCTGGAAAGTCCTGCACCACATCGATCTCTGCAAGAGTCCGTGACGGACTAGCATCGGGTACTAGCATAACGCTGGCAAGAAATGCGTCACATCCCTTGTTCACCATACGCATCGCCTTCATGGCAGAGATAACTAACTTTCCCGCTAAGTTCTTTGGCAAGGGATGAGAGAACTCGTCCTCGCAGGAATGCGGAAAACAATCTTCTTCTTACGACAATACTAGCATAATGCTCCTCTAGCCAATCCAGACCAAGAATGCAATCATAGTCCTTCATCTTTAGCAAGAAGAAACACCATCTAGGAATCTATCCTCAATGCACACAGGTAACGACGGAATACACTTCCTAGTCGATACCGTACCCGCAGGGGTGTGCACAGACAAAGGAACCTCTAACTCCTCAGACTCTATGCCTGACTCTAGGGCTAACTGCCTAGCGAACCGCTCGGAAATGAACGAGTGAGTAGCACCCGTATCAAACAAAACCCGAGCGTGCACACCGAAAAGTAAGACTGTACCTTCGGTGACATGCTCCGCCTGCTCGGCGTCCTCACGAGCTAACGCAAACACTCGAGCCGGGGCTCGAGGCCTTCCTGGTCGCCCTGTCGCTGGCGCGGCTGCCGCCACTGCTGGTACTGGCGCTCCTCGCTGAGCTCCCTGCTGAAGCCTAGGGCAGTCCTTGATTTTGTGGTCGCTGCTCCCACACTTTAGGCATTTGCCCGCTATCATCCAACATTCCGTACCACCATGTGCCCTTCCGCAATGAGGGCACTCCTTCTTGTCACCAGAGGAACGTACAGAAGGTACCTGATAGCTGCTGGTTGTCGATGATTTCTGCGGTGTCTGGTACACCGTCTTCCTCTTATCTTGCCTCTGGAAAGCTGCTGCCGGCCTCTTCTGCGAAGCCTTCTTCTCCTCCAAGTATTGCTCCATTTCGCCTTCCTGTCTGCAGGCTGCGCTGAGAGCCTCGTCTAGCGTGCGGTGGTCGAACGCCAAGCCTCGTCCTCAGTGATGGTTTGAGACCCATCACGAACTTCTTCGCCTTCCTGCGCTCATCCGCCACAATATGGGGTGCATACTTAGATAGTTCTGCAAACCTGGCCTCATACTCAAGTACGGTCATGGAGCCCTGAGTCAAAGTGAGGAACTCCTGCTCCATCCTGTCCTGGATGTGCTCGGGGACGAACTTGGCCCGAAAGAGCCTCACGAACTCGTCCCAAGCGACATCAATCGCCATCCTCAAACCGCGTACGTAGTAACGAAGCCCACACACATCAGCTCTCTCCTGCAACATAACCTTCATGAGCACCGCTAAACAACTTCAACTTAACAGGGAATAGGAAACACATAACTAACACATACCTGTAGCATGTAGGTGGCTAAGGTAACCTTGTCCTCATCCACACACCTGATGGCCCGGAAGATTTTCTCGATCTCCCTCATCCAACTCTCTGCTAGCAACGGATCGCTCTCCCCCTTAAAAGAGGGTGGCTGCATCCTCTTGAATCTTTCCATGATGGAAGGTCCACCATGGTCCTGAGCTGGGGCCTGAGCCTGCTACATTAAACAACAAACGATATACAATAAACACAATAGCATACAATTCAAATAGCAGACTACTTAGTTATTCTATTAATTTACCTGGGCCTCCAACTGGGCCTGAAGTGCTGCCTGAGTGTGTGCCTGGGTCTGCATGGCCTGCACCAGACCTTGCATGAACACTCCATAGTCCACAGGCGGCGGTGGGGGAAGCACAGGGCCTCGTGGTGCTGGGGCCTGTTGCTCCGCCTGACCATCACGCCTCTGCTGCTCGCGTCGCGAGCTGGCGCACCTCCACGTCGTCCACGGGAAGCCATGGCTGTAAGAAAATTTCAGCCACCATTAGAGTTAGGTTACTAAGTTTTCTAACATTTTCTTGTCTATCTTCCATTCATTATTAGTCATTTCTACCCATGTGGACAATCTATAAGATTTAGCATGCAATGAGGATGATGATTCATGTATATTTATGTAAGATCTCAATCGGTTGCTCTGATACCAATCTCTGTGACGACCCTCATTATACCGGTACGGTTATACCAACCCACGTCGGTATAGTAAAGGTTATCACAGTGGGACATTTACCCAACACTATCACATGATTGAGATATACACAAATATAGATACAGAGTCGCGGAAGTAAAGGACTAACTGTCATCACATTCCATCATCCACATTTATCATACATGATCCATATAACAAAATAAAAGACTAAACTTTCATAATTGAAATTAAACCAAGCTACATTGTCCACAAAATTAAAGTTCTACATTTAATACATAGTTTGTCCACAATTACATAATGATAACTCTAATACAAGCTACAATTCACATACTATGAAACAAAAGGGACACTACGTCAACTCCAGCTAATCTCCACGCTCGGAGTCGCTCTCCACTGTCTCCTCCAAGGTGTGTCACCAACTACACCTGTACGCCGAAGCAAGGAGTGAGTCTAAAAGACTCAGCAAGTAGCTCCATACACATCATTCATGCATACATCATAGTAGGGTCTACTATTTCAATTTGCAAGGCAACATATAGCATGCTTGAACATTTATGAGAGACAACCTATCATGGTATTTCTACAAAATCAAAACACATGGTACATGGTTTAAGATGTTTCAAATAACACTTCCTATCACATGCTTTCTACTCATTTAATCACATGAAGACTACACTTCCAATTTGACTATAACATGATAGCAATTTATATGGGATTAGAAATATCATAGCATGAATTTACGTAACATATTCTAACACATTCACTTCACATGGTTACACATTCCCATATTCACATGGTTCATTTTTCAAGCATTTCACATGTACATATGTTCACATTCTAACATAAATGGTTCACATGATTTCACATTTCACATTTGCATGCTCACATATATACACAATTTACACATGTTCACATATACACATTTCACAATTTATTTGCCGTGACACATAGTCCAAACCACCACTAGAAGGACACATCACATACACATAACACATAGCACATCACCTAGGCAATACAGTGATGACTCTTGGCACTGCGCAGACCGGGAGAACACGTCTCCACCCTAACCAGTGGTACTTGTCCACCTCCAGGATTTCATCCTAATGCCCTTAGGATATCTTAACACATTGAACCTTCTCATGGGGACTTTTCCATGATACAGTTCCACAGCCCTCTATGGAAGCAGTGTCACACACGGCACATTTTACACATTACACATTCCGATTTAACACATGTTTCACATATGATTTTCACACTTTCTTGTTATGCACATGGTTCTATTCATCCCTAGCATGATGCTACTAATAACAGAATTCAAGCATTTAGTAGCTCTCATGGATTAATTGGAACACACCTTATCTAACCTTAATCATGATACATGTGTTTATACTCATTTTCACATGAAAATCTCATAGTGTAGGCTACTGTTATCAAATTTTCCCGAAAATTTTACCACATGCTGTTTTCGGGTATAAAACACACATACAAATTTTCACATTTTTCTGAATTCACATGCATTTATAGAAATTAAAACATTCAGTTTCATGCCATTCTTAAACTAAGTCCACATAGAACATGACATGGATTTCAGATTTGATCATGCACAGTCATGAACCACACATACATATTAGCACAGAAATTTTTCCCGAATTTATTTCCCAACATATGATTTACTAGATTTTCACAAGGTCTACACATGCTTTCTATTTCTCATTGTAGGAATTATAAGAATTCACATGGATATGGGAAAATTCCCAAATTTGCAGGGCATGGACTGATACATATAAACATGGTTCATAAAATTCTACAGCATTTAACTCCTCAGAAATCATGGAAAAACAAATTAACCAAGCATAACCTCTTTCCTACACATGCTTTTCAATAATTCTAATAAATTATGCCATCTACAGAAAATACAGGAAATTCCACACACATCACATTACCTATTTTACATAACATATAAAATTTACATTATATCCTCATGCGTAAAACCCGGAAATTAAAGATATAGGGCAGAACAGTTCACTGTTCTGTCAAGAAGAACTAAACGGCATACTACGGACGTTTACAAGAGTTGGCGGCAACATCGTTGGCCGCTGACTCAAGATCTCAACGTCAATGGGTCTTGCCGTCAAGTTCGGACCTGTGTAAAAACACAGTCCGAGCTCTGAATAATGGTGAATGTAGGGGATCCAGGACACGAGGAAAATCTATAAAAATGATAAAAACCTCCTAGACACATACATGGACAATGTGAAAGGGTTACTTGCCTTTGGAAAAACTCCTAAAGGGATCAAATTAGTTGGAGAAGCTCTCCTTGGGCAGTCCCAAGAAGCCTCCAAGATGCCTCCACTCCGGCTTCTGTGATGCTCCCCTCTGAAATCCAGGGCCGGGGATGTGTAGCCGGTTATGTTGTCTTCCTCCTTGTCGAAGTAGATCTCCAGAAGAAGCCTTGGATCGCCGGATCAAAGCCTCCAAACTTCAGGTTTTCTCACAGGAAGCTCTAGGGTTTTTCTCCCTTTCTCTTCTTGCAAGTGTGAAAATGGGTAGTGGGGAGAGGCCATTTCGGGTTCAGGAAGTAGGGGAGGCCTTCACCCACTCACCATGCCGATCTGACACTTTGGAGCCGTTGGGGGACATCCCCCAATGGTTGCCATGCCTTGTTTCAGAAGACAGCAGCTCTGCTGCGCATGCAGGGCAGAGAAGTTGGCGTCCAGATCGCTGGACGCCGGAGTGTAGTGTTGGCGTCCATGTTGGACGCTGACACCACCTCAGCGGCCTGGGTTGACGCCAAGGTGGCCTTCGGCCAGAACCCTAATTATGCAGAAAACCATGCATACCAAGCCTCTATACATGCAATATGTACATGATATTATATTCATACTATCACCATGCAATACATACCTTATTACGTTTAATATAAACACATGTACACGTAATTATACTATTTTAATACCTACGTAAGTACGTACATACATACACAAGCACAATATACACACATAAATACGAAAGAATACTACGGAAATTCGAGGGTCTTACAGTGCATAATCATGTGTGAATTGCTACTAGTTTTTCATTCCATGCACATATTAAGGGGGAGTAAAAATTTGAAAAAAAAAAAAATGGCAACAAAATGTTCTTGAAAATGCAATGATTTCATGCTAACAATAAAGAATAATTGACCTTTTTGCAGTCTATGTGGTAGATCAAATGGTGAATGTGCAAAGGACAAGTTAGGCTTGTCTGGAAACTCTTTCATGCGTGAGAAAATTCTCGCAAAGCTATAAATGTCTTTTCCTGCATAAAAGGTCATCAAGAAAAATGAAATTCTCAAAAACTCTATTTTAAGTCTTTGAAACACTTTTGATGTTTTAAAAATTTTCTCCTTCAATAAAAATGCATGTTGATATTGCTGCTGGATCAGTCATAATCTTTCTGTGCAAACTATTTAATGAACATATAGAATTGCTTAAATGATCATTTCATATCATGCATATCTTATGGGGAAGTGAGTCAAAAGAATCTTTGAGTGAAATGCTGGAGAAATATCGTTCATATCTGATTCATTAACAACTCCCATTCAGTTTTTGACAAATGTTCTTGCACTAAATTCCTCACTCTCACATTGCATTGGCATTCTTGGTATATCAAATGGTGATTTGAAGAAAGACAAGTCAGACTTGTCTGGACACTTTCACTATGTGTGAGTATATGTCTCCACCAAGTATCAAGAGCTTGTATGCAATTGTTGAGGGGAGTCATTGTCTTTCAATAAAAACATTCATGTTCATTCTGCCTTCACTTCATTCCATTCATATTCCTCCTATAATCTTCATGTTCACCTTATGAGGGGAGTTACATGAAAGGGGGAATTCATTGTTACATTCCTTGACCTTACTTGTCTATTTGAACCCCAAACTCATCAGAATTTTTGAGTCCTTGTGCTATTTTCTTATGAGAGAATTAAAATATTGAAACTAAAATCATTGTGCATAGTTTAATTTCAAAGATTCAGTATCATTTCAAGGTCATGCAATCTTAATACTGAATGTTTTTAAAATGTTTTGCAAAACACTATTACAAGCACATGAGTGGCTTTAATATTTCACATGTGCATGTTTAAGCTTTATTTTTACCACATGTTATGAATAATTTTTCTAAATCGTAGTCATGACTTTTCTGGTCAAAGTAACATATTCTTGCAAAATATAAAAAGAAAAATGATCAATTGGGAAGATACAAACAGAGCAATACAAATTATGAACCACTGAGTAACCGGGTCATTTAACCTAATAAGTGATTTGTTTCGCGTCAAAAAGTGGAAATCAAATTTTCAACTCTATATAAGATAATGAAAGTTAATCACTGAGTAATTAGGAGATCTTGCATCTGATCAATGTCATCTCTTGCACTGAAAAGTGAGATTTAACTAATTTATTCTTGTATTCTTTCCCAGCTAAAATAGAAAGAAAATCAAAAAGACAGGATAGAAAAGCTTAAGACCTTATAAAGTTTATGTTTACTGAGTTTAGACCGATTATTCTACATTGTGTTAAACTTAAAGCTCCTAACATCCTTGTTAAATACTTCTGCTCACTCATATATAGGTCACTTTACTTCACATTTGCATCATAATTTTAACTGCATTCAGATCATTATATCTGCACTACCTTGTGTTGAGTGTGTCTTTGTGATTAAACTTTGTTGCACAATAACAAAAACACAATAATTTCTCTCATAGTCAATATCACTTTGTCTCATTTATTTTGATCATTCTTGACAATTCCTTACTCCATTTCATTTCCAGGTCTCCAACCATCATTGTTTCTCTCTCTTGTATATCTTTTTGATGCTGTCAAAAAGGGGGAGAAGGTCTCTAGGGGGAGAAAGGTCTCTAGTGGGGAAAGTTCAAAGGGGAGAAAGTTCTTTAAAGGAGAAAGGTCTCTACGGAGAAAGGTCAAAGGGTGTATATGGTCAAAGGGGGAGTTATTATAGTCAAGGGACTCAAGATATTGAGAGAGTGCATATGTTTTGTCATCATCAAAAAGGGGAAGATTGTTGGGTTCAGTGTGTTTTGAAATTTCCTAAAATATATTTTAATGATGACCAATGAACATCACTCATACTTTGATTTTGATGATGACATGTTGTGATTTTAATGATGACATACTTTGATTTTGATGATGACATGTTGTGATTTAAATGCTTAATGGGTGGAACATGTAATGTTCTAACAACATGTTTTTGATGTTTAATATCTCATATTTTAAGATAATATCTTGTACTAATGGCTTATGTGTTAAATTTTCAGGAATATCCAGATTTGTCATGGTAGTGTCGACACAGTTCTAGGCAGTGTCGACACTAGGTTAGAATCCCTGAAGCAATTTCATGAAGATAGGGTTCACTGTGTCGATACAGTCCCAGGCAATGTCGACACTAGTCTCAATCTCCAGAAGACCCAGTTGCCTGACTGGGACAGTGTGTCGACACAGTCCCAGGCAGTGTCGACACTAGTCTCAGTTCCCAGAAGAACAGTTTTGCAGAAATGGGACAGTGTGTCGACACACTCCTGGGGTGTCGACACACTCCGGCTGAAACTCAAAAATGTGAATTTCTCTAGACATGTGGCTGCTTGGGAATCAAGGGATTTGACCTAGGTTTCCGTGCCCATGCACCCCAAGGCACTTTATGGACATATGGGGCTATAAATGCCCATGCTCCTTGTACCCCAAAGCAAAGAGAGCCCATACACTTCCAGAAGAAGCCTTTTGGCAGCCAAAGGGGGTTTTCCAGATCTGTCTCCATCTCCAGAAGCTGCAAGCCATCCTTTCAAGAGGAAGGACGTGGGAATCAAGGGAAATCCATGGACAGAAGGTTGTTGTGCAAGGCAAGGGAGCAGTTCCAACTGAAGAGGCGCAAGAGAAGAAGGTTCTGGCATTTCAGATGCCATCAAGCAGAGCATCACCAATTGAGAAGAATTCCATCGATTCCATCAAGGCTCCTCAATTGAAGCGTTTCCAAGTCTTCTTCATCAAGGAACATCCAAGTCACATCTATTTCATTTATTTTCTTGGAGTGTTCATCCAGAGATTATTGTGTGATCTGTGTATGTGTTCTACACAGATCACTTAATTCTATTTGTTCAAATTTCATCTTTGTATTGAGATAGATCGGCTAGATGATCTATTCTCTAATTGTGCTTGTTCTAGCATAACTTGGATATTTCGTGGTCCAAAAATTTGGAGTCGTAGTATTCCGGTGTTGAGCTGTTGTGCTCAAGTGCTTGTGAGTCCGTACTCATAAGTGGTTTGTGGAGTAGGTCGTCGTACCTATCTCCTGGGTTTCTTTGAGTCGTCGTGCTCAAAGGGTTTGGAGTCATCGTGCTCCAGTTGTTTCTTGAGTCGTCGTGCTCAAGGGTGTTTGGAGTCGTCGTGCTCCAGTGTGTGTTGTACTCAAGGTTTGAGTATTGGGGCCTCACTATGTGAGGGGGTGGACGTAGGAGTCACTGGAGGTGATTTCCGAACCACCTAAAAATCCTCTGTGCAGTGGTTTGAATTGTGGTTTGCCTTTGTATCTCGCTAGATGCATGCATAGGAATTTCGCTCACACTACTAATTGATTTGCTCACACACACTAATCACACTTCAGATCAGAAAATCGTTTGGGTGAATTGATCTCTGATTCGAAGTAATTTAAAATTGCTTAAGCTTCTGCGTTAATTGGTGTTAGATCTATTCAATCCCCCCTTCTAGATCTGATCCATCCACCATCCGATCCTAATACTACTTCGGTTTGGGCCCCTTTGAGGTCGACATGCTGTCTTCGACCTCTGCAGTTGTTTTGTTCCCGTGCAGTTTGCCGACATTGAGTTGTCTGGCCTTGCCAACCTCATATGTCTTCCATGGTTTTGTCTCTACGCATGTGCCTGTGGAGCGTGTGTTTTAGCTTTCTGTGGCTCCATAGTCGTTGTGTGTCCTGGTTGGACCACAAGGATGATCTGGGTGAGATCTAGTGGTGTCGGCGGACACGCTTGCTCACCGTGGTTCTCCACATGCTTGTTTTCTGCTTGGTTTTGGGTCACCATTAAGAAGCTCTCGTTTGGCCTTGCCGTAGTTGCTAGCTGTTGCTGAGTTGTGTGGAGCCATTCAGCGGAGTCTTGTGGATGACCTCTTGGTATTTTCCTCAGTTGTCGTCAGTAGCTGGGACCTTTGTCTAGTCATTGGTGACAGAGGGAGTTACTGACCGCTTGGTCTCAATAGTGTGGGCTGTTGAGGGCTCAGTCATGGTTTTCAATTGCCGTTTCTGGTCGGCTTGGTGCGTGCCATGCTTGTGGAGTTGTCAACATCGTTTGTGTGCTCCACGCTGGTTGGTGTGCGCTTGTTGAGCTGTCGGATGTCTGTTTAGGCACTCCCTTATGGCAGGGTCGTGGTGGTGACCACCGAGAAGTTGCGGTGCGACTTCGTGGTCCTTTGCAGCTGTTGTTTTCTCCGACCGGTGTGTCCCTTATTTCGAGGACGAATTATTTTTTTGTTGGATGTATTGTAACATCTCGGGCTTTCCAGTTTTCTGTTGTGTGAGGGATGATTGGCCTTGTCACGACGGAGGTGCCCATCGCGATACTCATCCCTTGTTGTGACCGCCATTGCCGTCTTATTCTGGTCACGCCCGGTCAACGGGTAGCGACTGCTTTCTGCTTTTGTGACGACCCAACCACAAACTGGCCCAACAACCCTGCCAGTTGGTAGACTTCCCAGGAAGGTCACCCATCCTGGGACTACTCCCAACTGAGCACGCTTAACTTCAGAGTTCTTTTTCTGCTCGAGCTCTGAAAATGACTAGTCCGGGTTGGGTTAGTCTACTGATTTAGTCCATTTAACATTTTCTTATATGGGGTGTTACAATCTACCCCTCTATTAAGCGACATCCTCGTCGCTGCTCACATATAGCACACAATCAAACCCCAGGCAAGCAGGATTCTAGGGTGGCCCCCATAGGTTCAAGAGGTGGCTCCCACTATGTAGCACTTTGCGCCATTATGGCTTCAAGAGGTGCTCCCATAGCGTAGCACTTTGTCTTGTGTGGCACTTAGTTCCTGCCTTCCGGCTGGGTAAGACTCTGATACCATTGTGACGACCCAACCAGCAAACTGGCCCAACACCGGCCAGTTGTAGACTTCCCAAGAAGGTCACCCATCCTGGGACTACTCCCAACTGAGCACGCTTAACTTCAGAGTTCTTTTCCTGCTCGAGCTCTGAAAATGACTAGTCTGGGTTTTGGTAGTCTACTGATTTAGTCCATTTAACATTTTCTTATATGGGGTTACAGCTTTTCAGTCATCTGACGCCTGTCAGGATGGCAGTCATGGCAGACTGACCAATCAGGTTGTCGCGGCGCCTAAGGAGGGCGCGTTCTGGTCGCGGTCTGGGCGGCCGTCGTGATAAGGTTTGTATCGCGATGCCCCGCTCCGTCGTGTTCTGGGGGCCGGAGGCTAAAACCCTTGTCCGGAACCCCTTTCCCATCTTTTGGCTCTTTTCCTCCTTTCCTCTCCTCTCCGAGGTGGACGGGCCTCTCCTCTCTGTTCTCTGGCGGTTCGAGCTCGTGGCGGAATGGCGGCGGCTCGTGCAGAGCAGGAGCGGCGCTGTGGGAGCGAGGAGGAGGTGGTGATCTCGTCGTGAAGGCCCCTGGGGGTTTGGTTTTGTCTAATCGGTAGGGATTTCTAGAACTCTTTCCATTCTGGGTGATTGGGATTCTCCTTGTGTGAATCCATGCTTTATCAGCTTTCCCCATGCTCCCGCCCCTGTCATGGTGTGCTTAGTGTAGTTGTGTGCGACCCCGGGATTGGCATCCCTGCGGTCTGCCTTCCAGCTGATGTCGCGACCGTCGAGCACGTCGCGACATCAGAGAAGGCGTTGCCCTGGTCTGACGTGACCTTATCACGGCGAGGTTGGCCGTCACGATAAGGGTCGTGTCATCACCCGGTTGCCCGTCGCGACGCGCAGCCCTATCGTGACAGGCTTGTCAAGGCGTTGTGCCTTGTCACGACAACCTGGTTGTCGCGACACGCTTTCCCGACGCGACTCGCTTGTCGCAGTTGCCCTACCCATCATGATGAGATCGCGATGGGCTAGGAGGGCGCGACAAGACCTGGTCTACCCCTCGTGGTGTTTTCCGTGGCCGCAGTTGCCGTGCCGGCATATGCCCCATGCCAGGGTTGCCCTTAGAACCTCTGGTGGGAACGCGGCAGGTTGCCTCTCTGTGTTCAGTGACCGAAGGTGACACCTTCGTGGTCGTGTCCTAGGGCTGTGCTAGGAGGCGCGTCTATCTAATAATTGATTGTCTGTCTGTCAATCAATTATTAGAAGAGCATGGTTTCTCTGTTCTATCTGTGGGGTTCCGGTTTCTTGGGCCGTGCCTTGTGTGTCGGAGTTGGCCGACAGCCCTTCTGGCGGTCTCCGGAAAGGGTGCCTTGTGTCCTGTGCCTGCTGGGCTTGTCTTGGTTGCAAGCCAGCTGTGCTGTCTGTTGGTGGTTTCCACTAGTTCTCTTTCGCCTGGTGCTCGGCACTTAAAGCTTGTCCGCGAGACAGGTTGTTACCATTACCTGGGACCCCCATCCTCAGGATCTTGTTGAGGGAGTTCTCTGAGCTACGAGCGTGCTCGAGTCGACAACCTAGTGTGGTGGACTCCGAGCGGAGGGGAAAACGGTGGGGACAGCGGCGTAGAGTCATTTGTAGAGCTCTCTTAGCTAGGTCTGGGTCTCCGAGGTGGTTGAGGTGCTCTTCCGGTGCTGACCAGCTAGTCCTTCTCACTGCCTCACTCTGCTTTGGTTCCGAGCCCGCGTAGGGAGGTCAGGCGTGGGGCCGCAATTCGGCCAGACTGTGGTGTTTTTGGTTGTGTTCTTTGTTGTGGCTCACATAGTAGGTGGGAGTCGGCGGCCGGCGATCAAGAGGGGTGGACTGTGGTCCCTCTCTTAGCTTCCGGTGGCGGTGGCTTGGTTGCTGTTGTTGTGTCAGTGTTTCTCACGTTGTTTTCGAGATTAGTTTTCTAGTCACCCTAGTTTACACGGTGGTGTAGCCTAGCCGTGTCTAGTTTCGTGGTTTGCTTGGTTTTGCCTCGTGGGCCGTGTTTAGTGGTTTCCCTCTGTGGTTTCTCTCATGGTGCCTGGTGCAGGCACCCAACTGCTGTTTCGGTAACCCATTCCTTGGTGCCGTCCATGGTGGCACCGGAGTGTGTAGTTCCCTGACCTTGTGGCATGCCCGAGCTGCAAGGTGGTTTTGCTTTTGGGCCTCGACCTTGTGAAGGTCTGAGGTGGCCGTGCCTGTGGTGAGCCGTTCGTTCTCACTTGGTTGCTTGGTGTCTCTCAGGGTGACACCTGTTGTTCCTTCTTGACCTCATGGAGGTTCGGGATGCTGGTGGTTGTGTCGTGAGACTCTGGTCTCATGTGGTTGCTTCGGTGTTCCGTAAGCTCCTTTGTCTCAGTGGGTGTGTGCCGAGGTGTTTGCTTCCGCATTGTGTTTGACTCCACTGGTTCAGCAGGAGTCGTATTTGGCCTGATCCAGGTTGTGGTCAAGGCATTTCTCTGATCCGTTGCTTTGTAGTACTCTGTGGTAGGCGTTTCTCGCTTTACTACTTTGTAGAGTAGTTTTGCTTCCGCTTGTTAGAGTTCCTGCATCTCTGGCTGGTAAGAGACTGGTAATCTCTACTGAGCCTTGTTCGTGAGGCTCACCCCCCTACTCTCTTCAGGTAGGGATTCGCTGTCGCAGGAGTTCGTTGCCGGACAGTCGTGGTGGCGGTTTGTTGTGCCATGCGTTGCCAGCAGTATGAGTTGGGAGCATGAGTGCTCTTGTAGCGAGAGTTGAGAGTGGCCTTTTTGCAAGTCCTCGAGGCATGCCCCTTAAGAACTGTGCCTTCTTTCTGTACTTGTACTTTTATTTGGGATATGTTGTACTTAATTTCTTTATTAATGTACAGTCTTTCTTGTTATAGTTATTTGAATTCATTGCTTATGTCACTGGACTAATTCTAACCCTTCCGGGTCTTCGGATCCGTGGGTTGCGGCATGACCTTTGGGGGTCCCTGGCGGGGCCAGGAGGTTGGGTCGTTACACACAGCCTCTGTAAGTCTCCTCTGTCCATGGATTCCCACATGGTCGACGAGCCGTTTGTACCCTCAATACCTATGATACCCTTTAAGATCAGTAAGATCCAAACGGACTTAGAATGCTCTCTCTGTCTTATCATGAGATCACGTCGGACCTCTGAACTATGTTCGTAGCATGGTCATTGGTTGGTTAATGAATTCAACCAGACTGGCCAGCACCAAATCATGCATGTTGTGCAACCATTACTATTGCCTATTTAATGTCGTTTCATGTGCAATGACCATTAGCTCTCATCTATACTCTACTCGCTCATCTATTCACGTTCTCTACACTCTCGTCTATTTCATCAAGTACTCTTGTCTATTATTGGTACTCTCTATGGCCATTTGACTGATTGTCTAAAGATAAAGTATACGACTAATGCTTGGCAATATAAAGCGCTCAGTCTGGTCCTGGGAGGTGCGCCCAAAAGTGCTAGTGCCCACTGTAGTTAATTGACCAAAGTGTTTGGCATTACACTCATGTGCTATCTATCTTGACTATCGATATGACAATGAAAGTGCTATGCTATGCATGACTCGTGCTAATATGATCATTATTGTGCTATTTGTGCTACGGCCATCTTGCTCTTTGTGCTATACTCGACACTTGTGCTATATGAATCATGTTATCGTGCTATCACTTGGTTGACAATACATGACTCGTTCTCTATCATTGGTTACTCTACCTTTTAATACATTAATCATTTAAAGCATGCCTGATCATGAGATTTAAGACCCATTGGGCGTTATCGCTCACCTTGCGTTATTTGATATGTGTTCTCAAGTGAAATTGAAGAAGATACCTACACTTACAGGATGGGAACGGCCAGGAGTGAAGTTAAGAGTACCTGGTGTATTAGTATTATGTTAGAGTCTTAGTTTAGACTTTACTTTCGTTCAATTGTTTTGGCTCTGATATTAGTGGTTGTAATAGACATTTGACGAATTATTAATGAAATACATTTGTTTTGGCATTTATTCTTGTCCAATGATTTGATGTCTATTATACGCTCTATACTCGCTTACTTGCAACTGTCTCACGTTTCGATATTCCGCGTCGGGGCATGACAATTTTTTGGTATCAGAGCCTAGGTTGTTCATAAGTATAGGGTTATCTAGTTGACCAGCCTCGACTAGAGTCAAATATAGTACCTATCTGAGATATGGTTAGAACCATGGTAACTAGTTAAAATGAACCCACACATGCATAAATTAAATTCCTCATCAGTATCATAACAATAAGTTACTTTTGTAGGAACTTAAGCAACTAAGATGACTGTTGAACGTGCTTCGATGAGGGGCATGCAACAAACAATCCAGAAGCTCACTTGTGCACTTCTGCAAGCTACACAAGGTGGAGGAAATTGCGGTGTAGGCGAGCTGCATCATTACTTTAGAAGCCTGAATCCGCCAAGATTTAGCGGTTCCACCGACCCAGATGAAGCCGAACACATGCTTAAAGAAACGGAAAGGATTTTCCGTCTTATGCAATGTGTAGCAGGGGATAACCTGCTGCTTACTACCTTTCAACTGGAGAAGGACGCTCGCGCTTGGTGGGAGTTAGTAGAAGCAACCAGGGCAAATGGTCAGTTCACCTGGACCGAATTTAAGGAAGCTTTCAACTCCAAATACTTCTCGGAATGTGTACAAGAAAAGAAGGCCACGGAATTTGCCACTCTCAAACAAAGGAGCCCTTCTGTGGCTGAATACGAAGCTCAATTCTCCCGACTGGCACGCTACGCCACTCATCTAGTAAACACTGAAAGGATGAAGGCTAGGCGTTTTCTTAATGGCCTCAAGCTCCAATATATGACACAGCTAGCCCCTCTCGACATCCAAACATATGCCGAGATGGTTAAGAAGGCTCAACTGCTAGAAGATGCTACGGACTTTACTGACTGTATAAAGGGAAAGTTTGTAAAGAAGGAGCTGACACCAGGCTCTTCAAGTGTTAAGCTGAGTGTCGGTAAGAAACGTCCTTTCAACATCACGGAAGGATCTATTCAAGAAAGGAAACCCAAAGTATTTGTCCCTACTACTCGGATAAAGGAAACTGCAAACGCTGTGACAAGCCTGGTCACACTGCTGACGAGTGCTAGAGGAAGGTCGGCGCATGTTTGTGCTGCGGTAGCCGCAAGCATCATATCCCGGAATGCCCACTACTCAAGGAGCACGAGAGATGCCCAATGGCGCCAAAGAAATAGGGTAGACTGCAAGCCCTGCGAGATGAAGAAACCATCGAGGAAGGTGGAATGGTGTAAGGTACACTAAAAGTCTTCTCTCAGTCAGCCTTTGTTTTATTTGATACTGGCGCAACTCATTCAATTATATCTCAAAACTTTGCTGATACCCTGAATGAAAAACTTGTCGCTATGGGATCTGAATTCTATGTCACAACAACCTTGGGAGAAAAAGAAAAAAATTAACAAATACTTCCCATTAGCCGGTGTAATGATCGGAGAACACAACTTAAGAGCGACCTGGTATGTATGTCCATGGAAGGCTATGACGTGATTCTTGGAGCCGATTGGTTGTCCGCCTATGAGGCAAGTGTCGACTGCAAGAAAGGGAATGTTACATTTAGTGAGTTCCTTAAGTTAGCATTCACTAGGATTAGACATCGGAGACGGATGTCTCTATTCTCTGCCATACAGGCCCACAATATGATAAGGAAATGTTGCATTGCTTTCCTTGCAGCCGTAGTAGTTGAAAAGAAGGGATCCTAGATAGAAGACATACCTATAGTCTAGGACTACCATGACGTTTTCCCAAAAGAGCTGCAAGGAATTCCCCCTGAACGAGATGTAACTTTTCTATGGATTTAATCCCCGGAGTTGCACCGGTGTCACATCAACCATACAGGATGTCACCTACCGAGTTGAAGGAACTAAAGGCACAATTGATGGAACTACTACAAAAAGGTTTATTAGAGCATGTACTTCCCCATGGGGAGCACCTGTGTTATTTGTAAAGAAGAAAGATGGATCTATGAGGCTATGCATCGACCATCGACAACTTAATGAACTGACCATCAAGAACAAGTATCCATTGCCTATAGTTGATGAACTCTTCGATCAAATATCTGGAGCTCAATATTTCTACAAGATCAACCTCAGATCCGGCTATCATCAAATGAGAATCAAAGACGACGACATATACAAAACGGCTTTCAGGAGTAGGTATGGACACTATGAATTCGTTGTTATGCCTTTTTGTCTGACCAATGCTCCTACAGCTTTCATGCAACTCATGAACAACATATATTGGACATACCTGGACAAGTTCGTGGTCATCTTCATTGATGATATTCTCATATACTCCAACACCAAGGAAGAACATGAAGAACATCTGAGATAGCTCTGCAAGTCTTGCGAGACAACCAACTTTATGCAAAGCTGAGCAAGTGCAAGTTCTGGCTCGAAGAAGTGTCCTTCTTGGGCCATGTTATCTCCAAGGATGACATCTCTGTTGATCCCTCAAAAGTTGAAGCTGTACTTAAATGGGAGAGACTGACTAATGTTATAGAATCAGAAGCTTATAGGACTGGCTGGCTATTATAGACAGTTCATCAAGGACTTCTCCAAGATCGTTGTTTCTCTCATCTCACACAGAAGGAAAATCCCTACTCTTAGAGTGAAGAGTGTGAGAAAAGTTTCCAAACCCTAAAGGACTATCTGACCTCAGCACCTGTTCTCGCTCTTCCAATAGAGGGAGAAGGTTTCTCAGTCTATACTATTGCTTCGGGAATTGGCTTAGGCCGTGTATTGATGCAAAAGGAGAAAGTCATTGCCTATTCTTCAAGACAACTGAAGACTCATGAAGTCAACTACCCTGTGCATGATCTAGAGTTGGCTGATGTGGTCTTCGCCTTAAAAATCCGAAGACATTATTTGTATGGTGAGAAATTCACAGTCCATTCAGACCATAAAAGCTTGAAGTACTTATTCTCTCAAAAAGAACTCAACACGAGGCAAAGAAGGTGGTTAGAATATTTAAAGGATTTTAACTTCAACATCCATATCACACAGCCAAAGGGAATGTTGTGGCCGATGCTCTTAGCAGGAAGCCGATGGCATCCTTATCTAGTCTAGTTCTTGGTGAAATGTAACTACTAGAACAATTCGAAGGTTAGACTTGAATATTGAACATAGAGATGATCAAGTCTTGGTTGCCAGTATCAAGATCAATCTAACTTGCTAGTAGAGATCAAAGCACAATAAGATAACGATATGTTCTTGGTTCATATTAAGGAAACTCTGGCAGAAAAAACAGACCTTGCTATGACCGAGGATGGAAGGTTAGTGTTGTAATGGAGGATATGTGTTCCGGATAATGAAGGACTGAAAAGGAAGTTGATGGATGAAGCCCATAAAATCAAGTACACTATTCACCCAGGCGGTACCAAAATGTATCATGACATGAAGAGTGTTGGGTTGAGTGTGAAAACAAGTCATTTCCCCTCATATTTTGATGATGATAAGCTGTTATTTTAATGCATAAAAATTGGAACATGTGAAATACATTACCTAAATTACCAATATTCAAAAGCATGTTTCCAAGCACATTAATCATTTATATTCATGATAGTACATTTATCTAATGATTTATGTGTTTATTTTCTCAGGAACAAATATTTCTTGCAAAGGGGGTGTCGACACAACCATCAATGGTGTCGACACAATGGTTCAGAACAAAGGCAGAAATGTGAAGAAAAGCTCATCCATTGTCGACACTAGTCCAGGGCAGGTCGACACTAGAGACATTCCAGAGAAATATGTGAACATATTTCCATCTCAGGTCGACACCAAATCAGATAGTGTCGACACTAGATAGCCTTCCCAGAAGGCCTGTTTTGCTGTCTGGGACAGCAGGTCGACACTACATCATCTTAGGTCGACACTAGAGACCTCTCCCAGGGAATTGATTTGCCAGTCTGGGACAGTGTGTCGACACACCTCAAGGGCAGGTCGACACACTTCGGAATCTCTGTGACTTAAACTTCCTCTTGGACGCGTGGCACCCTAGGGAGATGTCTGATCAATGTTGGATCATGTGCCCACGTACCCCAAGGTATCTTTGAGATATTTAGGGTATAAATACCCTCTTATTGGGCATCCATCGCAAGAGAACCCTCTTAGAGCCTCCAGAAACTGGTTGTGGCGGCAAGAGAGTCTCTCCTCCCTGTTTTGCTTCCTCCTGTGCTTCCACACCCCAATTCACACTTCTCCAAGCACAAGAATCGAAGATTGATCAACATGAAGCATTAGGATCAACTTCAAGGGAGCAAATCAAGTAGAAGCCAGCAATTGTGAAGCACTCAAGGAAGATCCGAAGATCAAAATTACAGGGCATTTGGCCAAGGGACTTCAAGTGATTAAGATCCTTCCAATTCTGCCTCTACAAGGGAGTTCTCTTCAAGAACAAGAACTGTCAACATCGTGTCTTGAGTCTTTCTTGTTTCTTCTTGGCTATTCTAGAAATTGTGCATAATCTATTGCATCAATTTTCTTGAATTGGCCTTAATTGATCAGATCATTGCTAGAGGATCTGGATCTTGTTGTTTTGTTCTAACAAGTGGTTGTGAGCCTGTGTGCTCAGGTTTTGAGTCATCGCACTCAAGTTGTGTTGTTGAGTAGTCTTGCTCAGATCTCGAGTAGTTGCTCTAGGTAGTGTGTGAGTTGTCTAACTCATTTGTTGAGTTGTCAGGCTCCAGTGTGGGTTGTGTTACCCAGGTTGTTTAGTGGATCCTCACTGTGTGTGAGGGGTGGATGTAGGAGTCACATGGTGTGATTTCCGAACCACCTAAAAATCTCTGTGCATTGGTCTATTTGTGGTTTGAATTTACTCTTCGTTAGATGAATGCTTAGAATCGTTTGAATCTATATAATCAACCTGTTTACTCACTCCAATTACTTAACTCACTTAATCTCTTTTCAGATCTGTGAAATTTGCTTTCAATCTAACTCTGATTCAAAGGTCTTTTAAAATTGGTTTAGCTTCCGCATTAGTTGGCATAGATCTATTCAACCCCCCCCCCTTCTAGATCTTGTCCACATCTTTTATCGATCCTTCAATTGGTATTAGAGCGGGTTTACACCTGATCTGATTTGATCTGAGTGATTTCTGAGTACGTTGTGTGATTTGTTTGCTTGATTGTTTGCTTGCTAAGTGTTTCCTTCTTTGCACCATCTGTTTATTAAATGGATTCCAGAGGATTCATAGCTGAGGGTCATTCCATAAATAGGCTACCATTCTTTAATGGAACGGACTATTCTTATTGGAAAAATAGAATGCAAGTTTTTCTAAGAGCCCAAAATTATGAAATCTGGAAAGTAGTGGAGGTAGGACCCTATGAAAACCAGGGAGAGGAAGAAACCTGGACTAGGAACAGATAAGAAGAGCTACATATAATTATAGTGCCATGAACATGATTCAATGTGTTGTTCACCCCAGAGAGTACTCAAGATCTCGATGTGCAAATCTGCCAAAGAGATGTGGGATAAACTTGAGGTACTCTATGAGGGAACATCTCAGGTTAAAGAAACCAGGCTAACATACTTGTCTCTGAATATGAATTGTTCATGATGAATCTAATGAGACAATCTCTGAAATGTTTGCCAGGTTTATGATCATAGTCAATGGACTGAAGGCCTTAGGTAAGGACTATACGGATGCTGACTTGGTAAGAAAAATCCTGCGTTCTCTCTCTTCAATATGGCACACCAAGGCCACTGTCATTGAAGATTCTAAAGATTGTCTAAAATTTCTTTGGATGAGTTGATAGGATCCTTAATGACATATGAAATTAATCTAAAGAGAAATGAAGAACATATAATGAAAACCAAGCAAGTAGCATTAAAGGCCTCATCAAGTAACAAAGACAAAAACCAAGAGAAAACAAGTTCTGATGAGTCTGAGTCTAATGAGGATGAGCTTGCCCTCATGACCAGGCAATTCAGGAAATTCCTAAAATACATAAAATGAAAATTCTCAGGGAAAAAGAATTCCCATCAGGTAAAAGAAATATTTCCTCTTCTAACGTTAATTCTAATAGGAATCAGAAATCTGATGTTAATGTCATTTGTTACAGGTGCAACAAGCCAGACATATGAAGGGAGAATGTCCTAAAAACAAGAAGGAGAAGCACAAAAATATTCACAATTCAAGAAGCCGAAGGCCATGGTAGCCACTTGGTCTGATGAAGACTCAAGTGAAGAAGAAGAAGAAGAAAAATCCTCAAGCTCTGAAAGTGAGGAGATATGCTTCATGGCAAATAGTTCGGATGGAAAGGTAAGCACATCTTTCGAAGACTTTTCAGTTGAAGATTGGCAGGATGCATATGCTGAATTAGTAGAAAAATATTCTGAAATGAGAAAAGAAAATAAACACATCAAAAAGAAAGTTGAAAACATCTTGCACAATCAAAACTCCAACAAAAGAATTTGTGAACTAGAAAATGAAGTAATAGAATTGAATGAAGAAAAAGAAAATCTTCTGAACCTGATTGATGAACTCAAGCTAGCCTCTCAAAAGGCCACCAATGAATTCAAAGAATTATCTGAAAAGCTGGAAAAGGAAACCCAAGATAAACAACAAAAGATTGAAGAAATCAAAATCTTGGAAAAACAGCTAAGAGAAAAGGATGAAATTATTGAAACATTCACAAATGGAAAAGATAATCTGGAGGCCTTGCTGGGAGCAAAAATGAAATCAATCTCTCATGGACTAGGATTTAATAAACAAAAACCTAAGAAAGACAAATCTGGTGAGAAAAAGGATAAAGCACCATTAATTAAATTTGTCAAAGGTCCAACTCTTGAAAACAGTGAAATCAAACAAAAATCAAGCAAAACACTAAAAAGTCTAAAAACTCAGAATCAAAACAAGGCAACCAGGTCGACACAGTCACCTGACGGGTCGACCTGCTCAACATCAACCAAGACAAATCACAAAATAAAAAATTCAAATAAAAATCTGAAAAATAAGAAAAAGTCAAAGGAAGTCATTAATGAAAAACCTTGGACCTCTAAGACAGCATATCAAGCTGATTGGACCAATTCTTGGAGCCAATGGTATCATAACCCAAGTTGGTATCATCCACAATTCTTCTATCCAAATTTTCTGATGTACCAACAGAATCCTTGGATTCCACCTCCTCATCTAAACTATCATGTTCAAATTAAAAGTTCCCCTCCTACCAAAAACAAAAACACTGGTGTTTTCATTTCTAAAGGAAAGAAGAAAGTGAAAAAGACGAAGAACACCAATATAATAAAACAAAAATAAAAAACAAGTCAAATTTGGGTGAGAAAAGATTTGTTAACATTGTCCAAACTTTCTGATGGTCCCAACTCTGTTTGGGTACCAAAATCTTCTCTCCAATAATTGATGTTGCAGGAAGGTCGTGCACCCAATTCAAATGTGTAGTTACTTGACAGTGGGTGTTCACCACATATGACTGGAGATAGAGCTAAATTTTCTTTCCTGCTAGAGAAGGAGGGAGGTTCAGTAACTTTTGGAGGTAAAAATAAAAGAAAGATCATTGGATCTGGAAAGGTTGGTCAAACTTCCTCAAACTCTGTTGATTGTGTTTTATTAGTTGATGGTCTTGATTACAATCTGCTAAGTATTAGCCAACTATGTGACAATGGTCACAAAGTTGTGTTTGAATCCAATTTCTGTAAAATCATTGACTCATCAACTGATAAAATAAAATTTTGTGGAAAAGGGGAAAACAATGTCTACATGATCGACCTTAATAAAACTTTTCTGAAAATCTTTGATTTGTTGCTAATAAAGATGAAATTGCATGGACTTGGCACAAAAGACATGGCCATGCAAGTTTCAGAACTTTAAATAAATTGTTAAGGCTGAATCTGGTTAAGGGTCTTCCTGAATCTTTTTCAAATGTTGAAAATCAAGTTTGTAGGATCTGTGCCCAAGGAAAACAAACAAGAAAATCTTTTAAGACCTTCAATGAGGTACTCACATCTAGGCCACTAGAACTACTTCACATGGACCTTTTTGGCCCAACAAGAGTTCTAAGTCTAAGTGGCAAGGGATATGGGTTTGTAATCATTGATGATTTTACTAATTTACTTGGGTTATCTTCCTGTGCCACAAAAGTGATACTTGCCTTGAGTTCAGGAAATTCTGTACCACTGCCCTAACCAACTTTTCATATAAAATCAAAAATATTTTGACTGATCATGGGGGAGAATTTGAAAACCAATCCTTTTCTGACTTATGTGCTGAACTTCAAATTTTCCACAAGTTTTTTTCACCAAGAACTCTAGAACAAAATGGAGTTGTGGAAAGAAAGAACAGAACTCTTGTGGAAATGGCTAGATCCATGCTCTTAGAAAGCAATTTGCCCAAATCCTTCTAGGCTGAAGCTGTAAACACAGCAAATCACATTCTCAATAGAGCATTGGTCAGATCAAAAATCAAGAAAACCCCCTATGAATTATTGAAAAACAAAAAGCCAATTGTTTCCTATTTCAAAATCTTTGGGTGCAAATGTTATGTACACAACAATAATAAAGAAAATCTTGACAAGTTTGATGCTAAGAGTCAGGAAGCCATCTTCCTTGTTATTCAGAAGTGTCAAGAGCTTTCAGAGTGTACATTCTCAAAACACAAATGTTGAAGAATCTCCACATATTATTTTTGATGAAAATTCCTTTTCAACTAACAGTTCTAAATCTTACAGGAAAATTCAAGACAATGAAGAGGATGATTTCATTGTGGACTCTTCTCCAACTGTTGAGGAGCGTGAAGACATTGGTGAGAACTTGAACACCAATTCACCATCTTCAAGTGGATCAGGTAACATTGCTCCAGATTTAAGTACCCCTCAACAGGTAATTTCTGAACATCGAATTTTGAGAGATCACCCATTAGATATGTTGTTGGCAATTTGCATGATAGAGTTAGGACTACATCTTCATTCCAGCATGCCATTGAAGAAGACCCACTAGCTCTAATTTCCAAAATTGAACCAAAATCAATTGATGAAGCTTTATCAAGTTCTGATTGGATTAATGCCATGCATGATGAACTTCATCATTTGAAAGAAACCAAGTATGGGAATTAGTACCTAGACCTAGTGACCAAACAGTCATTGGCACTAGATGGGTCTTCAGAAATAAACTGAATGAATCTGGTCATGTCATAAGAAATAAAGCTAGGCTAGTTGCAAAGGGGTACAATCAAGAGTTTAGAATTGACTTTGAAGAATCATATGCCCCTGTAGCTAGACTAGAAGCAGTTAGAATTTTTCTTGCTTTTGCATCCTCCATGAAATTCAAAGTTTATCAAATAGATGTTAAAAGTGCATTTTTAAATGGATATATCAAGGAAAATGTTTTTGTTGAACAACTTCCTGGTTTTGAAAATGAAAATATCCTAACCATGTTTTCAAGCTTAATAAGGCTCTCTATAGTCTTAAACAAGCTCCAAGAGCTTGGTATGACCGTTTGAGTTCTTTTTACTTGAAAAGGGATATTCTAGAGGAACTGTTGTAGAGGAACTGTTGACCAATATTGTTCACAAAAATAGTCAATAATCAAATAACTGTTGTCCAAATTTATGTTGATGACATAATATTTGGATCAACCAATAAAGGCCTGTGTAATGAATCTCCAATCAAATGAAAAATGAATTTGAAATTAGTTTAATGGGAGATCTAAATTTTTTCTTGGGATTGCAGGTTAACCAAACTAATGAGGGGATCTTCATCAGTCAAACCAAGTATGTCAAAGAACTTCTGAAAAGGTTTGACTTTCAGAACCTCAAGCATTCAAACACACCAATTGTATTAATGCTAAGCTAGAAGAAGACTCAAATGGTAAGTCAGTAGACCAAAAGACCTACAGAGGTATGATTGGTTCTTTACTTTATCTTTCAACTTCTAGACCTGATATTCAGTTAGTGTGTGTTGTGTGCTAGATTTCAATCAAATCCTAAAGAAAGTCACATGTTAGCTGTTAAGAGAATTTTCAAATATCTTGTTGGAACATGTGATTTAGGAATTTGGTATCCTGCTAATTGCAAGTTAGATTTGATTGCCTATTGTGATGCTGATTATGCTGGCTGTAAATTAGATAGAAAAAGCACAAGTGGCTTGTGTTTATACTTAGGTGGGTGCCTAATTTCTTGGGCTTCTAAGAAGCAACATTCAGTTGCTCTGTCAACTGCAGAGGCTGAGTATGTTGCTGCTGGTAGTGTGGAACCCAAATTCTTTGGGTGAAACATCAACTTCTTGATTATAACCAAGACTTAGGTTGTGTTCCCATTCTATGTGATAACACAAGTGCAATAAATCTGTCTAAAAACCCCATTCAGCATTCCAGAACCAAGCATATTGAAATTAGGCATCATTTCTTGAGAGATGAGGTAGCAAAGAAATCATTTGAACTCCACTTCATAGAAACTGAAAAACAAATTGCTGACATTTTCACAAAACCCCTCCTGACAGTAGATTCTCATCTTTAAGGAGAGAAACTTGATCTTTGTAAATGTCTATTGGATGGGTTGAGTGTTAGGCATGTTCTGAGAGGGAGTTCTTTGCATCATCATATTCATTTGCTTCCTTGATTCCTACTGATCATATCTCCTCTCCATTTCACTTCCATTTCTTTTTGACAATGAACTCTTCAACTCACTTCTATTGAAGTTCTTGGTATATTCAAATGGTTTTATTTGAAGAAGGACAAGTTCTGCTTGTCTGGACACGTTCACTATGCGAGAGTATATGTGTGACGGAACGCCTCGGCCAAGCCCGTTAACCGATAACGTACTTGATCCGAGTCCGCCTCCCGCGAACGGGCCGAAGCCTCGCAAGGGATACCAAACCACAGTCCGTGTAAACATAAAGGAACACACCACATTTCATATATATTTCACAGTTTTACATAGCCAAATTTCCACAAAAAAAAAACTGAAAAGAGGTACAAGAGCCTGGGGCATACCCCGAGGTACAACTGAAGAAAGTAAACAACTACAAAACTACACTGCTGGAGCTACTCTGCTGGAGGTGCTGACCCTGCACCGCTACGACGCGGCCCAGAACTGGACGTCGGACGAGAGACGTCCTCCTCGCTCTCACCTGTGGGGGTAGGGGTGAGCCTCTCTAGTCACTGGCTCAGTAGGGAACTCCCCCAAAACCGAGCAAACAACACCACGAGTACGAATAGTAAACAGCACCAACAATTAATATAACAGCTAAGCAGGTAAGTAAAGCTGTAAAAGTACTCACCGTCTGCCGACTACGAGAAACAACAGTAATAATTAAACGGCAAACCAGTACAGGTGTACAAGCTAAAGTAGAGACAGCCAACACGAGCCACGTGAACTGGTTCGCGACACCAGAAACTGACTCGGACAACTAACACAGGTCTACCTCTCAGTCTCGCAGCCACGGACGAAAGGTCCAGCTGCCGCTCCACGTAAAAAGGTCAAGCAACTGTGGAGACCAACTAAACACCACCACCTGCAGACCACACGGTCACAGGCCCATGCCTGGCACCTCCAGAGACCCTGGCCTGGGCTCTCTAGAGTGAGGCACTGGAAAAGGACTAGCTGGGGTCCAGTACGTCTACTGGTGTCCGTACCCCCAACTACGAGCGCGCTACAAGTGACTAAAGACAAACACAAGTGTCACTGTCCCACTGTCGTCTTTCCCTCAGTAGGACGTACAACTCTAACACAAGAGTGAGGGTGTCCAGGTCAGACGACACAGACCTCGACGGTACAACACAAGTACCGGGACAAAGCCCCGAGCTAACAGCCTGGCTCACAAAGAACCTGGGGCACCCAACTGGAGAGGTAACCACGTAGGCGTCGTACTACTCGCCACGTACACAAAACCACGTGCACGTCACACACAAACCACGTGAAACCTCACGTAAACCACAAGTAACCATGTCCACTACACGTGAACCCAACTGACTCGCGTAAACAACGCGCAGTCACTGAAGTAAGCAACTAACTGCATACCTTGTATGCTAAACACAAGAACCAAGTGCACTCAGTGCACCTCATGTGTCAACACACATGCATTATCGATAATATCATAATTCAGTCTTTCTTGTTCATAGCCAGTAGGCGGCAACATCGACTGCCGCTTACACCAAGTCAACGGCAAGGACCTGGCCGTTAACATCTTGGCTGAGGAGCTTGGCGACAAATGATGGACGCCAAGTTCTCCGGCCATACCCTGCAGAAACCCTAATCCGGCTCTGCGGGTTTTCTAACTGTTCTAACTACAGAAAACATACAAATTACTCTTTAGCATGCAGAACCCATATAACCCATTACAACATGCTTCGTACATAAACTACTCAAACCACCCATTATCCCCGTATGGTGCAACTTTATCCGAAACATTATCATGCTGATTCAGTGGTTATGATGTGTTTTAATGTTTCTACGGAGCTAACGGGTTCGTCCCCTACCTCAGAACGCGTTAGAATCTCCCGCAATCTCCCGGTTCACGCCGAGCCCTCCGCGAGCTCCCACGGGAATTGCACCACGCCGCGACGTTTCCTCGCGTAATTCAGCGATGCCACGCGTTCTACGATCGTCCAACCACTCCTCGGAACCTGTTAGAAGCTTCAGAAACACCGGGGCGCAAGCTGGGGCAAGAGGGGAAGAGAGCTGCCCTCGGGTGAGCCTATAACCTGCACCATTCTCAGGTTGGCGTCAACCCCATGCCGCCAACAGCAACCGCCACCCTTAGCGTCCACATCTACTGCCGCCAAGTTCAAGCAGTCAACGTCCACTAACCTGGACGCCAACAGTCAACGGCCACCCCTGGCCGCCAACTCAACTGAACAGCAGCAGGTCCTGTTCATTTCAGGACCAACCCTGCTCTTCACCTGCTCAAGCCACACATTCACATCACACATTCCACACAACTAGCTCACATTGGCCTCACAACGGCCTACACAACCACACACACATGATCCGCATGGATCCGAAAGGCACGCGACGTTACATTACTATCATCTAAAAAGAAAATTTCGACCTCGAAATTCATAACACAATTCAAAGTTAAACAACTCATACATACACACCTTTACAAGTACTATCATCTAAAAAGAAATACACAAGCTTACTCAAACAGATAGGGATACCCTTTAGCCATTTCCGCGGCCAACTCCCAGGTATCCTCACCACCTAATCTATTTTCCCATCTCACTTTAACTAGCTCAATTTCTTTATTCCTCAGCTTCTTCATCTTTCGATCTGTGATCTGCACCGGATACTCTGGCATAGTCATGTCCGGCCTCAGGTCACCCCTTGATATCTAATTATTTGAGCTGGATCTTCAATACACTTTCTCAACATGGAGACATGGAAAATATCATGCACATCTGCAAAATCAGCTGGCAAATCCAGCCTATAAGCTGCTTCCCCAATTCTTTCAATCACCTGGAAAGGTCCCACATACCTTGGACTCAACTTCCCAGACTTGCCAAATCTCATAATACCTTTACTCGGGAAACTCTCAGAAAAACAAAATCTCCCACCTCAAACTGAAGTGGTCTCCTCCGCACATCTGCATAACTTTTTTGCCTACTTTGAGCTGCCTGCAATTTTTCTTTAATAAGCTTCACCACTTCCGTGGTTTGCTGAATCAATTCAGGACCCACCAATTGCCTTTCTCCCACTTCATGCCAGTTCAATGGGGTTCTACATGGCCTTCCATATAAAGCTTCATACGGTGCCATCCCAAGACTGGTATGATAACTATTATTGTAGGCAAACTCAACCATTCCCAAATGATGCTCCCAACTACCTCCCCAAACTAAACAACAAGCTCGCAACATATCTTCAATTGTCTGAATAGTCCTTCTGTCTGACCATCTGTCTGGGGATGATAAGCGGAGCTATACCTCAATTCAGAACCATTACTTTCTGCAGACTTCTCCAAAACCAGAAGTAATCTTGGATCTCTATCGATACAATAGTCTTCGGAATACCATGCAGTGGAACAATTCTTTCAACATAAATATTTGCCACCTGTCCACTGTCCAAGACATACTCACTGCCACTAATCTGCATACCTTAGTCAATCTGTCAACAAACACCCATATTCCATTATGCCCGGAACTCGACCTTGGTAAACCTGCCACAAAGTCCATTGCAATATCATCCCATTTCCACTGTGGAATAGGCAACGGTTGCAATAGACCTCCAGGCTTCTGATGCTCTGCTTTAATCTGCTGACAGATAGCACACCTTGCTACAAATTCTGCTATTTCTTTCTTCATATGAGGCCACCAAAAATGCTTCTTTAAATCATGGTACATTTTAGTACTACCCGGATGAATAGTGTACCTAGATTTATGAGCCTCTTCCAGAACTCGCTGCTTCACCTCTCTTTCTGCAGGAACAAACAACCTGCCTCGAAGCCTGACCACACAATTATCATCAATAGAAACTCCTTCCATTTTTACAATTTCAGGTTAGCCCCTCTCTGAGCTTTGATCTGCCAATACAAAGACGGCTCTACAGCACTAGCAGCTAGAATTGCCCGTCGCTGACTGCTGGCACATACAAGGAATTCTCTGCTACCTCTTCATATAACTTCCATTCTTTAATCATCATCAATTCATATATGCCTTTCTGCTCAAGGCATCAGCTACAACATTGGCCTTACCCGGATGGTAAGCCAAACTGAAATCATAATCCTTCAAATATTCAACCCATCTGCGCTGGCGAAGATTCAAATCTTTCTGCGAGAAGATATACTTCAAGCTTTTATGATCTGTAAAAATCTCAAATCTCTCGCCATACAGATAATGCCTCCACATTTTAAAGCAAACACAACTGCTGCCAATTCCAAATCATGAGTGGGGTAATTTTTCTTCTGCTGGCTTCAATTGCCTGGATGCATAGGCTATCACTTTACCATGCTGCATAAGCACTGCGCCAAGTCCTCTCCTTGAAGCATCAGTATACAACAAAAACCACCACTCCCTGCCGTAATGTCAATATAGGTGCTGATGTAGTCTTTTCTTTAATTCCATGAAACTTCTCTGACATTCACCGGACCACACAAAAGGCACTCCTTTCCTGGTCAATCTAGTCATAGGTGCTGCAATCTTAGAAAAATCTTGAATAAAGCGCCTATAATAACCTGCCAACCCCAGAAAACTTCTAATCTCGGTTATTGTCTTAGGCACTCCCCACCTTGACACAGCTTCCACTTTACTCGGGTCCACTGCTATTCCTTTAGCTGAGATAACATGACCCAAAAACTGAATTTCCTTCAACCAGAATTCACACTTACTGAATTTAGCAAACAGCTGGTTATCTCTTAACAACTGCAAGGTAAACCTCAAATGAGCTGCATGCTCCTCTTCAGATGCTGAATAAATTAGAATATCATCAATAAAGACCACAATGAATTGATCTAAATATGGATGAAAAATTCTATTCATCAGATCCATAAAACCTGCAGGAGCATTAGTCAACCCAAAAGGCATTACCACAAACTCATAGTGACCATATCTGGTTCTGAACGCTGTCTTATCTATATCCTCCTCTTTGATTCTCAACTGATGGTACCCGGACCTCAAATCAATCTTAGAAAACACCTTTGCTGATTGCAACTGATCAAATAAATCATCTATCCTCGGCAACGGGTACTTATTCTTGATGGTCACATCATTCATTTTCTATAATCAATACACATCCGAAAACTTCCATCTTTCTTTTTCACAAATAAAACCGGCGCTCCCCACGGGGAATGACTCGGTCTAATAAAACCTTTCTGCAACAACTCTTCTAATTGCTTTTTCAATTCTTTAAGTTCTGCTGGTGCCATCCGATATGGAGCTTTAGAAATCGGCATGGTACCTGGCAGCAACTCAATAGAAAAGTCCACCTCTCTATGTGGAGCTAAACCAGGCAAATCTTCCGGAAAAACATCAGCAAATTCCCTAACCACGGGAACTGCTTCTATTGGCTGACTGGCCTCTACCAAACTTACCGAGGCTAAATAAGCCACACACCCATCATTATCAACTTTCTAGCTTTAATTGCAGAAATTAGAAACTTGGAGGTATAAAAGGCATACCTTGATATTCAAACACTGCACCATTAGGATGACAAAATCTGATCCTTTTCTTTCTGCAATCTAACATTGCTCCATACATTTCAAGCCAATCCATACCCAAAATGATATCATAATCTGACAACTGCAGGGCATACAACCGACCCGGCATCTGGTTCCCTTCAATCATAACAGGAGCTTCATCTATATAGCTCGAAGTGAGTAAGAACTCACCTGAAGGAACCTCCACCACTAACTCACAAGACTTCTCCTCTAAGGATGAGCTATGCAATCCAGAAATTCTTCGGAAATAAAAGAATGAGAGGCACCCGAATCAAATAAGACTCTTGCTGAATATTCATAAAGAGGTAAAGTACCTTCTATCATATTTGACGCCTCTGCCTGGGCTCGGGTGATAGCCATAACCCGGCCTCTCCCTCGCTGCTGCGGTGCTCCTCTGCCACGACCTGCCTGTGGCTGCTGGAACTGCTGAGGCTGCTGCTGCTGCACACCTCTGCCATACCCATATTCTCTTGCATAGGGACAATTGCGGATCAAATGTCCCGGCTGATTACAATTATAACATCTATACCCTGGAGGAACAATAGGCTGCCTGGCAGTGCTCTGCTGCGACTCCTCCACCTCAGGCCTACCACGGCCTTGCTGAACTGCGGACGACCTCCCCATCCTCTTCCTTTTCCTTTAAGTGCTTGCTTTAATTTCTGGCCCCATTTACCAAAGCCTGATGTAGAAGGTCCCGCTGGTGCCTTACCCTTGCTTGCACCTACTGTCTGCTGCGGTAGCCGGAAACTACCTGAACCTGATTCACCTGCCTGACGAGTCCGGATAGACCTCTCCAAAGTAGCTGCCCTCTGCGCTGCCTCTTCCACTGTCTTGCACATAAGAGGTACTATCGCATCCTGCAATTCCACTCTCAATCCTCTGATAAAATACTCAACCATCATGTTATTATCTGAAACCACATATGGCGCATAACGCTAAGTGCCATAAATCTCATCTGGTACTCTAAGACTGAAGAGTTACCTTGCTGAAGAGTTCGGAATTGCTCTCTTTTTACTTGCTGCACTTGGATCGGAAAGAATGTATCATTAAACACATCAAGAAACTCCGGCCAAGTGATAGCTTCTTCCGTCCTGCCTGCAAAAGTGGTTTGCATCTTCAATCGCCACCATTCCAAGGAAAACCTCTCAACTGATAAGCAGCTAATACCACTCTATCCGCTGCCGGACACCTCATAGTCGCAAAAACCCTCTCAATTCATGAACCCAATGCTCAGCTGTATCTGGATTCGGCCCTCCTGAATAAGTAGGCGGCTGCAATCTCAGAAATTTCTCCACCTGCATCACTGGTTCTTCTGCTATCATACTGGTGGTTGGTACAGGTGCTACAAAAGGCACCTCCACTCTCGGCGGAACTGGAGCAACGGTACAGCCTCTCCATCCCCAGGTGGCACTGCAACCGGTGGTACTGGCGCCTGCTGATCCATTCTCGCCCGAATATCCGTGAGGCTCTCCCAAATTCTTTCTATCATACGCTGGGTGCTTTCCTCCGGATCATCTCCTCCACCACCCCAATCTCTCCTATCAGCCATTTCAGAAATTTCTACATACACAAAACACCAGACAAAAATCAAAACCACAATGATCAAAAACCAGGGTCCCTACCAGCAGTGTATAATGACCGAAATAAGGCTATGTATCTTTCTAATTCCCTTATATTAACACGGACCTTGCTCTGATACCAACTGTGACGGAACGCCTCGGCCAAGCCCGTTAAACCGATAACGTACTTGATCCGAGTCCGCCTCCCGCGAACGGGCCGAAGCCTCGCAAGGGATACCAAACCACAGTCCGTGTAAACATAAAGGAACACACCACATTTCATAAATATTTCACAGTTTTACATAGCCAAATTTCCACAAAAAAAAAAGAAAAGGGTACAAGAGCCTGGGGCATACCCCGAGGTACAACTGAAGAAAGTAAACAACTACAAAACTACACTGCTGGAGCTACTCTGCTGGAGGTGCTGACCCTGCACCGCTACGACGCGGCCCTGAACTGGACGTCGGACGAGAGACGTCCTCCTCGCTCTCACCTGTGGGGGTAGGGGTGAGCCTCTCTAGTCACTGGCTCAGTAGGGAACTCCCCCAAAAACGAGCAAACCAAACACCACAGTACGAATAGTAAACAACACCAACAATTATATAACAGCTAAGCAGGTAAGTAAAGCTGTAAAAGTACTCACCGTCTGCCGACTACGAGAAACAACAGTAATAATTAAACGGCAAAGTACAGGTGTACAAGCTAAAGTAGAGACAGCCAACACGAGCCACGTGAACTGGTTCGCGACACCAGAAACTGACTCGGACAACTAACACAGGTCTACCTCTCAGTCTCGCAGCCACGGACGAAAGGTCCAGCTGCCGCTCCACGTAAAAAGGTCAAGCAACTGTGGAGACCAACTAAAAACACCACCACCTGCAGACCACACGGTCACAGGCCCATGCCTGGCACCTCCAGAGACCCTGGCCTGGGCTCTCTAGAGTGAGGCACTGGAAAAGGACTAGCTGGGGTCCAGTACGTCTACTGGTGTCCGTACCCCCAACTACGAGCGCGCTACAAGTGACTAAAAACAAACACAAGTGTCACTGTCCCACTGTCGTCTTTCCCTCAGCCGGACGTACAACTCAACACAGAGTGAGGGTGTCCAGGTCAGACGACACAGACCTCGACGGTACAACACAAGTACCGGGACAAAGCCCCGAGCTAACAGCCTGGCTCACAAAGAACCTGGGGCACCCAACTGGAGAGGTAACCACGGTAGGCGTCGTACTACTCGCCACGTACACAAAACCACGTGCACGTCACACACAAACGTGAAACCTCACGTAACCACAAGTAACACTACACCCCGTGAACCCAACTGACTCGCGTAAACAACGCGCAGTCACTGAAGTAAGCAACTAACTGCATACCTTGTATGCTAAACACAAGAA
Source organism: Colocasia esculenta (assembly GCA_014218235.1). NCBI lineage: Eukaryota > Viridiplantae > Streptophyta > Magnoliopsida > Alismatales > Araceae > Colocasia > Colocasia esculenta. Next base: position 74,895,751 of record CM024758.1, read on the forward strand.
CCAAGTGCACTCAGTGCACCTCATGTGTCAACACACATGCATTATCGATAAATATCACAATTCAGTCTTTCTGTTCATAGCCAGTAGGCGGCAACATCGACTGCCGCTTACACCAAGTCAACGGCAAGGGACCTGGCCGTTAACATCTTGGCTGAGGAGCTTGGGCAAAACGATGTTGACGCCAAGTTCTCCGGCCATAACCCTGCAGAAACCCTAATCCGGCTCTGCGGGTTTTCTAACCGTTCTAACTACAAAAACATATAGAAACTACTCTTTTAAAGCATGCAGAACCCAATACAACCCATTACAACATGCTTTACTTACATAAACTACTCAAACCACCCATTATCCCCGTATGGTGCAACTTTATCCGAACATGCATTATCATGCTGATTCAGGTGGTTATGATGTTTTTAATGTTTCTACGGAGCTAAACGGGTTCGTCCCCTACCTCAGAACGCGTTAGAATCTCCCGCAATCTCCCGGTTCACGCCGAGCCCTCCGCGAGCTCCCACGGGAATTGCACCACGCCGCGACGTTTCCTCGCGTAATTCGGAACGCCACGCGTTCTACGATCGTCCAACCACTCCTCGGAACCTGTTAGAAGCTTCAGAAACACCGGGCGCGAAGCTGGGGCAAGAGGGGAAGAGAGTGAGCTGAGAGAGCTGCCCTCGGGTGAGCCTATAACCTGCACCATTCTCAGGTTGGCGTCAACCCCCATGCCGCCAACAGCAACCGCCACCCTTAGCGTCCACATCTACTGCCGCCAAGTTCAAGAAGTCAACGTCCACTAACTTGGACGCCAACAGTCAACGGCCACCCCTGGCGCCAACTCCAACTGAACAGCAGCAGGTCCCGTTTCATTTCAGGACCAACCCTGCTCTTCACCTGCTCAAGCCACACATTCACATCACCATTCCACACAACTACTCACATTGGCCTCACAACGGCCTACACACCAACACACACATGATCCGCATGGATCCGAAAGGCACGCGACGTTACAATATGTCTCCGCCAAGCAAGTACCAAGAAATGAATATTCAATTGTTGAGGGGAGCTTTTGTTGCTCAAGGAATTATTTCTGATTTCAAAAACTTGCATATCTCTTTTCGAGAAAGAGTGGTTGAAATCCTCATCTCCGGGGGAGCTTAAAATTCACAAGTCATATCTTTTGTAAAAATTCAAAAACCGTTTCTTAACTACTCACTTTCCTTGCATGATGTCCTCATTCAGGTGTCTAGATCTCAAAATGATCATTTGAGTGATCTATTATATTCATTGTCAACTCTCACCTATATTCTTCAACAATAGAAATTCAATATTTCTTCAAAGACTGAAGGAAAATATGTGCCTTGAATCTAAACATGTTTTTGTTTGCATTGATTTGGATATAGATGATATCTTTTTGTTGCCAAAAATCTCCAAAATTTGTCAATTCACAGAGCAATGGCCCATGTGCTGAGAAACTGCACACCTTCACAATGAATGAAGTGCCATGTAAGTCATGAGGCACTAATGCTATCTCTGTTCAAGGGGTTCAAATCAAAAATAAATAAAAGTAAAACAAATATGCCTATTCCTTTTTGATGATGATGATAAAACTGGAAATATTGCGTCTAAAAAATGTATATTTTCATGTCAAAAGATCATCATTTACCCCTTTGAGACTTAATAATGGATAAATCTTTAGTATCCAGGGACTATAGTGTGTGAAAAGCATTAGTTCATGAGTGAACAAAATATATCTCATTTGATAGTTTGTTTCAAAAAAAATTGTGTATATCTTTGGAGTATGTTTTAAAAGAATCACTCTTATCCATCATCAAGTTGTTCTTAAAAATTGTTTACTTTCAACACACTTGATTTCTGTCTAAAAGGATTTTTTTTTATTTCTTACACTTGAAGAATATGGTAGTGTGTAGTTGATTTACTAAATGTATATATCCCTCAAATCATTATTTTAATGACTCAAGTTACTGAATGCACATATCCTGTTGGATATTGTATAAAACTTGAATTGTGTTGAATTTTTGCAAAATTTAACAAATGAAATTTTATTCTCTTAAATATCCTTGAAATGATTATTCCACCCATTGTTTTCATTATAAAGATGTCCCAAAGCTCACTAATTTTTCCACACTCAAATCTTAAATTTTCTTCAGGCCAGGTCGACACTACTACATCTAGTGTCGACACACTTTCACTCAGGTCGACACTCACCACCCCTAGTGTCGACACTGACCCCCCTGCCAGACTCTTTTCACTGTGTGCGCCGGTTAAGGCTTTGATGTACCTGCGGGGTAGCATACCAAAACCCCCTTTTTCTTCTCCAGGTCGACCCACGGTCGGTTTCTTCCTGAATTTCGGTAGGTTTTCGAACCCATCTCCACCTCTACCCTTCTCCGTCCCTTCCCTGTTCCTCTTCTCTCATTCCTCTCTTTCCATCGTCCTCTATTCTCTATTCCATGGCACCCAAGCAGCTTCCTCGCCGTGGAGCAAAGTCAAGGGCTTCGGCAAGGCCCCATCCGGCGGATGATGTTCTTCCTACTAAAAAGAGAACAAAGAGGCGCCATGATCATGCAGAGCAGCCAGGGTCTCCCTCTGCATCCCCATCACTTGCTAAGAGAGGTAGGGCTTCATGTTCTGGGCGAGGTCGAGGGTCTGCTTACCCTAGAGGAAATTCTAGATTCCTCTCCTGAAGTTTTTGAGTCCTCATCCTCATCCTCATCATCCTCCTCAGAGTCTTCCCAGCCCTCTAAGAGCACTCCCTCAAACCCCCTAGTGCTGGGAAGACAATCTTGAAACACAGAGCAGTGGAGTTAGAAGATACTGAACTGATTGCTGCTGCTTTCCTGAAGTCTTGAATTTCTTCAAATTTGAATCTTGGCAACCCTTTATCTCAGAATTTCGAATCAATACCCTAGACTTGTCCAGGAGTTCTACTTGCATTTGGAATGCATAGATGAGGGATACAAGTCAAAGGTCAAAGGGATTGCAATTGATATGCCTACAGACATAGCAGCAACCATCTTCAAAATTCCAGATGAAGGGGCAGACTATCATAACTTTGAGTTTAACCTCCATGAAGCATATAGCATTCTGACTGGATTGCAGGCTGATGAGACTGATCTCAAGCAAACCCATGTCACAAAATTCAATACCAACACCTTTCCCCCAGTGTTGAGGCTTACCCATCACATCCTAACCACTATCATAACACCTCAAGGTGGTGGGAGAGACAGACTCACTGATATTCAAAGGTTTGTGCTATATTGTATGAGCAAGGACATCAAGGTAAATCTCCATGTCATCATGTACCAAATCATCTCTGAGACCACCAGGGCATATTTGCATAGATCTCTTCCATATGCAGCCCATTTGACTCAAGTGTTTAACACTTTGGTGTGTCTTTGGAGAATGAGAAATCTGAGAAGATTCCTAAGTCCAACATCTATTGCTTTAAGCATGTTAAAAAATTATGGGCTTTAGGATTGTGGGTGATCAAGTGAGAGAGGGCCAGCTGCAGTAGAGGCCCCTGTGGTCCAAGAGGAACAGCCTCCAGTACAAGAGGAACAGCTCCAATGCAAGATGATCAGCCTCTAGCTCCAGAGGATCAGCCTCAAGTACATGACCCCCACCTCCCATAAATGAGGATCAGCCTCATGTGGTAGCTCAAGTTGATGAACCATTCATTGCCCCTCATTCACCTCACCTCACAACCTTCCTCCTCCATGAACTTTGACACTGAAATCCCATCCATCTCTCCACAACCTCCAGTTCATGCATCCTCATCCTTTGGTGGACCTTCTGTTCCACCAGAGCTATACACATTTTGAATGACAAATTTGATGCTTTGAACACCTCTATTCAATCCATGTCAGAATCTTTTGAGTTGAGGATTCAGAGGTTGGAGAACACTGTGTCAGCCAAGTTTATTGAACAAAAAGCAGCCTCTGACCATGCCACTCAAAGGTTCAACAGGCTGATTAGCACATTGGGAGATGCCTCTATTGAACTAAAAGAGCATCAAAAGGAGTTGGAAATAGTTCTTAATGGAATTTTGGCAAATTCCCAAGCTGATGTCTTCAACACAAAGAGACACTTTCTCTCAGATTTCAAAACAAGACTATCCTGCACATTTGGTAGATGACTTGGACAGCATGAAGAATCTCTCTTCTCATATTGATGAAGAGATGTCTGCACTTAAGAAGGAATTTAAAGTTTTGAATAGACCTGCTTGGTCAGCTGGTTCTTCCTCCTCTTCACAGCCAAGGTCAATGAGTTCAGTGCCCTTCAAGCAACCTTGTCAGAGAACTCAGAGCGAATGGAACATCTTCTGCACACAAGATTCTCAACTATCCAAGCTCAAATGAAGTTTAGTCTAACTTAATGGAAAAGAGGCTAACGGATATTGAGACCATTTTGCTACCCATTCCTCCTCCTCCTCCTCCCCATTAATGTACTTTCTTGATGATGTCAAAGGGGGAAAGATAGATTGTAATGTGTGTTTCCAAATATTGTAATGCTTATATCTTTGATGAAATGAATAGAAATCTTTGTGTTCTTAAATGTGATTGAAAACTTTTTCGAATGAATGTAAATGTGATGATTGCTTGTCAAGCTGCTTGACCTCTTTGTGCAAATAACTCACTTCTAGTAACATTGTGTCTTTCATGTGTGTGATCTTCAAATGTTACTAAAAAATATTCAAAGGTCCTTGACAAGTTTGAATAAAAAGAAATGAAACATCACTCAGTCACAATCAATGCATTTCTAACTGAGTGTTAAATAACCAAAGGTGCTTAAAATCACTTTTTATCAAAACTTCACTTCTATATGGTTTTAAGGTTGCCATAATCAAAAAGGGGGAGATTGTTTGGTTTGAGTGTGAAAACAAGTCATTTCCCCTCATATTTTGATGATGACAAGCTGTGATTTTAATGCATAAAAATTAGTACATGTGAAATACATTACCTAAATTACCAATATTCAAAAAGTATGTTTCCAAGCACATTAATCATTTATATTCATGATAGTACATTTATCTAATGATTTATGTGTTTTATTCTCAGGAACAAACATTTCTTGCAAGGTAGTGTCGACACAACCATCAATGGTGTCGACACAATGGTTCAGAACAAAGGCAGAAATGTGAAGAAAAGCTCATCCAGTGTCGACACTAGTCCAGGGCAGGTCGACACTAGAGACAGATTCCAAAGAAATATGTGAACAAATTTCCATCTCAGGTCAACACCAAATCAGATAGTGTCGACACTAGATAGCCTTCCCAGAATGCCTATTTTGCTGTCTGGGACAGTAGGTCGACACTACATCATCTCAGGTCGACACTAGAGACCTCTGTCAGGAATTGATTTGCCAGTCTGAGACAGTGTGTCGACACACCCTCAAGGGCAGGTCGACACACTCCGGAATCTCTGTGACTTAACTTCCTCCTGGACACGTGGCACCCTAGGGAGATGTCTGATCAATCTTGGATCATGTGCCCACGTACCCCAAGGGTATCTTTGAGATATTTAGGGTATAAATACCCTCTTATTAGGCATCCATCCCAAGAGACCCTCTTAGAGCCTCCAAAACTGGTTGTGGCGGCAAGAGAGTCTCTCCTCCTTGTTTTGCTTCCTCCTGTGCTTCCACACCCCAATTCACACTTCTCCAAGCACAAGAATCGAAGATTGATCAACATGAAGCATTAGGATCAACTTTAAGGGAGCAGATCAAGTAGAAGCCAACAATTGTGAAGCACTCAAGGAAGATCCCAAGATCAAAATTGCAGAGCATCGGCCAAGGGACTTCAAGTGATCAAGATCCTTCCAATTCTGCCTCTACAAGGGAGTTTTCTTGAAGAACAAGAACTGTTAACATCGTGTCTTGAGTCTTTCTTGTTTCTTCTTGGCTATTGTAGAAATTGTGCATATCTATTGCATCAATTTTCTTGAATTGGCCTTAATAGATCAGATCATTGCTAGAGGATCTGGATCTTGTTGTTTTTTTCTAACAAGTGGTTGTGAGCCTGTGTGCTCAGGGTTTTGAGTCGTTGCACTCAAGTTGTGTTGTTGAGCAGTCTTGCTCAGATTCTAGAGTAGTCATGCTCTAGGTAGTATGAGAGTTGTCTAACTCATTTGTGGAGTTGTCAGGCTCCAGTGTGGGTTGTGTTACCCAGGTTGTTTAGTGGATCCTCACTGTGTGTGAGGGGTGGATGTAGGAGTCACATGGTGTGATTTCCGAACCACCTAAAAATCTTTGTGCATTGGTCTTTTGTGGTTTGAATTTACTCTTCGTTAGATGAATGCATAGGATCGTTTGAATCTATATAATCAACCTGTTTCTCACTCACTCCAATTACTTAACTCACTTAATCTCTTTTCAGATCTGTGAAATTTGCTTTCAATCTAACTCTGATTCAAAGGTCTTTCAAAATTTGTTTAGCTTCCGCATTAGTTGGCATAGATCTATTCAACCCCCCCCCCTTCTAGATCTTGTCCACATCTTTTATCGATCCTTCAAGAGAACATTTTCGTGGCCAACATGAAGAGAGAATAGCCGAGCATGCTGCTCTTTACCTTACTTGTCAACAAGTAAAAGTTGAACATCAGCGCCCTGCTGGTGTACTTAGACCTTTAGACATCCCAGAGTGGAAGTAGAGAGTATAGGCATGATTTCATCATAGGTTTACCCCAGACTCGTGGTGGACTCGACGCCATATGGTCATCATTGACCGACTAAGTCTGCTCACTTCTTGCCCATCAAGAGTAAGTGGTCTGTGGACATGTTAGCCGCTCTTTATGTAAAGGAGATAGTAAGATTTCATGGAGTGCCATCATCTATAGTCTCAAATTGAGATCCAAGATTTACCTCTCATTTCTGGAGAGGACTTCAAACTGCACTAGGTACTAAACTCAATTTTAGTACTGTTTTTCATCCGCAAACAGATGGACAGACTGAGAGGACAAATCAATTGTAGAAGACATGTTGAGCCTGCACCATAACTTTGAAGGCTACTGGAACGAGGAACTATCATTAATCTAGTTCGCCTATAATAATAGTACCAGGCGAGCATCAAAATGGCTCCATTTGAAGCACTCTATGGTAGGAATTGTAGATCCTCTGTATGCTGGAATGAAGTTGGTGAACAACAATGCTTAGGCCCAGATATGTACAAGCCACAACCAGGGATATACAAGTTATTCGGGATCGGCTCAAGATAGCACAATCCGGATAGAAGAGCTAACCCGACAAGAGAAGGAGAGACTTGGAATTTCAAGTGGGTGATCATGTACTCTTGAGGGTGTCTCCTACTTGTGGAATTCAGTGATTTGGTGTCAAAGGAAAGCTAAGTCCAAGATTCATCGGTCCTTTCAAAATACTCACAAGGATTGGTGAAGTTGCATACCGACTAGCACTACCGCCACATTTAGCATTCGTACACAAGTGTACCATGTTTCCATGCTCAGGAAATATGTGTACGATTCTACTTACATCATTCACCATGAGGACTTAGTGCTACATATATGACCTACGAAGAAAAGCCGATCAAGATATTGGATCGGAAAGTGCAACAACTCAGAACTAGCCTATTCATGTGTGAAAGTTCTATGGAATAATCATGGAGTGGAAGAAGCCACATGGGAACCCGAAGGAACAATGAGGTGAAACTACCTACGACTTATTCGTAAGACATTCTCCCTATTACGATCAAGTGAATTTGGGGACCAAATTCTTTAAGAGGGGGGGATGTAGCAACCTGATATTTTTCCTAAATAAATAAATAAATAATTTAAAAGAAAATGATTTAATTAAAACCCATTAAACAAAAGAAGTAATGGGGTTTGAAAATAGATCACATAAAGGTTATCGGGCCAAAATAGGAGTTTTGAAATATGGGTTAAGAGAAAAATAACCTAAATTCGTAATATAATTGTTTCCTAAATTGAAATGAGTAAGAAAATCATTAATATAGCTAATATATATTGGAATTGGACTCCTAAACCTACCTCAATTGGCTAGGTACAAATTTGGAACCCAACCTAACCCCATTAAGAGGAGGAAAGCTTGGAAGGTTGGAAGTAACAGGGAAATTCGGAATTTAATAGGAGTTAGAGTTGTAGTAGGAATTACAAACACTAGATGCTTAAATACACCCCAACCTCTTCATGGCCAACCCTATTGCATTGCTGAGACTTGCTGGACATGGAGGAGGGAACAAAGGAAGGAGAAATCATGGGGAAAGGCTTGCTCAAGATCTACCAATTGTTCTTCGAGTTCTAAGCCCTAGAAGTCAAATCGACCCAAAGGTAGACATTCTCACAAGCAAAACTTAATTAATTTCATATGTAGGATGTTCTTGACATCAGGAATAAAAGCCCTCTATTTGCCCTAATTTTCATCGACCCTATCTTGAGATATTCATTTTGAAGTTCTGTTATCATCATGACAGCGAACCCTCATGTTTATCTTAGATCTCTATGTACACATGATCTCGTTTCATGCAATTTTTACTTTACATACAGCTGGTTGCCAGGAACCGTTTGCCACCATTTTCCCCAAATTCTATTGAGTATCTTACTCGAATTAATTCTTTTTCCATCATTGCATCATGTTCTGTATTCTTCGTGAAAGAACTTGATCAAAGCCTATCAAAACATGATTACTTCCCAATGTATACCTTCGCAAGTCTAGTTTCATTTTAAAACTGGTTTCAAGATTTTTCATCATCTGTACATTGAGATTTTTATTTTTGAATGACTTTGTATCAAAACATGGAAATCCTGGACCGCAATCCAAGGCAAACCCTTTTTTCCTGTTCGGGCTCAGGCGCATGACCTGAGAACGCGACGGCCCGATAGGCCATGTTCTCAGGGTGCTGATCACGCCCAGGAACCTGTCGCGCTCTTAACGCGACAAGCCGTGGCATTGCGTTCTAACTGTCTGCCTGACCGACCTATTGCATTCCTTTACATGCCCTGTCACGTTCTATTTGTCTGTCCCAAGCGGTCTGTCGCGATGTTTGACAGACTCTGTCGCGTTCTGGATGTACCTTGTCGCGTTCCTTACAGCGGTACATCGCCTTCTAGACTTTTGTGCTAAAACCCTAGAATTTTGCTATTCTTGTCTTTCTACAGTGATCACATACCCTGTTAACTGTATTAAACACAGTAAACGGTGATGTTAAACTTGGATATGTAATAGTTAATTAAAAGCAATACACATGATCTTTTCACATCTATGATTTTTTCTATCACATGCACATACTTGTAATCATCCATTATGACTTCATTTGGCATGAAAATATCTCATAATATGTCTGGTAATTTACTTCAATAATGTTTATAAATTGCCCTATTTTAAATGGACTTGTCTTCCTTTCTCACGATGTTTTGGAATACCGTTACTGACGCTCCACTGTTCTAGAATTCCTCTGGAACGTCGAGCACTTTGTTTCTATATCACACTTTCTCTTGACTTGGACAAACTCTCTGTCAGATATTCCTTCTATCAGACTAGTGAATCCTTGCTCAAAGCCTCCGTAAGTCTCCTTTGTCCATGGATTCCCACATGGTTGACGAGCCGGTTGTACCCTCAATACCTATGATACCCTTTAGGGATCAATAAGATCCAAACGGCCTTAGAATGCTCTCTCTCTTATCATGAGATCACGTCGTACCTCTAAACTATGTTCGTAGCATGGTCATTGGTTGGTTAGTGAATTCGACCAGACTGGCAGCACCAAATCATGCGTGTTGTGCAACCGTTACCATCGCCTATTTAACGTTGTTTCATATGCAATGACCATTAGCTCTCATCTATACTCTACTCGCTCATCTATTCACGTTCTCTACACTATCGTCTATTTCATCAAGTATTCTTATCTATTCTTGGTACTCTCTATAGCTATTTGACTGATTGTCTAAAGATAAACAATATGACTAATGCTTGGCAATATAAAGGGCTCGGTCTAGTCCTGGGACCCCAAAAGTGCTAGTGCCCGTGGGAGTTATTGACTAGAGTGTTTGGCATTACACTCAAGTGCTATCTATCTCTACTATCGATGTGACAATCAAAGTGCTATGATATACTTGACTCATTGTGCTATCATGATCTATATTGTGCTATTGTGCTATGGCCATCTTACTTTTTTTGCTATACTCGACACTTGTGCTATATGAATCGTGTTATCATGCTATCACTTGCTTGACAATACTTAACTCTCGTTCTCTATCATTAGTTACTCTCCTTTTAATACTTAATCATTTAAAGTATTCCTGATCAGAGATTTAAGACCAACTGGCGTTATCGCTCACCCTGCGTTATTTGATATGTGTTCTCAGGTGAAACTAAAGAAGATACTTACACTCATGAGGATGGGAGCGACCAGGAGTGAAGTCAAGAGTACCCTGGTGTATTAGTATTATGTTAGAGTCTTAGTTTAGTCATTATCCAAATGAATACACAACTATAGAATGACTCTGATATTAGTGGTTGTAATAGACATTTGAGGAATTTTAATGAAATACATTTGTTTTGCATTTATCTTGTCCAATGGTTTGATGTCTATTATACGCTCTATACTCGCTTACTTGCAACTACCTCACGTTTCGATATTCCACGTCGTGACGTGACATAGCATTAGTAAATATAGATCCATATGGTGAGGTTCAAATGATAAGGTTGTAGCTGAGAGAATATGCTGCTCTGGTAATGCTTCTTTATAAGGGAAATGGTCAGGTCTAGCACAAGGCC